>LNAC01000464.1:430170-478307 GCA_002007465.1 Ailurus styani
GGAGAAGAAGGAGGGAGGAGGGCGCGCGGGCCCCGCCCCCTCTCCCTGATTGGCCGTCGGAGAGAAGACGGGCCCTCCTCCCCCTGCTCGCCTCCCTGCGCCTCCTCCTCGGCCTCCTTGGGCTCCTCCTCGCCCGGCGCCCTGTCAATCAGAGTTCAGAGGTGGGCCAGGAAGGAGGCCGGGCCAGGGCCAAGTCTCCAGTCCTTAAAGGTGCAATGGAACCAGGGCTCCAGCCCTTGTTGATGCCCAGTCCTGTCGCCTGCCTCGCTTAGCTGCCGTCCTTGAGGAGAATGTGGCTCCACTTCAATGCAAACGTATAATATTTACAGATGAGAACACAGACGGTGTGAGGCTACCCCCCGCCCCTGGTTTCTTTGGCTGTAACATTGCAATTGGAAAACTGGGTCCTTGTAAATCCTTAGACCTCAGGGAAACTGTTGAGAGCGAAACTTTGTCAGCACGAGGTAGTTATGAAGCACAATCGCGCTGCTAATATAACTAACAATGATCTCTAATAAATGGCAAATGTAATAATAGATTTTTTAAAAAATCACAGCAGAGTTCAAAGTAATGCTGAACCGTGACTTTTTTGTTGCATGAAAACTAAATTATGAACTATGAAACAAAATAATGTTGAAGAAAAAAAAAGATTAATAAATAAGTCCACCAAATGAATCTAATTCAACATATCTCTCCCTTCCCCCTGGGGGAAATTAGTTATTTGGCTTAAATACTTAATAAAGAAATGCATTATCACAGTCTGGTTCTAGTTTTTAATATAGTCTAATAAGCATTATTAACTGGAAAAAGAAACGAGCTGACATTTATTGAATGCCTACTATGCACCAAGTAATTTACATGACTTATTTTATTTAATCCCCAAGACATCTCTGTGAGCTATGGATTATGATTTTCACTTTGCAGAGAGGGAGCTCAGAAAGGTTACATAACTTGTCCAAGGTCCCACAGTTTTTAAGTGTCGAAGCTGGAATTCAAAACTAAGTGTGGCTGTCTAGAAAAACCTGGTGTTTCAACTCTGCAACCTGCCTGGGTCCAATGGATATGGGCAACTCACGTAAAAATTAGCTATGTATGCATTGCCCACGTTGTTTGTAAAGAGACTTAAGGTCCTTTAAAAGATACCTAGTCAAACAAAATGACTCAAATTGGAAAATGGGTAGGAAAGAATGAAAAAAAGATTTAAAAAGAATGGGGGGGGGAGAACTAATAAGAAGCTCCCAGGTCAAGTTCAATATTATACCTCCAGGTAGATCACAAATTTGCCTCCCATCTTTTCATCAGGCAAGGTAAGAGGAGCGATCTGACTGGCTATGCAGTCACAATGGGCAACAGATAAAAGGGCAGATGAATTACTCAGGAAAAGCCCAGAATATGTTGAAACCTAAACTGTTCTAATGTGTAGCCAGCCCTCTTCCCAGATGGCAGTATAGCCAAAGGAAATGCGTTGAACCCCTGCAAACCTCAGTGTATCCAATCTGCAAAATGGAAGGCAACGTTGCCAGGTGCTTTGAGATCCTCAAATAAAATGTTATTCTTCTCATCACTCCAACCTCCTTCCCAATCATTATCAAAAACAAGTTTGACAACATAAGGAGCACCTATGAAAGGATTTCAAAGCAGTTCTTAACAAGCTACTTGGCATTCATTGTCATGAGGGCATGCACTAAGGTGTATTAATGGTAATTATGATGCCATTACTTAATAACAATTGTTTTATTCATAGACATACCCTGACTTGTAAACTGGTTTTTTAAATCAACACTAATAAAAAGTTGAGCACAAAATGATATCCTCAGACTCTATGTCAATCACAGTGAGTATCCCTTAAAATGATGAAATGATCCCAACTTCAAGCATGAAAAGAAGTCAACCCAGGTCCTAGATGAAATCAGTATGTGAGCAAGTGATTTTAACAGAAAATCTAATAAAAGTTCACCAGGCAACGTATTAGAAAGGTACCATTGATACCAGGAGGTCATTTCATCTAGGAACATTTCTTTTGGGGTGATGAAAATTTTCTAAAATTACATGATGGTGATGATAGCTCTATTTCAGGAATATACTAAACACCAGAATATTTTTTGTACAGAGAATTGTACACTTTATAAGTGTGAATTTTATGGTAGTGTGAATTATATGGTAGTGTGAATTATATCTCAATAAAGTTTTTTAAATAAAAAAATTAGGAAAGCAAGAAATATCCACAATAATAATATTAATGATAGTTAGTATTTATTGAGTGCTTTGGGTGCCTGCCTGGCATTCCGTAGAGGGTGCAATTCTTGATCTTGGGGTCATGAGTTTGAGTCCCACATAGGGTATAGAGATTACTTAAAAATAAAATCTTTAACAAAAAAATGTATTGAGTGCTTTAGCATGATAGCAACATGGGTTTGAACAGAGCAGGTCCATTTATATGTGGATTTTCTTAATAAATACAGTACGGTAAAAGAAATAAATAAATACAATACTGTGAATGTATTTTCTCATATGATTTTCTTTTTTTTTAAAGATTTATTTATTTATTTATTTTAGAAAGAGAGAGAGAGAGCACGTGGTAGGGGGATAGTGGTAGAGGGAATGGAAAGAAAGAATCTCCAGCAGACTCCTCACTGAGCATGAAGCAGACTTGATCCCACCCCCCTGAGATCATGACCTGAGCCAGAATCAAGAGTCGGATGCTTAACCAATGAATCACCCAGGTGCCCCTTACTTAAGATTTTCTTAATAACATTTTTATTTCTCTAGCTTACTTTACTGTGAGACTATATGATACATACAATAATACATATACAAAATATGTGTTAATCAAATCTTATGTTATTGATAAGGCTTCTGGTCAACAGTAGGCTATTAGTAGTTAAACTGGGGAGAAGCCAAAAGTTATATATGGATTTTCAACTGCACAGGGCATTGGCACCCCAACCCCCATATGTTCAAAGGTCAACTGTATATCCAACATACTTTACTAATTTAATCACCACGACTGTCTCATCTCAATACCTATGCTTTTAATTATTACTCTATAGTGTTGCCAAAATATGTTTCAATACATATTTAATGCTACAGATGATATACCATGTCCTAGATGCCTGTGAGGGATGAGAAGCAGGGCAGCCCAATTACAGTGATTAGAAGAAAGCTTTGAAGAAAGCTTTGAGCGATAAGTAAAAGCGTAGGTATTGAGGTCGGACACTTGGGTGATTAAATTAATAAAGTATGTTGAATATACCGTTGATCCTTGAACAACTGGCTGGGTTAGGAGTCCTGCTCTCCATGAAGTCAAAAATCTGCATCTAACTTTTGACTCCTCCAAAACTTGAGCACTAACAGCCTACTGTTGCCTGACACCAAATTTTTGGAGAAGAGAAGATACAATATGGAAAAGAAATCAGGAAAGTGTCAGAAGCAAGGGAAAGGAGAGGCGATTATGAGGAACGTTTTCAAGGAAGAGCCAGTAGAACTTGATAATTGATTTTATGTGGACTGGGGGAGGGATAAAGAAATGTTTTTCAGTTTATGAGGGAAGAATGAAGTGGTGTTAACAGAATAATAATCCTAACTATAGATACAATTTGTTGACATAAAATTTGATACTACAGATACTATAAATACTATAAATACAATTTGTTGGCTGGTTGTGCTTCAGCCACTATGTGAACATGACCACTTAATTTTAGCGACAGGGCTCTTTGTTGTAACAACTTTGTGAGATTATAATCTCCATTTTGCAGATGAAGAAACCAAGGTTCCTGGAAGTTGCATTACTTCACAAAGTACGGATTCGAAAACTCTCTTATTTGAAATGCATCACAGAGATTAAAGGAAGTTAAGAAGAAACAATACCATAGGTGAGATAGAATAAAAATTAGAATCTTCTATTCCCATTAAGGAGCATCTAGAAGTAGATTCTGAGGAGACATTTACACACCGTATGCATTGGGACAAGGGATGGATAATGCTTTTGTGTACCTTCCGTATCTCAGTGGTGCTTCACTTGTAATAGATATTTTTTTTAACACATCTGCGTGAAAGAGTGAAGGATGCTAGTCATCATGCTGTATTTCTTCAGCATAATACCAGAAGTCCACTGAATCATGTTTCAGAGACATGAGCCATTTTCAAATTTGGCCACTTGGCATAGTCATTCTCAATGCAATCTTATTCTAATGTTTACAAAGTCATCGCACCATGTTTACTTGTGTGTCAAGATTTTGTTTACTCTGAGGAGTCTCTTTCAAACTTCATTAGATACCCACTGGTACGTGTTCTCATCTTCACTAAGGGACAAAAGGCAGGGTGCAAGGAGCCCGACCCATTGCCCAACAAACCAAATGGAAAGAGGTAGGCTCCCGGCTTGGTCACAGAAATAAACTCACCACCATGTGGTCTTACATCATCTAAGCAGACACTCATCTAGTATCTCTAGGACTGTATTTGAACGGACCTCTAGGTTTCTGTAACTCCTCTGCTTATGTGGGAACAGAAATTGTCCTCTGCCCAAGAGTTCATAACCCCAGAGAGCACCTCAGGCAGTCGATGACCCCAATTCCTCCATCCAAGGATTCTTGACTTTATTTTTCATGTCTTTTCTTATCCTTGTTCCTTGCTTTTCTTCAGCTTTTCCACTCTCTCCTCTACCTCCATTCCTCTTGCTCTTCCCCTTCTTCCACCTGCCCTCCTGCATCCGGCTCATCCTGCTCACAGAGATATTTCATTCCCAGCTCTGTCCTGTTTCCTCGGCTCACCGGGCAGGCCCTGAAGCAGCATGGCACCACCACCCTGCATTGGGCCTTGCAGTTGTATTTCAGAGCAGGGAGAGCCTACAGCAGGGATTCTTAACTAATGATCCATAAAGGAGCTTTGGGAGTTCCATGAACCCCTGGAAACTATATGCAAAATTTGGTGGTACACACTACCTGACATTATTTTTGGGGCAGGGTCCCTTATGTTTATCAGAGTCCCCAGGGGGTTCAAAACCCAACAAAGGTAACATCTACTAGCCTTGGATTATCAAGTAGAGTAAATGGTACTTTAAAGTAAACATTTTTTTTTTAAACTTTACGTTAAAGTAAACCTTACCCTGCATTGGTCTGGAGAAACCAGATGGCTCTTAGCAGAGGAGATTTTGTAGAAAATATCTACCTCTATTTCCAAAATGGAGCAAGCTACTAGATTGTCAACAGCTCAGGAACACTGACTATGAAGTGATTATCAATCTAATTGCAATGGCAGGGCTACAGAGCTGCAGGTACCAACCCTTGAAAGCAATTCAAAAGGAAAAGATGAGAATCTGTCATGGAACGTTGACACCGTCGCCTGGTTCACGGCACTGGGAATACAACGGTAATAAGACAAAATGGATTCCCTGAATTCACTGAATCCTAGTGTAAGAGATAAACAAGAGAATAAATACATGAGCTCAGAGAGCCATCAATGCTACGAATGAAAGAAAGCAGGGTCACGTAACATGGTATTGGCGGGGGGCGACATCAAGTAGGGTGATCAGAGAAGAGCTTTCTCAGAAGCTGAGATGGGGGTTAATTTTGAGTGATGACAAGCCAGATATAGGTAGGTCCTGGGAAAGAGCATGGGGTCGGGGTGGCAGTAGGGTAGGAAAGAGGAAACAACAAATGCAAAGGGCTTGAGCTTGGATTTGAACTTGAAGGGAAGAAAACCAGAAAGACGGGAGCATAATAAGCAAGAGACAAAAGTATACAAAGATGAACTCAGAGCGGGGAGCAGAGACCCCATAATGCCTGGAATTTCTGGCCATGGTAAGGACTTGGGGTTTTATATTAGGTGCATTTGAAATCCACTGGAGCATGCCAAGCAGGGGAGTGACGATGAACATTTATTCAACAAAGGTTTTTTGACAACCTACTGCATGCTAGGCATTTCCTAGTCACTAGTGTATATGCCAGACCTGGCCTCTGCTGTCATGGAACTTACTTTCTAGTGAAACAAGTAGATGAACTCGGTAACAGAATGAAAAACTCTATAAAGAAGACGAAGTCGAAAGGAATAGTGGAAAGTGACCCGTGAACTACTTTCCGTTGAGTAGAGGAGAAATGGGCAATACCGTGGCCCTACCATAGGAACAAATCTGTCTACAGTGTTTGAGAGACAGGAACCAAAGACAATGTGGCAAGATGAGGAAAGTGGCACAAAACTGAGGTTAAAAAAAAAAAAGATAGCTAAGGTTTAGATCAGCCAAATGAGAAGGCATTGGAAGATTTTACACTGGATGTCTTCATCTGTTTGAGCTGCTATAGCAAATACCATAAGCAGGGTAGCTTCTATAAAAACAGAAATTTATTTCTCTCAGTCCTGAAGCCAGAAGTTCAAGATCAAGGCACCAGCAGAGCCCATGTCTGGTTGGGCACTTGCTCCCTGGTTTATAGAGAGCTGTCCCCCATTGTATCTCCACTCGGAGAAGGAGTGAGGGGGCTCTGCAGGGTCTCTTGTAAGGACACACATCTCTTTCATGAGAGTTTCACGTTCATGACCTAAGCACCTCCTAAGTCTCCATGTTCAAATCCCATCACATCAAGCATTCGGTTTCAACACCTGAGGTTTGGAGGAACATAAACATTCAGTCTTAGCAGTGGAGAACAACAGGATCTGACTTTTACTCTAAAAGTATAACTGGCCTCAGTACAGAGAATGGATTGCCAGGTGGGGGTGGGGACGAGTGGAAGCTGTGGAAGGAAGTATTGTGGTAGCTCGGGCCAGAAATCATGGTACCTTAGACAGGTACCATAGCACCGGACACGGTCAGAATGATTAGATCTGGGATCTTTTCTGTAGGTAAAATCAACAGGACTCACTAGAGGCAGGGATGTGGAAGGGAGAGGAGGACAAGGAATTAAACTTAGTTCTTAGTGCTTTGACTAAATAATAAATGGTATGCCACTTACTGTGGTAGAGAAGGCATCCCCTATGAGGTAAAAAGGATCATTCCCATTTTACAGATGAAGAAATTAAGTTCCAATAAATATAATTCCAGAACATGTTTTATCTACCACACCATCTTTGCTGGGAGCGTGGATTACCCAGGTTTCATTAAATCATTTGGAAACAAGAATATTTATGGCAAATCGGGCAAGTAGCCTCACAGTGTATGTACAGGTAATGCGTGTGCGTGTGTGCGTGTGTGCGTGTGTGCGTGTGTGCGTGTGCGTGCGTGTGCGCGTGTGTGTGTGTGCGTGCGCGTGCGTGCGCGTGTGCGCGTGCGTGTGTGCGCGTGCGTGTGTGCGTGCGTGTGTGTGCGTGTGCGCGTGTGCGTGTGCGTGTGTGTGTGTGTGTGTGTGTGTGTGTGTGTGTGCTCTAGCAATCCTGCTGAGGGAAGTGCAGAAGCAACTTTCTTATTTTTTATCCCTGTCTTGATCTCCTCTATCTCTGAAAGTACAGGATAGTGGAGAAATCAGAAGATTCGATCTAAAGCCTCATTTTCAGAACTTTTAAGATTCGGATTAGATTGGAATCAGATCATGATGAATGTTTTAATTCTTACTATTCCTCTTGGGTCATTTCTTTCAGCATTGTCTCATTTTTCCTTCTGTCCTTCCCTGCCTTGGGGGCCACTAACGACATCATGCTTTCCTCCAGAGTTTCTGAATCTCACAACCCTTCCAGATAGTGACCGAGTCACCTGCTTAAATATTTTATCTTTTCCATCCTCCAAATCAAGCTTTCTATTGCTTGAGATTATTCCCATTCACATTTGACTAAAGCAGTTTATAGTATAAACCAAACATAAGTGTAAACCGCATAATTGTAGACATAATTGTAGAGGCCCCAAAAGGAAACCTTATTTTATGAAACTTTTTTTAAGGACTTTATTTATTTATTTATTTGAGAGAGGGAGAACACAGAGGGAGGGTGAGAGGGAGAAGCAAACTCCCCACTGAGCAGGGAGCCAGATGTAGGACTCGATCCCAGAACCCCGAAAGCTGAAGGCGGATGCTAACTGACTGAGCCACCCAGGAGTCCCTATTTTACAGAATCTTAATTGTCAATGTATCAATTATTTATTGTTGGGTACCAAACCATTCCAAAATTAGTGGCTTCAAATCACAACCATTTTTTTTTTAACCATAACCATTCCTATTGTTCACAAATTTACAGATGGGCTGGGTCATGCTTGGCTGAACCTAGCTGGACTTATTAAGACAGCTAGGAGGTTGGCTGGGACCAACCTGGTCTAAGATAGCCTCGTTGTAATACCTGACAGTTGCCTAGCTATGGTTTGGGGTGACAATAGCGGTCAGGTCTTGCTTTTCTTTCTTTCTTTCTTTTTTTTTTTTAAAAATTATTCATTTATTTATTTGAGAGAGAGAGAAAGAGAGCACGAGTCAAGGGGTGAGGGGCAGAGGGAGAGGGAGAAGCAGACCCACCACTAGGGAGCCCCTCGTGGGGCTGGATCCCAGGACCCTGCTGCATTCATGACCTGAGTCGAAGGCAGATGCTTAACCGACTGAACCACCCAGGCGCCCCAGGTCTTGCATTTCTTGTCATCCATCAGTCTAGCTCAGACTTGCTCATGTGGTAGAGACAGGATTCCAAGAGAGAAAGTGAAAGTGCACCGTGTCTTGAGGCTTGAGCATGGGATCGGCACGCATCCACAGTATTCTATTAACCACAGCAAATCCCAAGTTCAGCCCAGATTCAAGGGTTGGGAAATTGGGCCTGCCTGCACCATGTCTTGATGGTCTTGCTGCAAAGTCACATTGCAAAGAGACAGGTGAAGGACCAGGAATAATTTTGGAGTGAGGAATTAGAATGGATCCCTGACCTGGGGCATCTTAATTGTCTTTACAAACCCTAAGTGTCCTTCGCTCCTTTTCTTGTCACTCAGTAGGTAAAACTTAGCCTACCTTCTGATTGCCCCAGTAATACTGATGCAAGCTCCTCTACGCTCTTCAAATCTAGCCTTTGCGGATCAGCATTTTCTTAGCTTCAGAATCCTAAGCACTTCTTTGTTCCTGTGAAAGGGAGTTGGAGGGATCCCTGGGCAGCTCAGTCAGTTAAGTGTCTGCCTCCAGCTCAGGTCATGATCTTGGGGTCCCGGGATCGAGCCCTGCATCGAGCCCCACATCGGGCTCATTGCTCAGCAGGGAGCCTGCTTCTCCCTCTCCTTCCCACTTGTGCTCTCTCTCACTATCTCTCTGACAAATAAATAAATAAAATCCTTAAAAAAAAAAAAAAGAAAGGGAATTAGAGTGGGGAATGAAGGAAGATAGTAGAAAAACATTTGCTGCTGGAGAAGACAGGTTATACTCTTTTTTTTTCTTTCCTTAAAGTCAGTTTTTAAGTAAGTCCTACACCCAATGTGGGGCTTGAACTCACAACCTTAAGGTCAAGAGTCAGATGCTCTACCAATTAAATGAGTCAGACACCCCAAACAGGTTAGACTCTTATTTTCAGGTGACCCTCCTCCCTTAGGATCTCCCATCCTTCTTTTCCTCCATCTTGATATGCTTACACATCAAAAAGATCAATAGAAACTATACCCGTAAAAAAACGGGTATATACCTTTTATATTTAAAAGCTAGTTGTATGCACCCAACATACATTCTTCCTTACTCACAAATCACAATTTCTTTTGACAGCAATGTACCCAGTTAGATAACTTAATCTCCCAGGCTTCCTTGCATTTAGGCGTGGTTATGTGTCATAATTCTGGGCAATGCAGTATAAGGAAACATGTCTTGGGTTGAACTTCTGGGAAAGCTATTTTTTAGTGCTAAAAATGGACAGACTTAGCATACTCATGCCTTTTGCCCTTCCCTTTATTATTTATTGCCTGAGACGCAGACATAATATCTAGAGGTAAAGAGCGGTCTTTAGACCATGAGAATGAAAGATACAGATGGTAAAAGAAGACACTAGAAATGACCTGGATTCTTAATGACTGCCATGAAAACCGTACTTGTCCTGGACTGCTTACCTCTGGTTTTCATTTTGAATAAGGTAAAATAATTTGCAGAAATTGTTGTAATTGGGGGCGCCTGGGTGTCTCAGTTGTTAAGCATCTGCCTTCGGCTCAGGTTATGATCTCAGGGTCCTGGGATCAAGCCCCGCATTGGGCTCCCTGCTCAGCAGGGAGCCTGCTTCTCCCTCTCCCACTCCCCCTGCTTGTGTCCCCTCTCTCACCGTGTCTCTCTCTGTCAAATAAATAAATAAAATCTTTAAGAAATTGTTGTAATTGGTTTGCAGATACATGTTCCAAATGCTAGCTTAACCAGTATAGCAACTAAAATAGGTCGCAACAGTATAAACTGATGTTAACAATATGAATGATTAGAGAAGAAATAAAGAAGTCATTTTCTCCCCCAAAACACAGATATCATCAAGAGTCTGATGTTTCTTCTTGGCTTGTCAGTTCTGGTTGGGCATTGGGTATGAGTCAGGTATGAGAATCATGTAAATGCAAGGACAATCTTAGCTGTGTGGATAGGAAAGAAGAACCCCAGAGAAAGGAAGAAAGCCATTCTGTAAATATCCACCACACCAGAACTGTCCTCCAAATGTCACCCCAACAAGCCACCTGGCAGCTGGACTGAACTCACCAATCTTCTCTCGCACCTCCTCCTTATCTCTTTCTCATCTAAAGGTATCTCCACCCTCCCCTTCTCCTTAGTCAGCAATGCTTTCTTCTTCTTCAGCCCCATGACAACTTGTCACCAAATCCTCTAGAGTGTATTTCTTTAATTCAGACCCTTCTGTGTACTTGGATGAG
This sequence comes from Ailurus styani, assembly GCA_002007465.1. Lineage (NCBI taxonomy): Eukaryota > Metazoa > Chordata > Mammalia > Carnivora > Ailuridae > Ailurus > Ailurus styani. The sequence continues at coordinate 440,936 of LNAC01000464.1, forward strand.
GGAAAGAGATATATATAGTTATTTAAAATCGCTGCTCAAGTGGTGCCTGGGTGACTCAGTTGGTTGGGCATCTGACTCTTGGTTTCAGCTCAGGTCATGATCTCATGGGTCTGGGATTGAGCCCCACATTGGGCTCCACTCTCAACAGAGAGTCTGCTTGGGACTTTCTCTCCCTCTCCCTCTTCCTTTCCTTGCTTCACACACACACACTCCTTTGCTCTCTCAAATAATAAATCAATCTTTAAAAAATGAAAAATAAAATCGCTGCTCGAGACATCTTTGTCTCTCATCTGGATAATTGCATTAATTTCCCAGTCACCAGTTTGCCCCCATTCTTGTCTTCAATCTAAAATTCTGGCAACGTCGTATTCCTAGAAGCCAAAATGTATCTTTTTCTCCTTGGTTTTAAAATATTTAGGAGCTTTGAAAAAAATATTTAAGAACTTTGTGTTTGGATAGTGTTCAAATTCCCTTGCATGGCATATTAGGACTTTCAAAATCTATCTCCATGTTATGACTCCAGCCTTATTTCCTATTATTGTCTCTGAACTGAATTCGGCTTCCCAAGTGTGCCTTGAACTTTCATAAATCTATAAAGCAGTAGGCACTCAACCAGAAGGATCTTTCTCTCTCCCTTCATCAGCTAAACCCAGCTCGAATTCCTTTCTGACTTCCCCCGGCAAAATTAATTATTAATTCTTTTGGGCCTCCTGTGTGCTATTCACATAACTCTTTGTTTATGGGTGAGTATACACCAGTGGACTGTGAGTGCCTTGAGGGGAGTCAGTGCCTGAATGGAAGCATCTCAATGTATCCAAGAAAAAGTAAAGGAGGAAGAGCATTTCCATTACAGATTTTTTCTTTTCTTTTGGCTTATTTCTCCTCATTCACCTGAAGTCAAATCTATATCATCATATACAAAGTGACGTATTTTCAGAGAATTATTTTTAGGAAAGGGATAATTCATGCTTCAGAAAGGAGTCGGACTGTAAAGACACCTAAGATCCCTTCTAGCTCCAACATTCTATGCAAAGGTCTCTCTCTCTTTTTTTAATGGCTCCATCAGAATATTTTAAAATTGAAAGTTTGTAGAATTCAATTATATAACTAAATGTCTGAAATCTTCCCTTTGCTTTGTATTTATGTGTAGATAAAAGCCAATTGAAATCGATGAACTTTACATTCCTGAATTAGCACTTTGGATTTCAACAAATTTTGAGGCAACATAAAATAGTTTAATGGACTAAGTAATGATGATAAAATGATAGAAAATTTTATGTTTCTCTTCATTGGATCACATTTTGTAAAGTCAATATCAAATATATAAGTTAATAGCAACTATCTTTCTTAAATCAGTATTAACTATGTACATTAGTTGGGAGTAAAGGATTGTTTTATATGACACTTCCCCAAATTAGGAGGTAACTGAGAGCAAGTTGTTACTTATCAAATAGGGCAGAGAATGGAGAGGGAAAACACTCGTTCTGCCTAGATCTAGACCTCCTGTCTGAGGAAACTGGGAGTGAAGTATAGATAAGAGCTGAAACACACACACACACACACACACACACACACACACACACACACACACACACACCAGCTAGCTGTCTCCCAGGCTAAGGTGGACCTCCATTATCCTTTGCAAGCAAGGAGAAGCTCATGCTCTATAATGGAGACTTATTTGTGAACAGAAGAACTGAAATTTGTCTTTCCTTTTCACCATGAAACAAGACCGATAAAGCTCAAGGCTACAGAAACCAAGCAGTTCTGGATTTTCGCTTTTGGCTATGGCAGACTAGCTTGTATCAGACAAGTACTCCTGACAATAACAACTGAAAAGGGTTACATTTGAGAAAGCTGTTTGAAGCCATTTGCAAATTAGTGAGTGAAGACTGAAGGTCCTATGACCCAGCAGAAGAGGGACATTCAGAAAGGTAAGCCTCACTTTCAGCTCTTTTTTTCCTTTGAGTCATCAGCTAATTTTTAAGTAGCTGCCAAGAGGCTGAGAAACTGAATACATAGTCTCACCATGCTAGGGATATAAAATAATAATAATAGTCAGGGCCCCTAGGAAGGAGAGTTTCCTGTATATACATCAGTGCTGCATTAGGACTAGAGATGAAGCAAAAAAGAGCTGTTTTATAGAAGAGCTTTTACAAAACCTAAAATCCAGTTTCTATCGAGTACATTTATAGGGGGGATTAAATTGGTCTACCCTATCTATCTGCCTCTCAAAGAACATCCTCCCCAGAAGTATTTAACATTAATCTGAATCGCGAATTATCTCTACAATTTTCTACACACATTTATCATTATTAAAAAATCAATAGGCATTCTCGTATACAAGGCCAAATGGACAAAAGCTCAGAAAAACAGGGCGCCTGGGTGGCTCAGTGGGTTAAAGCCTCTGCTTTCGGCCCAGGTCATGATCTCAGGGTCCTGGGATCGAGGCCCGCATCGGGCTCTCTGCTTGGCAGGGAGCCTGCTTCCCCCTCTCTCTCTCTCTCTGCCTGCCTCTCTGCCTCCTTGTGATCTCTCTCCCGCTGTGAAATAAATAAATAAAATCTTTAAAAAAAAAAAAAAAGCTCAGAAAAACAATTGGCACATATTAGATCCACACAGGAGATCCAGATGTCAAGATTTATACACATGGATTTTAAAATATGTGATTTCTATGTTCAAGAAAAATAGGAAAAAATATGGAGAATTTTAGAAGAAAATTTTATTTATGAACAGAAAAATCCTAGATTAGACAATCTAGTAATGAAAATGAAGAACACACTACAGACACTAACTAGCAAAGAAGACACAGCTGAAGGGAGGACTATGAAGCAAGGGAGAGGCTAGGAAAGCAGATACAGACTGAAACTCACAGACTAAAGAAGATGAAAATCGTAGGAAAGCGCCTATGAGATAAATGGAGCACAGTCACATGGCCTAACATACATGTAATTGGAGCCCAAGGAAGCGAGGAGAGATAAATTTGGTCAAATGCAGTATTTGAAAAGAGGTTGGCTGAAATTTTCCAAAGCTGATGAGAGATATCAAACCAAACATTCAAGAATAGTTATGGATTCCAACAGAAGAAATTAAAAGAAACCCACACATAGACACATGATGATATAACTGCTAAAAAAATCAATAAAAAGAAACCATCTTAAGAGCTGTCTGCGAAAATACAAACATTACTTTCAACAATAAGACTGACAACTAACTGCTTAACAGAAGCTTTTTTTTTTTTTTTAGAGGACACATTGAGGATGGGGAGGGTTGGGGGAGGGACAGAGAGAGAGAATCTCCAGCAGATTCCCTACTGAGACTGGAGCCGGTGCAGGGCTTGATCCCAGGACCCTGAGATCCTGACCTGAGCAGAAACCAAGAGTCGGACACCCAACCGACTGCACCACCCAGATGCCGCTTAACAGAAGCATTTTAAGCCAAGAAATGGGAATGGTCATTGCAAACCACTGAAAGAAAACCAGGGCTGAAGAAAGAAGGGCTCTAACCAGAAACCATCGTTTTCTAGGGATATTAGGGCAAATAGAGTAGGGAATAATGATATCTTACAGTGCTTTTTAGGAACCGTGTAATGGGTTGTGAACTTCACGAAAGCTCTTAGTATTTTTAAGAGTGTAGCAGAACTTAAAGACTTGTAGAACAAATGCAGAATTCAGAGCAGTTTGGCCTTTCTATAACGGCTCAACTTACTCCATGTGGGTTAAATGGATCCACTCCACTGCACAAGTTAAATGACATGCTTCCAGGTGGGCCCCACTACTTTCCAGTTGTGTGATACAGAGAAAATTATTTAACCCCTTGTATTAATTTCCCAGGGCTGTGCTAACAAATTAACCCAAACCAAGTGGCTTCAAACAGCAGACATTTATTCCCTGAGTTCTGGAGGGCAGACATTCAAAATCAAGGTGTCAGCACGTCTGTGCTCCTTTTGAAGGACGAGGGAAGAGCCTTCTTGGACTCTAGTTTCTGGAGGTTACTGGCAATGCTTGGCCTTCCTTGACTTATACCTACATCACCCCAACTTCTACCTCCCTTTCACATGACCATCTTCACTTGGTGTGGATCTTTGTGTTTCTAAAGCTCCCTCTCCAGCCACTGGATTTAGGATATTAGGCTTGGATTTAGGGTCTGCCCTAACCGAGTGTAACTTCATCTTAACATGATTCTATATTAAAGGCTCTACTCCCAAGAAAGTCACATTCACAGGTGTTGGAGGAAAGGACTTCAACAACTCTTGTTGGGAGCATAAGCCAATACACTGTCTTCCTGAACCTCAGTTTCTTCTTCTATAAAACGAATATTATGATACCAACCTTGAATAACCTTGAAGGGTTGTTATGAATGATAATCTATAATGCCTATAGCCCTTAATAAATGGGTAATAAATTCTCAAGGCAAGTTTTAAAAACTAAGTAATATGTAAAACATGAGATATAAATATATACTGATAGAGTCAAGAAGGGGAAGGTGAATGACTGAAAGATCCTACTAACGACACGGTTGGACGAGATTCTGTCAATGAGGAAACTTCATTTTTCTTCAAGAAATTATAATAGTCAAATATCAAATGGACCACTAAGAAAATATAAGGACCAAAGAGACACAACTGAAGGAATTTTTCAGCCAGTTTTCCTTCATGTTAAAATTGGCACATTCCTATTTGATTCTGTTCTCATTTCTGCCATCAGCAAGGTGTGCTGACATTGGCTACATTGTTACGTTGCTTAATTTACCTCTGTTTGGATTTCCCCATTCATAAAACAAGAGATTCAGATCCTGTTTCAACTAGAAGGCAAGTGAGACAAAATCCAGTAAGAGTGCCTTAAATAAATAGGGGTTTAATCTTTTTTACCATGATATTGTGATAGAATGAAAAATATGTATTTGATTTTTGGTCCAATTTCCTGGCACAGAGGTCTCGGAACCCTTGTATTTCCTGAGTGATAGAGTGATGATAATATCTTTCATTATAATATTTGGTCTTGGTGACCTCCATACACTCAGATCCCCTCTAGCCTCTAGTTTGTGACAAAAGATCTTCTAAGACCTTTAGAATCTCCAGAGTGATGAGTGTCTATTTGTATGCTAATGAGATGACTGGTGGCTCTGGGTCCCCAGATAGATTCAGGATGGGAGCTGGTTGCCAGAAAGACCAAGCATTATCAAAGGGTTGGGGGTTGGAATTTTCAGCCCCACTCCTGACATCTGTGGAGGGGAGAGGAGCTAGAAATTGAGCTAATCAGTAATGGCCAATGACTTGTCACCAATGATCAATCATGCCTACCTAGTGGAACTTCCATTAAAATCCTGAAAGATGGGGTTCAAAGAACTTCTAGGTAGGAGAACACGTGTTAGTGCTGGGAGGGTGGGGGGCCTGGAGAGGGCATGGCAATTCTGAGCACTCCTTCCCCCAATAGCTTGCCTTATACATCTCTTCCATTTGGTCCTTCTTGAGATGTATCCCTTATGAAACAAAATGTCTTCATGAGTTCTGTGAGCCATTCTGGCAAATTATCAAATCTGAGGAGAGGGTTGTGGGAATCCCTGATTTATAGCTGGTCAGCCATAAGTACAGGAAGCCTGGGACTATAACTGGTGTCTGCTTGGAGGGAAGACAGTCTCGTGAGACTGAACCCTTCACTTACGGGATCTGATCCTAACTCCAGGTAGATAGTGTCAGAATTGAGTTAAATTGTAGGACACCCAGCTGGTGTCAGAGAATTGGTTGGTGAGGTGAAAAAAAAAAAAATCCTTACATACTGGGTGTCACAAATATTCTGTGGGTAGAGGCAGATTTTAGTACTTATGTAACAACTAAACCAAAGTAGAACAGTTGCTACCTTTGTCTCAGATGCTCACTGATGTCCTTAGACATCAAGACCCTTTTGTATTTCTGCTCAACTTGTCCTTGCATTTTGGCTATTATCTCGGTAACAAGACAGCTGCGAGAACTCCAGTTCTTACATCCATGGTAAGGCAGAAGGAAAGGAGGAATAAGGAGTCCTGTCTTCCTTTATTAGTAAGCTACTAACTTTCTCAGAAACTCCCTCGATGGGCTTCACTTAATAGTATTGGTCAAAACTGGTCATGTGATAGCAGGGGAGGCCCTAAAGGTCTGAAACACAGTTGTCACATTGGCTAACAAATTAAGTCCCATCTTCTGGCACTGGTACATTTGACCACGAAGTCAGGGTTCTCTTAGCCAGAAAAAAAGTGTGTTTTGGGGGTGGTGGGAATGCCTATGAACAGATAACTAGGAGGATCTCCCACAGGTCCCTTTTTGCTGAGGAACCGCATATTTTTTTAAAATTTTTAAATTTTTAAAAAGATTTTATTTACTTATTTGAGAGCCGAGAGAGAGAGAGAGAGAGAGAAGAAGTGGGGGGAGAGGGGCAAAGGGAGGGGGGAAGCAGACTCCCCAAAGTGGGGATCAATCCCAAGACCCCCAAGATCATGACCTGAGCAGAAGTCAGACCCTTAGCCAACTGAGCCACCCAGGGGCCCCACAAACTGTATATTTTTAAAGTGCCAAATGGTGGGGCACTTTGAACCCTTCCAGGTTTCAGGAGTTGTGAGCCACAATTTGGAAATGCCTCAGATATCTGCACCAACCTGGAGAAATTAACTCAAGCCTAGATTTACTAGAATCTCTGGGACACTGGTCATACTATTAGACTCTAATCTCTATTTTCTTTAGCATCTAGCAATGTGTCTGCCTCACAATATATTTCAATACATGCTTAATGAATGGATAAACTATTAGAATTTCTGAAAAATCTGAGATAATTAGAAGGCGGTACCACCTATTCAAATTATGAATCATGACTCAAGATTGTCCTCCAAGAGTTCTTTTGATTAGCCAAGGAGTGATCCAAAAAGGCAGAGTACTTCCTGAGTTCTTACAGGAAAATCATATGCAATTTCATACATGAGCATCTCTAGAAACAATTAAGGGGAGCTTACTAGTAATGGGCTATGGCAACTTATTAAGGTTATTAAAATTGGTCTATATCTAGAGTTCACTGAGATATATGTTATTCAGGAGTCTGCCACTGAACTGGCAAGGTAATTCTTGCATTTTTTAAAAGCTTTTATTTATTTTTTTGATAGAGAGAGATCACAAGTAGGCAGAGAGGCAGGCAGCGGGAGAGGGGGAAGCAGGCTCCCTGCTGAGCAGAGAGCCCGATGTGGTGCTCGATCCCAGGACCCTGAGATCATGACCTGAGCCGAAGGCAGAGGCTTTAACCCACTGAGCCACCCAGGCGCACCCTGATATTTTTTTCAGTTGAGACTTTATGTATTAATTTCCTATCACACTGTTATCCATTCATGGCCCCGGGCATTCACGAGGTCCCTGGAAGCTGTAATCTTAAATCCTTCGGTTCTGGGAAATTCCCCCTTATTATTTCTGCAAAATTGCGATTTGTAATAGGAAAAGTGTACCTGGTTTTTTTCTCCTTCCAGCCATGGAGCTCCCGAAACCCTTGGATTTTCCCAAGTGATGAGTTTGATAAAGGTGAAGTGGGTGGGGGAGGGTGAAAGGAGAGGCTTGTTATTCTTAGCAAGCCTCTATTAACCACACCTGCATTTATGTTAATGAGGCAACTTCTGGACCGCCCCTAAGGATGGAAGGAAGCTGACTGCCAGGGAAACCATCTTTGGATTTGAGGGTTGAAACTTTCCGCCCCACCTTCTACTTTTGAGGAGGGAAGAGGGGCCTGGAATTGACTTAACTGCCAATGGCCGATGATTTAATCAGTCACGGCTGCATAAGGAAGCCTCCATAGGAATCCTAACCCGAAGGGTTTGAAGTGCTTTCAGGCTGGTGAACATGTGGAGGTGTTGGGAGGGTGGTGGCCATGAAGAGAGCATGGAGTCTCTGTACCCTTCCAACATACCTTGTCATCTTTTCCCCAGTATTTGCAGGGTTATATCCTTTTAAAACAAGCTGGTAATCTAGTAAGTAAACTGTTTCCTGAGTTCTGTGAGCCATTCTAGCAAGTTAATCAAACCCAAGGATTGCATCTTGGGAACCCTGATTTATAACCAGTCCGTCAGGAGCACAGGTGACCATCTGGGACTTGTGACTGGCATCTCAAGTGGGAAATAGTTTGTTGGACTGAGCCCTTAATTTTTGGGATCTGACGCTAACTCAAGGTAAATAGTGTTAGAATCGAACTGAACTGTAGGACGCCAGGTTGGGGTAGAGGGTTAGAGAGCTGGGTGGTATGGGAAACCCTCTTCACCTTCCCCCACATTGGTGGCCAGGAGTATTTAGTGTCGAAAGAAGACACGGACTTTCAACTTCTTTGGTGATTTCTTCCTACCTATTCTCTTTATGAAACTTTTATTTGATTGGTGTTTTACCTCATGGTCGAGCCTTTAAATCCACCCTCTCCCCCAGCCCTTGCTGCCGTTTTCTTCCAAATTAATTTTATTTGTTTATTTGTTTATTTGCTGCCTTTCCTTTTTAGGGAGATTTCTTTAACTTTTCCGAGACTTCTAATTGACTCTTTCTATTATATTTTTAATTCCTAAGAATTCTTTCTTATTATCTATCACATTTTTGGGGGGCAGGATTTTGCTCCACCTTGTAAAATACCTCCTCCTATCTCTGTGAAGATATTGAGTATAATATTTTATTTCGAAGGTTTTTTTTTTTTATGTTCTATGAATGATCTTTTTCTCCAAATTTCCCTTTTCTATTTGTTTGCTTTGGTCTCTACCGTGTGCTAGTTGGGACTGGGGGCCTCTGTCTCCCCGTTTGCATTTATGAGCAAAGCACTAAGTGCTTGACTGAAAACTGCGTGGGTTTGGCTCACTGACTGGCGGGTTTCGGATGATGATCAGTCCTATTGTACAGCTCTTTTGTTGGGAACTCTCAAAACCCGATTTCTTTCCCTGAGCTAAAAGCTAATCCATTTTTCTTTCCAGAGAATAATTTTTCATGTTTTATCTGGGGGATACAAGCTTTTATGTCGGCATTCTGAAAGTAAAGTAGAAAAAGGAAGCTGAGGTCTTCTCATTCGGTATGCAGACCAACTCTGAATTTTCCTTTTTCCAGAAAAGAGTTATTTTTCCAGAATTTTCATTTTCCGTGTAGCTGGTGCCCTCGTCCACTGGGCCTCATCTTCTGCTGAGGTAGCCCGGAGGCTGTCACCTGTGTCTGTTGTCTTGAAGATTTCTCTGAACCCTCACTGGCCTGTGAAACTTTCTGTGACGATAGAAGTGTCCTTTCACGCTGCCCAGTAAAGAAGCTATTAGCACGTGGAATGTGACCAGCAAAACCGAGGAACTGGGCTTCACAGTTTACTTCAAGTAGCCACAGGTGACTCTACAGACTATAGCGTCTCCTTCCAGAGGATTTAAACATACTTGGAGCCCTACCTTCTGAATAAGAAGTACCTACCTCAGAAGTAGGTAGTACCTCTCCTTCCTGAACCTTCTCTCACTTCTGTACTGAAAATCAGGGCGCCTGGGTGGCTCAGTGGGTTAAAGCCTCTGCCTTCGGCTCAGGTCATGATCTCAGAGTCCTGGGATCAAGGCCCACATCGGGCTCTCTGCTCGGCAGGGAGCCTGCTTCCTTCTCTCCCTGTCTCTCTGCCTGCCTCTCTGCCTACTTGTAATCTCTCTCTCTGTGTCAAATAAATAAAATCTTTAAAAAGAAAATCAACTTGCCTTTTGTGGGCCTGCATTGATGATTCTAGCATCTTCAGCAGATGGGAGAACCCAGAAGCCTGGGTAAGAGCGCAGATTCAGGTGTTTTCTCTCCTCCGTGTGTTGAAGAAAGTTCTTGTCATTCTTGGTTCACAGCCTTTCCTCTCACCATCCCCTTAGAGTAAGTAGTCTTAGTCCGGTTTTTGCGACAATGACGGGAAAACCACATTGTACGTTCTCAATTGCTTTTAATCATTTATTTAAATACCTTATTCCTTATTAAATAACTTATTATTACATTGTAGATTATTAAGAAATACCCATTTGGCCATTCAGTTGACCAAGATAGAGTTCTCGTATTTATATTTTGTCTTCCTCCACAGTTTCTGGGCACACAGCTCCCCAGATCCTTGGAATTTTCTGATTTGAGAGCGATGAAGGCGTCTTTTGTTATGAAAATGAAAGTGACTTTTGGACCCCACCCAAGGGTGGGGGCTGGTTGCCAGAAGGACCCACCAAGTAATTAGAGGGTTGGAACTTTCAGTCTGACCTCTGACCTTGCGACCTCCTGACCTGACCTCCCAGGACGGTCAGAGGGGCTGGAGGTTGAATGAGCCAATGGCCAGTGACTTAGTTATTGACTCGGCACCAAAGCCTCCCTAAACACCCAGAAGCACCGAGCTGGGAGAGCTGGGTGGGTGGAATGGCGGCTGGAGAAATCTGGAAGCTCTGCGCCCTCTCTGACCCATGATTCTCATCCTTCAGTGTACCCTGGACTGGAGAAGGTAAGTGTTTCCCTGACTTCGGAGAGCCGCTGAGGAGGAGGTGGCGGGAACCTCTAGTCGGTGGGCGGCAGGTCCGGGAGCCCAGGTTGCAGGCTCTGCTGCGGCTTGTGAGCGGCGCGTGGGGTGGGTGGCGGGGTCTTGCGGCCCTGAGCCCCCCAGCCCGGGCGGGGGTGTGTTTGATGTGCTCTTGGGGTGGAGAGTGTAGGAATTTGCTCGATTCTGGGACACACGGCTTGCTGGCTTCCGAGACTTGCTTGGTGTTGTGTGGGGACCCCCCCCCAGGTGCATTTGAATCCCGGCTCCCTGAAAGAGCTGCATTTCCAGAGGAATTCAGTGGCGTGTGTGGGATTTCTCCATGTGTGGGCTACGAGAGGGCAGTCCTGCGAGGTGGAAGGCAAGTTTGGGAGCTCGTCCCAAAGCTGACTTTGCGTGGCAAGCGTAGGTTTCTAAACAAGGCGCGTGTTTCTTGGGGGTTCCTGCAAAAGCATGTGCGCGTGGAGATCGCGGCAGGGTTAAGGCAACCTCCAAACTGCACCCTCCACACTCCCACCATTAATTGTTATTTTAGTATTTTTCAAATTTCTGGATGCTGTGCATTGTGGCGTAGAAAGCACCATGTTATGGGAATACACAAATTATAAAATTAAATAGAAATGTTGGAGTACGGCTTCATTTTTTTAGATGAAACTCTTGTATCGTGTGCACGTGTGTGTGAGTGTGCGTGTGCACCAGTGTATTTCTTACTATTGGTCATGTTCAGAAAAAGTCTTAAAGCCACTGGGCTTAGTGAACTTTACAATGTGTAAAGATTCATATTTATATCAACTGTATTTTTGGCCCATATTTTTCTACTAATTTGACTTTAGGATGTGCAACATTGCAAATGCAAATATGAATCGTCTAACTGTTCATTGCTAAGAAAGATGTATACATAATACTCCTCAAAATTTCTTCTGTCTTGACCCTTCCTTGTTCTATTTCCCCGGCAGAACATGAGACTAGGTGAGGTAGGTGAGCCTGACTGAAAATTTTGAGAGCAGCTGAGAGCCTGGCCTGAGTAGAAACTATTCTTATAAATTCTTGGGTATGCATTTCTAATACATATATATTTTTTAATGCACTAGCAAAGTATATATATATATATATATATATATATATATATACACACTTGCCTCTTTTTATGCGTTAGTAGCATAGCACACATATTGTTCTGAACTCTGTTCATTTTACTTACCTATATATGTTTAAGATTATTTTATATCAGTATATAGTATTGCTTCATATATACATATATATTTTAATGTAAGCTCTACACCCAATGTGGGGCCTGAACTCATGACCCTGAGATCAAGAGTCGCATGCATGCTCTCCCGACTGAACCAGCCAGGCACCCAGTATTGCCTCATTTGTTAATGACTACATATTGTTCCATTATCAGGGTAAACCATAACTAGTTTGACTGGTCACCTATTGGTAGATATTTGAGTCATATAATTTTCTCATAACAGACAAAAGTTGAAATGAATAGTTTTTATATACATCGTTTTGCATATGTACATTTTTTTTGTGGGATAAATTTCTAAGTTTGGAATTATTGGGCCAAAAGCTAATTTTAATTTGGCTGGATACTTCCATAATCTATTGCCCTCCTTGGAAATCGTATCAATTTTTAATTTCACCATCAATGTTTGAGAATTTCTATTTTGCTCCCCTTCTTACTACCTCAAGCACATTAATCTTTATGATCTTGGCCAAACTGATGGGTCAAAAAATGATATCTTAGTGTAAACCTGATTTGTAGTTTTCATATAATGAATGGACTGAGTATTATAGCTTGGATTTAAGCCATTTGTATTTCTTTTTAGCTGAATTCCTTATTAATATCCTTTGCTCAGTTTCTTTTAGATTGCTATTGATTTGTAGGAGGTTTTTATATTTTGAGAAATTAATCCTTTGGAAAAAATATTTGCAAATTAGATCACAGTTTTTCATTTGTCTTTTGGTTTTACTTGTGGTATTTTTTTTTGCCATACAGAAAAGCTTTACATAGTCACATTTATCAATATTTTACTGTAGGAGCTCTAGGGATTTTAGAAGAGTCTAAAAAGCTTTCATAAGGAGAATGTAAAGCATCACTCCCACTTTTTTTTTTTTTGGTTTGTTATCCTGAAATGTATTTGAGATATGGATCCAACTTAATTTTTTTTCCAAATAGTTCTAGATTTGTATGCATATAATAAAACAATCTCAAAATAGGTAAAACAAATATTTTTAAAGCTACAAGAAGAAAGGCACAATCTTGGGCAGGGATTTTTAACACATTTTTCTTAACAATTGATAGATGAGTTATTTAAAAAAGCCTAATAAAATGGATGAATTTCTGGCAAGACCGATCAAAAGAAAAGGAAGAAGTTACAAGTAATCACTGTGAGGGATTTAAAAAAGTGCTATCAATATAGATTCTGTAGCAACTAAAATGATAAGGGGATCTTGTGAATAAATTTGCCAGTAATGGAGTAACAAATTTTTAGTAAATCAGATTTACTCAAGTGGTCATAGAGTGAAACTGAGAATGTGCCAGTTTCTATAACTGTCAAAAAAAAAAATGGAATCTGTAATTAAGCACTTTTCCACAAAACAAGTTTCAAGTTGTTGAATGCTTTACTGTTGTGTTTCTGCATAGCATTTAAAAAACAAAGAACACCAGTCTCATACATACTCTTCCACAGAATTAGAAAAAAAAAATTAACACTTTATAGCCACTATAACCTTGATATCAATAATCTACAAAGCTATTATGTGAAATAAAATAGATAGGCCTGCCTCTTTTATCAGTGTAGATGTAAAAATCCTAAACAACTTAAACTGTTAACAAACCAAATCCTTCAATTATGTAAAAAGGGTACACATTATGAATGAGTTGAGTTTATTTCACTAACACAGGGTTCATATAATATTCAAATATTAATATAGTTTGACATGTCAGCGGAATAAAGGAGAAAAATGATAGTGTTAACTGAATAGATGTAGTAAAGGCATGTAATAGAATCCAACATTTATTCATGGCACAAACTTTTTATAAACTAGGAATACCAAGAGAGTATTCTTAATCTGGTCAAAATTATCTGTAAAAACTTACAAATAACTAATGATGTACTATGTGTTGGCTAATTGAATTTAAATAATATAAAAAAAGAAAAAACTTACAAATAACACGATTCTTCTTTTCCCCCCCACAAACGTGATTCTTAATGGCTAAGTGTTGAAAATTTTCACTTGAGTTCAGTAACAAGACAAAGATCCTAATATCCAGACTTACATCCTGCTTTTTGCTATACGTTCTATCCAGTGGTATGAAAAAAGGAAAAAAAAAAGAGGTGAATTTTGGATGCAAAAAATAAACCTGTCATTGTTTATGAATGGTATGTATATATAGTAATTGCTTAAGAATTCACAAATTATTAAAATTGATAGGTGAGTTTGGCAAGTAGAAGCTCAAAGAACAAAAATTAAATGTATTTCCATAATCAATTATAAACAGAAACCAAAATATTTTAAAAGTTACCACTTACAATATTTAAAATTTTGATATTTTGATATCATCAAAAAGTCATTTTAATATCATCAAAAAATACAAAAAAACTGATTAACAAATCTAACCAAATATTTCTGAGATCCCAATACAGAAAATTTTAAATCCCGGGTAATGGAAATTTAGAAAGATTGTAATAGAGACATATACCAGGCTTTCAGGTTAGAAGATCTAATACTTGGAGATGTCGATTCCTTCTTTTCTGATCTATACAATCAATACAATCCCAATAGGATATTTTGAGGAACTTCACAACCTGATTCTAAAAATCTACCTGGATATACAAAGGACCAATGAGACAAAACAATCTTGAAGAAAAGGACAGGAGGATTTGCTTTACCTCACATCAAATCAGTTAAACTCATTTATACAATATAGTATTGTTGCAAGGTCAACCAAATGGAAAAATAGATGAAACAGTACACCTAGGCAAGTAGATGTGAAATCTCAGTTTATGAGACTTGGCCCCCTAGAACGCTGGTGAAAGGATTATCCTTTGCATGTGTAAGCTGAGATGCTTACCTATTCATCTGGGAAAGTCAGGAAAATCTACTTATTCCAGGTAGGCTGTGCTCCTAAGTGTGAAAAACAAAGCAATAAAGTTACTAGAAGATAAAATAGGAACATACCTTCCTAGACTTGTAGGGAAAGATACTCTAAACAGGTTACAGCATCTACTCCAGAAACCAATGTTGCCCTGTATGTTAACTAACAAAATTAAAAACAAATAAACAAAACTAGTTACAACAAGGGCTAATCACAAAGGAAGAGATGGATCAATTTGACTGAATTAAAATTAAGAAGTTCTGTTTATCAAAGAAATGTTAAGAGATTAAAAAGGCAAGCTATTCAGTGGGAGAAGATATTTGCAACACATAAAAGCTGTTTCAAGAAAATACGTTAAAAATCCCTACAAATGAATAAAAAAGAGCAGACTGTCCAATACAGAAATGGTCAAGAAACTTAAACAGACATGTCACCACATAGGATATCTAAATGGCTAGTACACATGAAAATATGTTCAATCTGATTACTAATTGGGGCCTAGAAAAGTAAAACTGCACTATGATACCGCTACGTTACTTCTAGAATGCCTGTAATTTGAAACACAGACAGCACCAAGTGCACTGAGGACGTGGGGAAATTGGAACTCTCATACTTTCTTGGCAGGAGTGTCAGTTAATACACGTACTTTGGAAAGCATCATTTACTAAAGCTAAATGTGCACACACCTTAAGATCTGGCAATTTTACGTATATATTTAGCATAGCATATGCATATGCGTATCGCAGATGTACAAGAATGTTCTTATCTGCCTCATACCGCAGAGCCCCATACTGAAAACCATCCACTTGTCCAACAATAGAATGGGTACTTAGATTGGTATTTGTACACACTGGAATTATATGGTCCTAAAAATTCATGCACTACCGCTATGTACAACAACACGTTAGAATCTCCTAAGGATAAAGTTGATAAAAGGGATCAGATATATGGGATACCATTTGTATGAAGTTCAAACTGAAAATCTCAGACTAGAGATATTCACTTAAAAATTAGAAGAAAAATGAGAAGACGTGATGACCATAAAAGTTAGGATAATTGTAATCTAGCGGAGAGAAAGGGAGTTATGATGGGAAGGGGTACATAGTGCTTTGGGCGACTGAATGCTATTTCTTGTCCTGGGTGATGGTTACACAGTGTTGACTGCATGTAATTCAGGGCACCTGGGTGGTGCAGTCTGTTAAGTGTCCAATGCTTGGTTTCTGCTCACAGGTCACGGTCTCAGGGTTGTGAGATCGAGCCCCATGTCAGCTTCTGTGAAGTCTGCTTAAGGCTCTCTATTTCGCTCTCCTTCCGCCCCTCCCCTCTTCAAATAAATTAAAAAAATCTAAAAACAACAACAACAAACAAACCCAAACATAACAATTCATTAGGTCACGCATTTGTGGTTCGTATACTTTCATGGAAATGTAATATATTTAATAGTAAAGATATATAAAGGAGGAATGCATTTTACATCCTCTTTTATGTGTTACACAGTAACTAAGTCGTGTATGCAACCAAAATAAAATTTCACGGAATGATACCTTTACTATGTATGATGTACTCTGATATATCTCATTCTCTTCTATTCTTTCCATTAAAAATAATGCTAGCCATAAACCACATGAAACTGATTTAATGATTTACAGTTTGAAAATTATTCATCTTGGCGCGCCTGGGTGACTCAGTTGGTAAAGCATCTGCCTTTGGCTCGGGTCATGATCCCAGAGTCCTGGGATTGAGCCCCACGTTGGGCTCCTTGCTCAGCGGGAGCCCACTTCTCCCTCTCCCACCCCCTCTGCTCGTTCTCTGTCTCTCTGTGTCAAATAAATTAGAAAATCTTAAAAAGAAAAGAACAGAAAAATATTCATCTAGGCATTCAAAAACTCTTGGAATTTTTGGTATAGCGATTGGGAATTCCACATTGGGATCAGAAATGACCCATCTACCTCTAGCAGAGTTGCTCATTGTCAGCACCATTGGCATTTTGGGCTGGATAATGCTTTGCTGTGGATGGCTGTCTTGTATGTTGGAGGACACTTAGTACTGTTCCTGGGCTCTACCTACCAGATGCTAGTGGCACCCACACACCTCCAGCTGTGACACCCTCGAAGGCAGGACGACCACTACTCTAGAGGCTCTTTAAGTTTTTAAAGTTGGCTATGCCTTTTTTTTTTTAAGATTTTATTTATTTATTCATGAGAGACAGAGGGACAGGGAGAGAGAGAGAGAGGCAGAGGGAGAAACAGTGTCCCCATGGAGCAGTGAGTCTGATGCAGGGCTCAGCCCCAGGACCCCAGGATCATGACCTGAGCCAAAAGCAGACGCTTAACTGACTGAGCCACCCAGGCGCCCTAAACTCGACTGTGTCTTTATGAAGAATACTTGTTAGCATTTCTCAAACATTAGTGCATATTAGCGTCACCCGGATATTCTGTCTGAGAAGTGGGCTGGGAATCTGCCTTTTTAACAAAGAACCCACATGATTCTGATTCAGGGGTTTCTAAAGATCATACTTCAAGAATCTTCGTTCTAAGATGACTGCAGTCTTGAATGAAGATTCTCTTGGAGCTATTAGAACGCTCTGAGAGACTAGTTTTCCAGGGACAGGTCAGTGCATTGGATGGTAACAAGTATGCACTGGTGAGAAATCACACAAACCATCCCAGACCTCTTTCTGGGGCAAATCTGGGACAAACACTAGGGAAATCACAGCAGCAGGGGCTGTTCTTTGTGTCACTGTTCTGTGATGTTTGGAGCTCCCGGGGCAGGGCCGTGGAACTGGAGAAATGGAGTCTGACCTTCCTGAGTCCATGAATTTCCCGAAGCTCACGTGGAGGAAAGAAACAGAATTCCCCAGTAAAGACACAACCGTGGCGTTGCCAATTACCTCATGCCTGACAGAGAAGCTGAAATGCCTCCCCATACTTCAGATTTTTTTTTCCATCCCAGTTAATTGTTCCTCCTAAATTGAATGATCTATTTTTGGAACTAAAAGAGATGCAGTGTAGAGAGAAAGGAACTGACAAAGCCCAAGGCAGAGAAGGGAGGTAGTCAGAGGAGATGCGGGAATGAGAGGGGGACCCTGTCTGCTTCTGTCTTCCCACAGCAAGCACATCCGATGAAGAGGAAGGCCATCCTCTTCCTGGGAGGAGGGGGCTGAGATGTGAGGGACTGGGAGTTTTGCTTCAAAAACGAGGAACCATGTGAAATGGGACAATGTAACATTCTGGGAAGAGTTGTGACCTGGAGGCCTAGGCCTTACAAGCCATTGGCTTTTACCTTAAAGCCGAACAGTGGGTGGGCACGTTCTTCTCACTGAATCGGAAGATGAGAAAACCTGCTCCTTTACCAGATTTCTTACTAGAAATTTCCTTGGAAAGCACTGTGGGCTTAGTCCAGAAAATGTGGAACTGTGTCATGGATGTGATTCCAAGACTCGCAGGTCTTCTGGAACATTCTGTCCACGTGCACACCTGATGAGGCGCCTAGGCTCACAGGTGTGGGCAGTTCTCATGCACATGGACCTGGAAGTGACGTCCACCTTCGCCAACCTTTTAGCTATTATAAAAAATGCATTTGAAAAGTGAGTCAGCAAGTATTGTACCTAACTAGTGGTGTAGATCTCGGCGTCTTACGTGTTGCTGCTTCCTTAGATACATTTTTTTGTTAACTCCGTCGAGTTCTTCTGATCCTCCTTCAGACAGAACATCATGCTCAAAGCTTTGGAGGGCGCCTCCACTAGCCATTTCTGGGGCTTCTTCTCTCCAGGCTTTCCAATTGTAGTTACATCTTTAAAAGACTGTTTTATGCTTCTAAATGTTTAACAAGACTACAAAGCCGAGCACACATCATTTTCTTCAAAACACATAAACATTTTGGCCCGCAAAAGAGACGACTCCAAAGACAGCCAGCTCGACTTTAAAATGCATGAGAAAAGCAGAGACCTTTCAGACTCCCATAAGATCATGCCTTTCTTTTCACCCCTCAATGGATATTTTAACAATACATGTAGTTCACTCCTGAAATGATTCAAGTAAGGGAAGGAAGGGGCTGCCAACCACTGGCTACACTTGCCTTGTCCTGCCATGAGGTGTCAGGAGAGGAACTCCTTGGCTGCCCGTGGTACCAGTTTTTCCCATTCTCCTGCCATTTCCAACCAAGTATCTAGTGGAAAGTGCGTCCATATTTTTCTGTGAGTCTGAGCATTGGATTTCCATCCGCTTTCACAGGAGACTCTAACATTGGGGGGTGGGTGGGTGGAGAATGGAGCATGGGGAGAGAAAGGACTGATCGGGGCAATGATAGCATTCAACCAAATAGGCTATGCAGATCCCTCCGTGCCAGCTTATAACACAAACGTTGTAGGATTGAAAGATCCTCCCTTTCCTCCTCACGTTTGTAAATGTACAGGCTGATCAAGGAAGCCTCCATTTGATTCTAGAGAGCTTCTAACAGAGATGAGCTTCCATAGTGCAGGGGCCAAAAATCTGGGCTCTGCAGCTGGCATGCCTGGGTTTAGATTTGGGCTTCATCTGGAATGGTGCAACCTTGGGAAACTGAGTGACCTTGAGTCAATGACAACCTCTTTATGCATATTCACTCATCTGTAAAATCAGAATCATAGTAGTATGTGTCACTAGGCGATTGTGAGGATGAAATGTGTGGTTGGATGTAAAAATAGTTAGAATGGTTCCTGTCTATTAGGAAAAATAGAAGTTACAATGGCTGGTGTTATCAGTATTAGTATTATTTCTTTTATACATTCCAAATCACTGACAGTGATGGGGTAAATTGGATTCTAGCAAATTCTGGAGAGAAATATCGGCAAGGAGGGAGGGGTGCTGCCCCTCTCCACAGGTATTGAGATAGCTCACACTGTGAGTAATCCCGTCAAGTCCTTCCAGAACCTCTCTGGATTTTATATTTCCAGAATGATCCTGGGGCATGTTATCAAGAGTACTCATCTGGATCCGAAGGTGGATTATTTTTTCTAGAATTGCCACGTGACATTCTATTTTGAGTTTTTTATTCTTTCTGAGGAGTCTTACAGAAGTAAGAAATGGAAATATTTCTGGTTATTTGAATGTGGTTCTGGTGTGGCTCCTGATTCACTGCTGTTACCATGTTTTTGGGGAGGAGTTCAGCGTTATTTTTGGCAGTTCGGTTGTCAAATCTACCATTAATTGAATGATCCACATAATCCTATTCTTCTAGGTCTGCAGGTGGTTCCGGTGGCTATATTTCTGCTGTTTTTACACCATTTTCTATCTTAGATGTAGGGAACGTTTACACTGAAACTCTCCCTGGCACCTAGGCTCACCTCAAAATCTGGCCCAGGGAATGTCATGGAGTATTCTCTACAAGTGAGCAGAAGAATGAAAAGGTGGTCTTCATTCACTGAGAATGTATTTATTCATTGACTATTCACCAAGCCCCCATTACATGCATAAGTTACTGTGTTTGCCATTGATCATGGAATGTTCAAGATGGACCCACTAGCTGCCCTCCTGGGTATATTTTGGTGTGAAAATTACAGGGGAGGTATGAGTTGCTCTGTGTGTAGTGAAAACGTGAGAGTGAATCTGAGTGGTCAAAGACTTTTCTTGAGGAAGTAACGTTAAACTGAGATTTGAAGGATGAATAACAGTTTATCAGATGGCAGGGAGGGAAGAAAAGAAAGAGGCAGAAGTAATAGCGTGTGTGGCCCTGAGCATGGCAGGAACACAGTGCAGGTAGTGACATGAAAGAAAGTGCGTGTAGAGAGAAGGGGTGTTGGATGTGAGATGGGGGGAGGAAGGCAGAGACAAGCCAGGAAAGACCTCAAGGCCGTGGTGAGGAGTTTGATCTTTATCCAAAAAACAATAGGAAATCATGAAAGAGACCGACATGATCAAAATTGTGTTCTTAAACACACCGGCTATCTTGTGGAAGAGAGAGAGTTTGGACTTTGGGAAAACACGGAGTAGACTGCTAGTTTGAGGGAATTTCAAAAAGTGGCCGTGGCAATGTGGATGTGCCTAGGAATGGATGGAACTGAGGAACATTTAGGAGGTGAAGCTGCAGAAGCATTGGTGACAAGAATACAAAAAAGGAGATTGCATGCTTGACTATGAACTGGATTTCACGGCCACAAAAATAGGGTTCACTGCAAGAGAACGCAGTTGGGTGAAGCAGGGACAATGTGGGCTCAGTTCTGAACTGTTAAATTTATGAAGCCCTAACCGTGGTGTTTTGTAAATGATTAGCAACTGGCTCTCCAAAAAGAAGAAGAAGAGAAAAATCCCCTGAATACGTAGCGTCTGCCAATTTCCGCGGCGTAAAAAAATTCTCGTCATGGTGATTTCAGTCTAGCAACTTGATGGCCCTGAAAGTGGAGTTGTGAAGAGAGGCTGACAGTGGGCTCTCGTGAGCCAGTGGAGCCCGGCTCCAGCACCGCAGTGACTGGGAGACATTTAGAGGGAAATGTCAAGAGGTGGACGGAGGGTAATCGTCGGGTTTACAGGAGGGGTCCAGGCTTGAGTCTGGAGTCAGCGGTGTATATATGAGAACTCTATGGATGAGTCTGCCATAAGAAGAAGTTACTGAGCACTGAAACTCGAGAACCCCAGATCTCGGCGTTCATTCAAGGGGACCTGGGGAAGAATAATTCCCAGAGGGTGTACTGTCCCTTGAGCCATGAAAAGTAAGACTTTGAGAAAGCTGATGTGGTCACCAGTTACATGCTCTTGATGAGGTGAGGACTGAAAATATTCCACTGGGTTTAGTGACAAAAATCGTTAGTGACTTTAATGAGAGCACTTTCTATGGAGCGCTCGGTCACACAGGAATGGTGTGAAAGCAAATTTGAGACCATCGTATTGAATGCATTATAGTGAAAGTCGTATTTAAATTGCAAGAACATACACGCCCGGTGCCCGGGATGGCTCTTCTGACCAGAGGGCGTGATGACCCAAGCAGTAGTAGAGATGGCATAAAGTGGGTTCACAATGTAGATAAGGAATTGAACCATGTGAAGAGAGAGAGACAGAGAGAGGGAGAGAACGAGAGAACATGCGAGGCTTTGTGTCATTTTCCTGTATCAGCGCATTTTGTGACCTGGCCACTTTTTCTTGCCTGGAGTAATAAGACATCCTTAATGGAAGGACATTCCTTTTCCTTAAACTTGCTTCAGATCACTGCTGTTTCTTGAAATTAAACAACCCTTGACACATGTTATGAAGAATCAGGACTGGATGGAGCCTTCTGAGCTGATGGGTCTCATGGGTTGTAGCTAGAAGGACACCACAAGGTGAAGTAAAGTTGACCCAAAGGTTGGAGGAAATTTGGATTCCAAGGATCAGGCCAAAAAGAGATCTAAGAATTTTGCAAACAGGGTCTGTAGCAGAGATAGAACTTCTGGATAAACAAGCCCTCTTGAGCTGAACATGTTTTAGTGCCAGGACAAGCTTCTTTGCCTGCCTCATCCTCAGGTCTGCTTGGGGGCCTTCAATGGGAGAATTAAAACAAAAGCACCAACACCCCTGCCCCCCTAGTCTGCAGGTCTCCATTATGCTGCTCTTTGCTTCCTCTCCTTTCTTTGCGACTGTTCTTCCTCCGCGTCTGCTTCCTTCTCCTGCTCTGAAATGCAACCCATGTCAATAACATACTTTCCTTCTCTTCCCTTCTTCACTTTTATACTCTCATGTGTTCCCATGGCTCCCACATGGGCCGTTATGTCTTCAGTCTGAACCTCCATCCCAAACATGGTACCTATTTACAGCGACTTGCTGGCTGTCTCTACTTGGATGTCCCAGTGGCCCTTCAAAATCAGGAAGACACAAGGTGGGTGAGAATGCATACTTTGTGGAGTCAGAGTGTCTGGGCTGGGTGTGTACCAGCTTTAGGCTTTGGGGGAAGTTACGTAACCTCTGTAAGTCTCCGTTCTCAGACCTGTGAATGGGGATGATAACAGGAGGTGTATCAGAGTGCTTCCAGGAAGAAGCCTAGGGAGGTAGATTTGCTGCACGGCTGGATTTGTTGGGAGCATGTGCTAAATGAAATCGTTTCTCATCGTGGCTGTTACTATCTTCACCTTTATTTTCGTTGTCCAGTGTGCTCTCCCTTGAGTTGGTTATTTCTCTCGATAACTCCTCCCACCTTTGATAAGTGTATATGAACATTTTGGGAATCCGGTCTAACTCTGTCACTAATGGCTGTGTGACCTTGAGTGGGTTACCTAAACTCTCTGGGACTTAAATTTTACCTTTGTGATACTAGATTGGACCAGATGAATTCTGCCTGAGGGCTTTCATAGGCTCCAAACATGTGATCTGATGTCTCTCAAACTGTACAATTCTTGGTCATCTTTGATATTTTCCCCTCGCTCACCTCCTGAACCTGTTTAGATTCCAGTTCTTG
Source organism: Ailurus styani (assembly GCA_002007465.1). Lineage (NCBI taxonomy): Eukaryota > Metazoa > Chordata > Mammalia > Carnivora > Ailuridae > Ailurus > Ailurus styani. The sequence continues at coordinate 463,934 of LNAC01000464.1, forward strand.
GCAATTTTGCCTCCACAACCTCTCTCTACCTGCCTTCTCTCCACCCCTGCCTCCACCTCCCCACCCCTGCACTCTGACATTTTATTGTAAAGCTCTTGTGACTCTGCTTGTTGGACTATTACAGTGGGTCCCCTCGGGTCTGGGACCATTAAAGTGGCTCCCTAGCCGGCCTTCCTGCTCCTTGTCATTTCTTCTTTTAGTGCACTTTATACATCGCCCATTAAACTCTCCACATCTGTACTTAATTTTTATTCTCATGCTATGTCCTTCTTTTAAGGCTAATTCAAATAATAGTCTGCTCTTTAATACCAGCTTTTGATCGTCTATTCTTGTGAAATTTATTATTCATGCTAATAAACACCATCATCACAATGTTTCTCTTAAATGCTAAGCTTATAAAACATCCTGGTTCTTTTTTTTTTTTTTTTAAGTAGACTCCACACCCAGTGTGGAGCCCAGCATGGGGCCCAAACTCATGACGCTGAGATCAAGACCCGAGATGAGATCAAGAGTTGGATGCTTAACTGACTGAGCCAAAAATCCTGGTCCTTTTATCAGGGTGGTTGATGTATATATAATTTAAACTGCTTGTAGGTTGTTTTTTGTTTGTTTGTTTGTTTGTTTTAGAAAGACCATTTTCCATACCCAAAAGAGTTGAGCAGACCTGGCAGTCAATACTTTTGTGAAGGCAGCTAGCTAAAATTTGTCATTTTGGGGTCTGGTATTTTTTTCAACACATAGACACAGCCATTGTCTTCTTACTGGTTTATTTGCCTTGTGAGTTTTACATGCATTTCACAGGCATATCTGTTGTATTTTCCCATAAGGTCAATGCACTCATAATCAATAAATTAAGGAACAATTATCAACATGTCATCTTCAAATAATCTGCTGATTCTGTGTTATGATACCACTTAAATATCTGAGTTGTAGTTCTGGAGGCTACTCCCTTGTTTTCTTTTTGACCAAGAGATTGGTCTCCTAAAAGTAATTTAAGTGGAGTCAAAATCCAATTAACTTAGCAATTCCATGAACCGTAACATCATTTTAGCAAATGACTCGAGTTAGAGTATTAGAAAACCCAAGTCATTGCTTGCTCTCTTCAACAGTAGAGAGAGAGAGATGAAACAAAAAGGAGGGAGGGGGGAAAGTGGTTCTAAGCATCTATTCTTCCAGTTATTAGACAGAGTATTGGATAAGACAGCTGGAGACTGATATAGTCTTTAAGATGTCATATGATTTCTCTGCATCTGTTTCTGTCTCTAAAAGGGGAGAACGGTAATAGATAACATGCCCATGTGACTTTGGTGAGCTTTAAAGACACCTCAGTCTGCAAAGTGAGAAAAATGTTGAATTTTTATTATGTTGTGTCTAATATCAGGATACATTTTAGGATAAAAGCTATTTTTCTATCATTATATTTACTTGCATAATAGCATCAGCTGTATCTTGGACCAGTAAGCCATTTAGAAATGCATCTTGAAACATTTGAATCCAGATCCTTATTTATATATTTGCATGTGTGTGTGTGTGTGTACATGACTGTAAGTATAGATACGATATCATTCATTCACATTTGTATTCATATACATATATATATAGAGAGAGGGAGGCAATGCTCATTGGCAGGATTTTTTTCCCCCAACCTGCCAGAATGCCTGTCCAGGAATAAAAACACTTTTTAAATGTATGATCCTTGGTCTTATTTATTTGTTTTGTTTTTTTTCATAACTAGAATGCATTTAGAGGGCCTTTTTAGTACCTAAATTTTTAGTTTCTTTTTTCTTGTGAAAATCAAAACTCAATGGACCTCTTTCATATTTTTCTACGTGAATGACTGTGGCAGAATTTTGGCATAATATAGCGATATGTAGGTATTTAAGAAGAAAAAATTATAACTTTTTAAAAGTTATTTGTTGAGTAAGTATTAAGAACAAGAATTGAATTTTGTAGTAAATTATGTGGTGAGAGGTAACTCATATCTGGGAATAAGACAGAGGCTTTTCTCTTCATGTGAAAGACACACTCTTGCAAACTTTTCTGTAAAACGTATGTGTGTCATGTGAACCATACTTTCTTCACCACTCATAAAACCTGAGATCCTATGGATAAAACAAATGTCTCTAAATGTGTAGTCATGTTGAATTTGCGTATCGTAACTGGATGATGAGTTATTTTGAATTAATCCATTTTGATATTTGAATATTATCCATTTCGGTACTGAAACTTTAAAAAGTCACCATTTTGTCAGAAATCTTTTGGATGAGGAAGACTGACTTTAATTAAGCAGAATTTACAGAACACAGTGGAGCCTTTGTAGCATCAGGAAAATCACACTGAATATCCCATATGGGGGCGCCTAGGTGGCTCAGTCAGTAAAGTACCTGACTCTTGATTTCACCCCAGGTCATGACCATGACCTGGGGTGGTGGGATCCATCCAGCGTTGGGCTGTGTGCTCAGCAGGGAGTCTTGCTTCATATTCTCTGTCTTCCTCTGCCCCTCCCCCTGCTTGTATTCTCTCTCTCCCTCAAATATATAAATAAATCTTTAAAAAATAATAATAATACCCGCATGTGATTGGGATGTGAGAAATTTCACATTCTCTGTATGGGCTTCCACCTCGGAAGATCTTCGCTGGGAGTGGAAGGTGAGGGAAGAGGAACAGGGAGCAGAGGGCCGCAGGAAGAATCGCACAAGCTTTCTCTACCACGTTCTGTTTTCGAGATAAGTCTTTCCTTATGTATTTATTTTAAATTATTTACTAAATTATTCATTGTTACATTAAATCAGTGATTAAAGTTATTTATTAGAAATGATTTATTTTGAGCACCCATTGTAAAAAAAACATGGCACGTGGCAGGATGCTGAGTTATTCTAGAACACAAGGGGTGGGGAGTTAGCAGCTCCCAGAACGAGGTGATAGGTGCAGTACAAACAGGGTGGTCGCTGGGGACTCTGACACGTTCCATTCCAGGATGTTGCCTCCTGTGAAGAATGTGTGACTTAATGGATAATTTCTGTGTGGAATTATAGCAAAGGAGTTTCTGGGTAACAGAAACGACAAAGGCTCACTTTGCTCCGAATGACACGATCAGGGTCACGCCTCTCACTGGAGGTCTACAGGGCATCTTTAAAAGGCTAAGATGAAGTCATGTTTGTGGAGCGTGTGTGTATATGCTACGCTCCTTGCTTTTCTTAGCTCCTTGAATTCTCAAGACCATCCTATAAACTAGGTGTGATGTCTCACTCTGCGGGGTGCCACCACGGCCCTGCGGGGGGGCCCCCTGTCTCTGGATTAATGCTACCTGACCTCCCGGCTGCAGCCCCAGATTCCCTGTAGCTTGATTTCTTACAGACACCTTGGTCCACCTTGCCAAGCTCTGAGTTCCCGTGTGGTCTGCATGGCGACCGGTCCTGTTGCCTGTACTCACACCGGAGAATGGCTCCTTCCCACTAAGTCCAGATCTCACTTCCTCTGGGCATTGCTTGACTCAGTTCAAATACATCCCATAGGGTAAAAAAACAGGGACTTCTGCACACTTCAGTCTGAACATATTTTATATGTTATATGTATAATATCTATTATAAGCATGTATGTTAATATAATTTATTATATAATAGATTATTTAAATATATATGTTATTTAAATATATATATAAATTATGTAGTAGAGTTTATATATAAATTACATACTTTATTATTATTTTGTATATACATCATAGGCACTTCTAAAGACATATTTAAAGGCAAATTCATTATTTTGGCTAGCCTCTCTCCACTCTACTCCCCTCAATTAACTATAAAAATGACTTCTCCCTTTGAGATTCCTTAATCTCTGATGGCATCATATCTACCCAGTCACCCAAGCTGCCATTCTAGTATTTTCTTTGACTACCTTCTCTTCGTCATGGCTTTAATATGTCACTAGAAGCTATACATTTTATCTCTGAAATGTCACATATCAGGACTATTGAAAATACTCATGTATTTATGCCATTTCCTTGATTAAAAATCTTCCTTACTGAGTATAGACTAGAAGAAGATAAGATACATTTTCATAATCCACCTGTAACATTTTTTCTTCACGGTCCATGGCTAAATGCTACAAACCCTGTGCTCCGACCAAGGGTCTTAATCAATAATCACACCTTGTTCTCTAGAGCCTCTGTGCCTTTGGACATACCGTTCCCTTGCCAAGATCATGCAGATGAAATACTACCCATCTTCCAGGCTCAAATGTCACTCCTCCATGGGTCCTGCTTTGGTAAGACAAACTGAATTTCTGCCTCCTCTGTTTCCCTGGTAGGTTTGTACCCACTGCTATTATTATATTCGTGACGCTTCAAAATAATTAGATATTTATGTGTTTTTCCTATGACTGGGAGCTCCTTGAAGCCAGGCACCATGTTTTTTTGACTTACGTGTCACCTGATTCAGTTCCTCGTTTAATGCAGCAATAAACAGTGAAAGTAACTCAAAGGAGTAGTTTTATCCTATCACATAAGATGGCAGAAGCAGTGAGGATAATGCGTGGATACCTGTTAAACTCACCCCTAATGCAGAAAACCATGAAACTCTGTTGCAAAGCACAGACATGATCTTTTCGTTCACACTGAACAAATAGAAAGTTTAGGAGGTAGTTAGTCTTACTCCCTCACAAGGATTCAATTTCTTTTTACTTTATTAAAAGACAGGACACAGAGTTCATTTATTCAAGTAGTTGTCCGCCCGCAACTAAAATCAAGTGTCATTTCCCCTTTAAGTTCAAACGAACAACTTGAGAGAAACTTCCATGATATAGAGCACCTGGCACCGTGTGTGGCACTGAGTGGGTGTTGAAGGATGACGTGTATGCGGGGAAGAGAGCAGGACGGGGAAGAAACACAGTAGCCAAAAAGCCAGAATAGTAGGTGCTGCTGCCAAAGGAAGATCAATCAGAACTGGAGATTCAACGATTCTGAAATGTCATGTTATTCAAGAGGAAAGATAGGGGTTAGTCCCGAAATAACTTGCCAGGACTTCTCTTCTGTGAAGTGAAGTCTGTCTGTAAACGTTTGTATGTCATTGTTTCCAAGCTTCATTGTTTTCACAGAAATGCCGAATGTTGAAACTGGCTCTCCGTTGACTCTGGTCCAGTGGTTTTTGTGGACTATGCTCAGGGGAAGCCAGGGGTTCCCGGGCAGTGGCCTGGGGCAGTGGGCGGGGTGAGGGTGGAACCGACTGGGAAACAAGTTGGGATCTCTGTTCTGCACCACAGAACTTCCACTTTTTCTGATATTACGGAGGTTTCTGTGTCCGAGTTTGTTCGAAGAAAGTTTCCTAGCTTTAGAAAGCTTTTAAAACCCTTGATCACCTGCTGACGTCTAATCCTTTTATTTTTATGAATGAAGACAATGAGACTCAGAAAATTCAAGAGACTTCTTTGAAGCCAAACAGCTATTTGTGTATTAGTAACTTGTTAGCAAACTTGTTTGCTTTTTATTTTTGTAGCTGTTGTTTGTGTCTAATTTGTGTTGTGTAGTGTCTAAATGTCTAATTTGAGTTGTTCGTGGCTACGTTTGGTCTGAGATGAGGGGAGTGGCAGCCATGAAGGGAACAGGTAGGGGCGAGGACCACAGGTTAAGGACCCAAGTTAGGACCCTAGTGACAAGGAGTTGTGCTTTTCGGCAAAATGGAAAGACAATGAGAAGCTTTCTTTCCACGTCTTCCCTCCTTTCGGAATGCTGCTCTTGAACCTGTGAATGGCTGCCATAGCTTTTCCTTCTCACAATGCTCACAAGGGCTCAAATGGAATAACTGCTTTATTATACAGATATATTTTATACATATAATATATTTTACAAATATGTGTATTATGTGCGGACAGACATGCATGGGCGAATATGTATATATAATGTATAACATTTAAAAAATAAGATTGATGTAAATTTTGGATGACCTGTAAAATATGATTATAAAATTCAGAGGAAATTCTTTGCAGAGAAGATTCAAAAACTCATCAAACATCTGTTGGATTTGCCCAAGCAAGAGACCTTTCCCCTCTGTGATTCCATTACTCTATGGCTGCTGGAGGACAGGGTGTGGCTGCTAGCACAGTCCTTGGAGGGAGTGGACAGGGAATGGCTGGGAGACCGTTAAGTCACTTGATCACAAAAGAAAATCAGGACTGTAGTTTTTGGTGGTAGAGTGGCGGGGGGGTTAGGGGGAGGAGAGAAGATACGGTTTAGAAGGAGGGTAGGAGGTGCTTGGACATACCCTCAAAGTTAAGGGCAGAGGATTCCACTGGACATTAAGAAACCAAACAAAGAGGCATAAAAGGTCTCTATCTGAAATTCAAAATGAATTACAAAACGGAAGTGTAGGATTCAGGCAAGTGTGAGAACATTGGAAGGAAGAGTGAAGGCTGAATTCTCCAGTGGGAAATAGAAGGTGAACAACAGACAGAACAAGTCTGAGGAGGCACAATTTGGACAGAATCAAACTTCCCAAATTGTTAAGATGGAAAGACAATGCCGAATGAGATGATATTGAAACATAAAAGTAGCAAAGCCAGTGATGTCTCCGTTGAAAATTAACACAAAGGAATATAAGCCAAGGAAAATATAGCCAAAGACATTCCAGGCAGTTTACCAGGTAGTAGCAGAGGGGTAGATAATGTGGTCATTAAAATTGCAAAATTCAGCTCCTCTCTTGTTTTGGGGGGAATTAGAACGAGTTCATGCAGAATAAAGCAATTACCACACATGAGCTCCAGTTAAGGTTTCCTGCCTCGCGATGGCATGCATGGCTTTGTGCCATGAAATCAGAGTAGACAAGACTCAGGCGTGTCATTGGAATTCCAGCAAGTTGCGAACTATATATTCTGGGCAGAATCATGCTTTTTCAACTTCAGGAATGAGTGCAGGAAGGCTTAGATTAAGCATAGGGGGAATTCTCAAATTAAAAAGATCAAATTGGAAACAACCACCACAGATGAAAAATGTCTAATTTGTGTGGGGGGGGGCGTGCACGTGCGTGTGCATGTGTGTGCGCACGTGCGCACCTGAGGGCGATCATGAACTAGAAACAGAGTGCGGCATGGAAAGTAATTTAACCATTTAAAGATACAATTGTTTCATTAATATTTACTTTTACCTGTTTAAATATTCATGCTGCCCTGCCTTCCCTCCTTGTCAAACAGTGTTGCATTCATGGCCATCTGCACCAGCTCAGCACAGGAAGGTCTCAATTAGCCATTCAGGCTGGCAGAAGACTCTCAGCCAAGGGGCCCTTGGCCTGCGGTGGGCCGAAAACAGATGATGAGTTTGTCTGTGGGCATAAGCAAGAGTGAAACAGACTTTCCCTGGGCCGGGTTTATAGCAGAGCAGGGGCCACGGCATGACAGTCCCCTCCAGAACACAGGAAGAGTTCAGAAGTATCTCAGTGAATCTGGACAAGTGAAAAATCTCTGTCTAGGGTGCTCAGTGCTCAATGGGGACCAGAAGTCAGGATGTGAGCCGCCCTAGAGTGGACCCTAATATCACGCTTCCATCAGCCACTGTGAGATGACCTCGTTTCTAATCGTTGTTTCACAACCTGTAAATTAGGACTGGAAGGGTCAGCCTCTGAAGGAGGTGCTGGGAAGGTGGTTAGACAGGTCAGCCTTGCTCATTGCTGTGGTCTCAGGCTCTCTTATATAGAATGCGGTGGCCGCCCGGGCTCACCGTAATTGTCCGTCCCATGTTCATCTCTCCTCTAAACTGGGAGCTTCTGGGAGAACTCGACTGTGTTGCATGGGTTGTGGTATTTCAAGGGTCTAGCTAGTATACTAGCTAAGAGGCATGGCACCTCTTTTTTTCCAAGAGCTTAGACTTTGGGAGGACAGGGTTGGTGTTAGAACATGGTATTAAAGCAGCTAGAGAGTTCTATCTGTTGTGTGAGCCTACAGCCATATGGAGGTGCTCACATGTGATGTGGGAGTGGCGTTGCTGTCCATTATTAAAATCAGATGGTAGCTTCTTTTCTTTTCCATTTCTGCCGGACTGTCCTGAAACAGACATGGAGAGTGCCGGGCTGACTGACGGCTCCCTGTGCATGCCCATGTCCTAATCCCGAGAATCTGCTGTTGGATGGGTTACCTTACATGGCCAGTGGGATGTTGGGCCTGGGCAAGGTGAAAGGCCATGATGAGATGGGGTTATCTGGGTTATTTTGGTCAGCCCAATCTAATCACACATGTCCTGAAAAATGGAAGGAGAAGGCAAAAAAGTGGGTGAGAGAGATGCTGCACAGGAAGGATCTGGTCTCCGATGATGGCCTTTGAAGATGGAGAAGGAGGCCACAAGGCCGGGAGTGTGAGCAGCCTCTCCAAACCAGGACCTCAGTCCTACAACCACAAGGAACTCAATTCGGTCACCGACCTAAATGAGCAGGAGTCTGCCCTAGAGGCTCAGGAAAGGACCCAGACTGCTGACACTTTGATTTTAGCCCCCCTGAGACCCTACCGGACTTCTGACCTATCCAGGTGTAAGATAATTACTGTGTGTTGTTGATGCCTCTGCCTTTGCGGTTAAGTTTTTGACACGGCATCTCTGAGGAGGAGACTGTGCCTCCTGTTCAGCTTTCTGACCCTCCAAGGATTTGTAACAAGTGTGGGGCTGTGCTGAGCCCTTTCCAGCGCTCAGGATGAATTCCAAGGGCACACAAATGGTCCTTTTGTCTCCCCCAAGTTTTCGTTTTTTTATCACCATCTGTTTGGAAGCCCTCTGGGCTCCCATTTGGGGTAAGTAGGGGAGCAAGATCCAAAGCCCGAGTTTTAATTTGTATTCTTAAGTTCGTTTCCGCCAACGTCTCTAGAGCTGTGTCATGGACAAAGTGAAATCACCCAGCCGCTGTATCTTTAAAAGCCGGGGAAGTGCACAGAGCCGGGCGGCAGTCAATACCAATTTCCACATCTGGATCAATACCACGGGACGGCTCTGCAGCGGCCGCCGTGCTCCCCGCGCGCACCCGGGCAGAGGGAGGGTGGCCAGGGGACGGGGATTGGTTTTAATGATTGCATGGCTCCGAGTATTCCCTCTCTCCCTCTTTTCTTTAAAGGAAATAAATACATAAAATTAGGAACCACATTTACGAACCTGCCAGTCGGCCCGGAGGCCGGCTCCTTGCCCCGGCCTGTCACCCGGATGGCAGTCTAGCAGCCAGCCTGATTCTGCCAGCGGCGTGGGGGACACGGATGGCAGCGAAGGACGCGATAACCCTGTTCGCAGCGAGGCCACAATAAATATGCTCTTTATTTACAGCAGGGCTCCCCGCAAGGACTTCAGAGGCAGTTTCCTTAATTTCCAGATAGGACAGAATGCGGCCCTGCGCGCGGTGGCCGCGTCCTGCGGCCCGACTCGCGCGTTGCGGACCCTATAGGCTCCCTCGCGGGGGGACGGGGGAGCTATTTTTCACCCGCGGAGTCGGAGCTGCCACGAGGCTGCAACAGTGATGGAAAGGGGCGGCAAGCGCAGGCATCCGATGCCACTAGCTTTGCGGGAAGCGTCCCCGGTAGATCAGGGTCTCGACCATTGTCCGCCCGGGAGTGGACGCGGCTTTGACTCGGCAGCGCCTCGCTGAGGCCCCGGCCAGCGCGCTGCTGACGCCCGGCCCCCTAGCTCGCCGCCCAAGAAGGCCGACCCTCCCCTCGGAGCAGGCAACTCATCATCCGGATGAGCCGAACAAAGGAATAAATATGTCCCCTCTGGGCCCTGCCATAATGGGAAGCTTGATCCTCCGCTTGGTAAATGCCGCGGCTCCAAGCGTGACCGGCTCGGTCTTGAAGGCAGATCGGATGACTTGCAGGGGTGGTTGTGCGCCAGCCGCCGCGGGAGGGCTGAGAGCGCGTGGGAACAGGGACTTTCCCCCCGGTCATGACACAAGCTGTCGTCCTCTTCATCATCTCTCCTCTTCGACTTCCCGGTTTTGCAAGGCATCGCGGGGACATTGGCTCCTCTCCTGCCCCCGCCCCGCCCCCAGCAGCCCCCGGGCATTTGATCCCTTTTCCGTGGCGGAGGCTTGAAGCCAGGGTCTCAGGATGCGGGACGGTGATCCCCGAATGGGGAAAGATGGAGCCGGGGACCCAGCACGCCGGAGAGTCCCTGGACCAGTGTCAGGGCGGGACAGGAGCAAGGCAGCAAAGGCTCACGGACACGTTCGCTCTGATGCTGCACGTTTCCACAAATAGAAGCAGAATCATAGACTCGCCACCTCCGAGCCGCCCGATTAAAAATAGGCCGGCTCTGCACGTGGACTGGAGCCATCTGCGCCTGGGTGCACTTCGTCCTGCAGCAGGGCTCCCGCACCCTCACCGGGCTGCCCATTCTCCTGAAGGACAGGCTGGAAGCACGGACTCAGCAGGGAGAGCCCTGCAAGGCGACACGTTTGTGAAATTATGACGGCTTTCCTTTAAGAGCCGGTAAATCCCCGCTAGATTAATCTTCACTAAAACCAGATTTGAGAAAAGCACGAAATGCTGACTAACCATTGAAAAGGCCCCTGTTATTTGCGAACGGTCTCCCTGCTTCACTCACATTTTCAAACTGCACACACTCTGTCTTGTCCTTCCCGATGCTGGCTTTATGTGCACCCCCAAAACCTCTGAAATCGGTTAACAGCAATTTGTTTGATTATGAAACTATAAAAACAGATATAAAAAGTGTCCATAAACCTCCCAATAAAGCACCCAACAGAACAAAATCTTCTGGCTAACAGCCAAATTAAGTGGGTTTTTTGGTTTTTTGTTGTTGTTTGTTTGTTTGTTTTTAATCGTGTAGCTCACCTGTTAGCCTAATGAGCCGTTTTCGTTATAAAATGTTCACCAAAAATCAGGTGATTAGCAGGTATGCCCTATCACAATGCAAGGTAATTTGCTCTTCAAGGAAGACTATTCTGGTGAACCACCCCCAGCCAGCTCGAGAAAATTACTGTAAGTTCCAAATCATAAGGGGAAAGTTGCAAGGAACTGCTTTTTATGTGAAAAGAGGACAAAAAAATTACGTCCCCATAGACTGCCAGATAAATTCCCCAAAGGGGAATATCCAAAACATTTGTTTCAGTAATGTCATTGGGTGACCATCAGATTCAATGGTGTCGCCAAAGGATATTTAGGGGCAGCTATAAATCCCCCAAGAGAGATTCACATAGGATATATTATTATCTGTCTTTCCCTCAAGGAACTTACTATAATTTTTTTCATAATTTTTTTCATAATATAATAATGGCTATATAGTTTAAGGCAGCTATTAAAACATAGTGAAACACCAAACTATTTTTTTTTTGAGAGAGAGAGAGAGAGAGAGAGAGAGAGAGAAAGAGCATATGTGAGTGGAGGAGTGAGGGGAGGGGAGGGAGGGACCGAGGGAGAGGGAGAGAATCTGAAGTAGACTCTGGGCGAGGGCAGAGCCCCAGGTAGGGCTTGATCTCATGATCCTGAGATCAGGGTCTTCGCCGAAATCAAGAGTCAGCCGCTCAACCGAGTAAACCCTCCAGGTGCCCCCCCCCAATTATTATAAAGAGAGGCCCAGCATGTTTCTAGTAGCTTACTTTAAAAAATGCCTTTTTCCTGGTGGTCTGTGAACTTTGTCCTACTTGCCTGATGTTTGGGAGAAAGAGCCCCAAGAAAAGCCTACCTGTCTATGTTTCTCTCCATAGCTGGGCAGAAGGAGCATCAGCACGCATTGACGGGCAGTCGGGTCCTGTCCTCAGGAAAGGAAATGGAGCTGACATTGGATATAGATCCTTTGCCTCCAGGTTTTTCCTGGGATGCCAGTTCTCAACCGTCTTTCTTTAGAGGCTCAGCATGGCGCATTTGATTGGAGGTCACAGTCGAAATATTTGCTTTGTGTTTTGTTTTCACTCATTCCATGAGATTTATTGAGTGCCTACTGAGTGCACAGCGCCATGTGCATGGCATTTAGTTCATTACATCTTGTATCATTTGGCAGCTTGATTCCATAACCACAGATTAGTTGGCTGGCATTCTGAGTTTACCCCGTTTTTCACGTGGCTGTGAGTTAGACACCCTACCTCTGTAGGATACTTCAGTTTCTTTCACTGTGTGGTGGGAGTAACAGTAACTAACAGCTGCTTCAAAGTGTGCTGGGTGATTCATGTTTGAGACAAGGTAAGGCTTGTGAAGTTCAATTATTTCATTCCCAAGATGCCAATATGAGATGGGTGGAAGTGAAATTTGTTTTTAATTTATATTGCAATAGTTAGTTATGGGTGCCTCCAGATATTTTCTTTATTTATTTATTACTCTTCTCTAATTTACTGACTGCTAGCTGGATGCCTGGGTTTCAAGACCAAAGTCATTAACTTGGATTTATTGGCCAAACTTGAGTTCTTCCTTGAAAGATTTTTAGTGGCAATGCAGAGGTAAAAATCAGAAAGGTGGATCAGCACGTTTGAGTAAGAGTTTTCAAGGGAATTGAATTGAATTGGGGTCTGAGCTTGAACTTGGCCTTCTGGCTCTAGTGCTTGTTACGTAGTGCTACAGTGGTTTTATTTGCGTTAGTGTACTTGGTTAACTTGCTTGGTTTTAATGGCCAAAGTCTGTCTCATAACCTCCTGCCTCTTTACCTCCCGCATTTACTAAGAACGGGCAAGAAGTACGTAGATGTTTTTACCATGTAATCGGCACGTATCACCACTAAAGTTGTCTGTCTCTTCATGAATTCAAAACAACCAGTTTATATTTTTCAAAGTGGCTAGGTGTGATAAATGGCTAATTCCCAACACCCCTGGGGCTGAGCCTCGGTGAGGCAGGCCAGGCCCCTCTAGTTAAACCCCAGCTGGCTGTGAGAGCAAGTCGAGGGAGAGGGGTCTTGAGGCTAAGCTCCAAGTTAGTTATCTTGAAGTCACAGAGACCCCAGAGCAGGTGGGAAGATACGGTGGTAATGGGCTGCTCTGAGTGTGGGTCAGCCTTCTCTGGAGGGGAGCTCACGGCTGCGGGTCAGCAGGGCATGCTCACTGCCCTTCACAGACAGTCAGGAGTGTAAGGAGGTTAGCAGTAGGAGGTGAATTTGGAGCTTGGGGCAGGGAGGACAGTGGAAGCCACATGACAGATACTGTGTGTGGTTCTTTGTGTGATCTGCAACTCCTGGGAGGGTTTGGATCCAGCGAGCAAGGAGACAGAGGGGCCGGTGTGGAAGCTACTGTAGGAAGGCGCGCAAGGGAGGTGGCAGTTTGAACTAAGGATAAAAACTACCGTAAGAAGCCCTCAGGTGTGAGTTCCATTTTGTTTGTTTGTATATTTAGTTTTTAAGTCGGCTCCGCATGGGGCTTGAACTCAGGACCTTCAGATCAAGACCTGAGCTGCGGAGAAGGTTCAGATGCCTCACGACTGAGCCACCCAGGTGCCCCTCGGGTTACACTTTGAAGGTCAAGCCACGGGATTTACTGCTAGGTTCTCGTGGGCATGAGAGAACAGGAAATCAGGGATGTCTCTAAGGGTTTTGAGCCGCTTGATGCCATCTACTGAGGGGGAAGCTTTGAGAGGAGCTTGTTTGGAGAGAAAGGCAGCTGGTTCAGTTCTGGACACGCGAAGTTGCCGAGGACCATCCACCTGTTCAAGTAAGGCTGTCCCATGGGCAAGTCGGTAGAGACATCTGCAGATCAGAGGAGGCTTGGGAAGCTATCGAGATATAAATTAGGGAGGTAACAACATACAGGTCATTGATCTCTGCAGGACTGGGCAGACTAGCTGGGTGCAGTTGTAACTAGAAAAGAAAAAGAGGCTCTAGGGGGTGGGGTTTGGAGCCTTGCCAATATCAGAAGTCCAGAAGGACATGGAGGAGAGCAGTGTCCAAGGTCAGAAGCCAAGAGGGCAGTGGGTCGCGGACACCAAGTGAGGGAAAGTTTTGGCCAAATGTGACATGCTGAATTGTTGTCACTTGCTCCTGATAGATAACACAGAGTAGACTTCCGGAGCTAAGGGGGCACAGGGGAGTGGAGAGGACCAGGCGGACAGTTCTTCTGCGGTCTCTTTCATTGTAAAAGGGAGAAGGGAAGAAAGATAGTAGTGGGAGGTAGTTATGCGATCAAAGGAGATTTTTTTTTTTTTTGGATGTTTATACGTTGAGGAGATGATTCAGTTAAGGAAAACAATGATGATACAGGAGAGAGGAAATAATGGAAGGAGCAAAGTCCTTGTGTGTAGGAGAGAAGGGATCTAAATCAGGGCACAGGAAGAAGGCTTGGCTCAGTCACACAGCCAATAAGTCATACAGGCCAGATTTAAACCCAGCCAGTTTGGGGTGCCTGGCCGGTTGAGCATCTGCCTTTGGCTCAGGTCATGATCCCAGGGTCCTGGGGTTGATCCCTGTGGGGGGCTCCCCCCCCCCCCCCCC
>LNAC01000464.1:478533-501516 GCA_002007465.1 Ailurus styani
CTCCCTCTCCCCCTGCCTCTCCCCCTCCCCTCTCTCCCCTACCTCCTCCCCTTGCTCCCATGCTCTCGCTCTCGTTCTCTCTCTCCGAAATAAATAAAATCTTAACAAAAACCAAACAAAAACCCAACCAGTTTAGAGGTGCAGCTAACCATTATGCATACTGCCTGGATTCATAGTTTAAAGTATTAAGCAGGGAAAACTTTTTTTTCCCAAATGGCTTATAATTCTTATGTCACAGATAAACATGGTGGTAGGAGTAGGTGAGAGATGGATCAAGAGTCCATAGTTTTGCTGCTCCTGCTCCCCTCCACCCCCAAGAGCCCTTAAGCAGCTTCTCAGATCGCTAAGGCTCCAGGGAATATAGTCTGAAAAGCTGTGGCCTAGAGAATCCATTTAGGCTGAGTTCTTTGAGTCCATATAGTCCATATAACTGGATGATCCTTAAATCTCCTCCCTGTTTAGGACATTGGCCAAGTCCCCCCTTGCTACCTCTGTGACAAACAGCCAAAACGGAGCAACGGAAATGAATGAAAACGTTTGCTTCATGAAAATTCAGGATTCCCTCCCTTCACCTCCCCAAACCCCTGCCCCCCACCCAAAAACCCATAGGAAGTCATTTGCAAAACAGGACATCCTCAAGGAGATGGCAATCCTGTTAACAGCTCAGGCTTGTCTGCATGAACATCTGTTTTAATCGCGCATCTGTATGGGTGTAGTATTTGTGAGGGTGACCTAGGTTTTTGTCTTAGAGAATTTAATGGATGCTTTCTCGTCTTGAAGCCCTCTCCCTACACAATTAGTCAGTTGAAAGTGAAATCGTTCTGCTTGGTCCTGAAACGGTGGATCAATAAAGGCTGGGCGATGCTGTGCGCAGAATCCCAGGTAGCAGCCGTAGCTAACGAAGCAGCGGGTAAGTGATTTCACCAGTGTCTGAGCTCTGACGCCAGGAAGACGCACAGGAATGCTGCCCAAAGGGCCACTTGGACGAGGAGGAGAAATGAGGGCAGCTCCTGGTGGAGACAGGTGTGGTTGTGAAGGCAGGCGTGGGGGAGGGCTGCTCAGCCGCCCTGGAAAGGAGAGCCCCGGGGGCAGTGGAGCGTACATGCTCCCAGAGTCCTCGTATCTGGGAACTGGGAGGAGTGTAAAGATTACAGCGACATTTTTGGTGAGAAATTCTTTTTGTTCATTCATTTATTCAGTGACTACTTAATTGAGCACCTACTATGTGTCAAGCAATTTGTTATTTATGAGACGTTAAACATGACCTAGGCCTTGCCCTCAAAAAACAGTCCAGAGGCTCAGATGGAAAGGGCATTGAACTTGATAGTTGCAGAACATTGGGACACATTCAAAGATGGAGATATGCACGTGGGTTATTTCTCATTCTTCATCTTAACATTTTAATCTCCATTTTGCTTAGATTAATTCCCTAAAAGGAGAACTCAAAGAATACTTATTTGGCTCAGAAACAGTGCCTCCCATGTCCTTGGTATACAGGAGGTGCCACATAAGAGTTGTTGTAATTGAAATTAGGTAGCACTTTTACTTGTATTTGCCTGCATTATCTCATAAGTGCCTCAAAATAACCCTTTTAGGATATATAGGCCTTAGTATTATTCTCATCCTCATTTTCTGACTTGAAGCATTACCACATCAAAATGGATGTTTATCAGAAAACTTACATTATGTCAATAACTAAGAAGTGCGTGGTGTGTGTAGCTATTCCAGAAGTCTGCATTTTCACACGGCCGATATCCTAACTCAGAATGGTGACTCAGATCTGAACATCAGAGAAGACGTCAAACCCAGGCTAATATTTTGTGGGGGAGGGGTGGTGGTGGAGGAAGATTGCTTGGCAATCCTAAGATTATATCAGGAAGCCTCCTTGCCATGGACAATGCTTCATGACTCAAATAAAACCTTCACAAGAATATGCGAGAATCCCTCTTTGCCTTTAAGGGATGCCTGTGTGCATTTTCCCTGTAAGAGCTCAGGTTAAGCAGTCTTTCTAAGCCCAGGCAGCTAGGATGTGACTGAGGTGGGATTCTAGGTAGGACTGGTCTGACGCCGAGGATGCTGCTCCCATCCTAGCCTGGATGGACCAAAATTCTGGAAAGTTGGTTCGATCAGCTGTGGGACTGGATGGCACTGAGACTCTGGGCCTGACTACCTGATGATGAAAACCTTTGGATGGCTCTAACGTTACTGAGACACACAGCCAAAAGTCACCGTTGAGCAGTTCACCCCTCCTGGTGATGCCGGGCCCCGTCTCTTGTGTCAGGACAGGGCATACTGGTGGCAGCATTGCCCGAGGGCCCCCTGACCCAAGTGCGAATCCCAGCAGCGCCACCTTCCAGCTGATACCGTTGGGAGAATTCCTTCCCTTCTTTGGGCCCTGGTTTCCTCAACTGTAAATGCACACAAGAGTAGGAGACTCACATTCCCCAAAAGGTTACCGGGAGGATTCAATGATTCAATATGTGTAAAATGCAGTGTACAGAGCAGATACCATATCAGGGTTAGCTGCTACTCCTCTTACTATATTTCTGTACACTTCTTCCCTTGTCTGCCAGCAGCTAGCACAAATATTCCCAGGAACTGCTTAGAGTCAGATGTTCTAAAAACGGCCGAGAATCATAGCTGGGAATCCAGAGCCTGCGCTGTCTTTTCCCTCTCTGTCTCCAAGGCCAACCAGCAAGAGGGGGAAATGGGAGGAGACAACCCCACGTCCTTGTCTCTACCCATACTCCTTTGTTACACGCTCAGAAGCAGACTGGGGTAGCAGGTGCTTCTGAGTCGTTTCCACCACCCAGCTTCCTCTAAGGTGATACGACGCTTCTTTTCCATCTGCCGGTGGTTCTGAGGGGACAGGAAATAGATCGTCCAGCGTTTTCTTTTGTCTTCCGGAATCTTGTGCCTTCTTACACATAGGGATGTTCCCTTGCTCTCTTACTTCTCCAAGTTGGTCACTGATGGCCCAAGTGCTTTTCAAAGGAAGGAAGGAAACCTTTGATCATTGTATCTGGGCCAGCCATTGTTCCGGGCCCTTCACATACGTGATCCCGTTACATGTTTGTTACGAGCCAGTAAGGTGGATCCGATGATCTCGGCTCTGCCGTAAGGAAACTGAAACTTCCTGCCCCATCCCCACTTACTATGGCCACAGAGGAAGTAAGTAGCAGAGCTGGGATTTGAAACATTATTAATCTGACCTTGAGGATGGGGCTCTCCCTCCACTTTTATGGACAAAAATCTTTGATTACACAGAGCTAAAACCAAAGGCAGCTGTCACTGGAGGTGGTAACAGTGATGTAAGTTCATATTAGGGGATAAGGTTGCTGTCAGACCCTTCCTAGGACACAGGCGTCGATAAGAGAGACAGCGGGTAAGAGGACATGCGTGACAATAAACATCAAGAAAGTGAGTGTGGGGCCGGGGAGAAACAGCGTATGGAGTGCATGAGTTTTCCACAGCGCTGTAACAAATTATGATAAATGCAGTTGCTCAAACAACAGAGTTCTACAGGTCCGAAGTCCAACAGGGTGTCTCTGGGGTGGAATCAAGGCTCAGCAGGGCTGCATTTCTTCTGCTGGCTCTAAGGGAGAATCCATTTCTTTGCTCATGCAGATGGTAGAATTCAGTTCCACGGGGTTGTAGGACTGAGGTCCCCCTTTCCTTGCTGGCCTGAGCTCCTAGAAGCCTCTCTCTGGTCCTTTCCCATGGCCTCCCCTTCTCAGAACTGGCAATGGGATGTTGACTCCTTCTCATGCCATCTTCCAAGGGATGCTTCTCCATCCCATTGTCACCTTTCCTCGATCCAGGCAGGGAAGGTTCTCCATTTTTAAGGACTCGTGTCATTAGATTGGGTCCACCTGGATAATTCAGGAGACGATCTCCATCTCAAGGTCCTTTCCCTTAATCATGTCTGCAAAGTCCCTTTTTCTGGGCAAGGGGATATAGTTACAGGTTCTGGGTATTAAAGCATAGGCATCTTTGTGAGAAGGCATCGTTCTCTCCACCACAGGAGGAGAGCCTGGGGTTACCTACACACTGTGCCTTCACTATAGCTTCATCCTGGGTCTCCTGGTCTTGGGCAACACTTTTGCCAGCTTTCCCACGTGGTTCTCTAGAGTGGATCCAAAAGTCAGGATGAGGATGAGGAAGAGGGATGCTCTAAGCTGCTAGTAGACAGATCCCAACCTACCCCCAAAGGGTTTTTGGCCTCCCAGCCTTCCCAGTGTCCCTTTAAAGCAATTTGTACTCTGTTATCCTGTATCATTAACCTAATTAGTGTAATTGCACCCAATTACGTAATCAGTGTAAATACATGAAGAATCCCATAATTAGACGATGTAATTAGGTAATTAATAGATGACGTGGGAAAAATCCATAGAAAACATTCTGAAATGGACATGGTGCCTGCACGAAGCAGGCAATTTGCTAACTTCAGCATCTCAGCCAAGTCCTTCTGCTGGGGAAGAGAGATCCACAAATTAATTAGAATCCAAACCATAAAGTTCATGTTCTAAAAACTCCCGCGATCTTGTATCATGCTCGTCCACCTCCAGTTTCATAACTCTGTGGCCAGGTTCTGTCTCCGTGATGCTCCTGGGGAGAGGCTCTTCTCCCACAGCGCTGAGTCCATGGTAAACTGGGTCTGACACAGAGTCTATAGATAGAAGGGGACAGTTATTAAGGCCACATCTATATGACCAAAATAACCAGACTGGGGCAGAGGCGGAGTTGGATAGCTTCGCTGACAGTCTCACCCCCTGATTCTCACTGAGCAAAGTCACGGGGAACATTGACACCTCTTGCTTAGGCTGAACTGGTGACTCTGGGCAGTTCACTGGAGAGAGAGGTCTGGCCGACTCCAGCTTGAAATACATCTTCAGTTTCTCTACTTTCTGCCTCTGTGTCTCCCACCCTTAGTCCAGTGACAGGTCTCCTACTTAATCTAGTGCAGAATGGTCCTGACCGATCTCCTTATGTTGTTTCCCATCCTCCCTCTACTCTATTCCTAGGCAGCCACAGTCACCTATTTTATTTTATTTTATTTTATTTTATTTTATTTTATTTTATTTTATTTTATTTTATTTTATTTTATTTTATTTTATTTATTTTTCTTGAGAGAGAGAGCAGAAGAGAGGGGCAGATGGAGAAAGAGAATCCCAAGCAGACTCCCTGCTGAGCACAGAACCCAACACGGGACTCGATCCCAGGACCCTGAGATCATGACCTGAACTGAAACCAGGAGTTGGATGCTTTACCAACTGAGTCACCTGGCCACCCCCAGAGTCATCTTAAGATCAATCCCCTGCTAAAAACTTTTCAATGTAGAAAACCCACCTCTTTTTCTTTTTTACAAGTATAAATACTTTAATTTTACATTTTTCTCAGCTTTATTGAGATATAACAGATCGACAGATAACATCGTATCAGTTTAATTAGCAACTTTCAGGTATATAATACGGTATTGTTAACAATAGTCGCGTCGCTGCACATTAGATCCCCAGAACTTATTCATCTTCTAACTGGAAGTTTATACTCTTTGACCATTATCTCCCTATTTCCCCCAAACCCTAGCTCCTGTTAACTGTTAATCTAGTCCCTGTTTCTAGGAGTTTGGTTTTTATTTATTTTAATTTAATTTTTAATTTTTTTAATTAAAAAACTTTTAATTCAGGGTAGCTAACATATGGTGTTATACTCATTTTGGGTGTGCAGTGTAGTGATTCAACAATTCCATCGTGCTCAGCAAGATAAGTGTACCCTTAATCCCCTTCATCCCCTTCACCTGTTTGCCCCCATCCCCCACCCACCTCCCCCCTGGTCACCATCTGTGTGTTCTCTGTAGTTAAGAATCTTTTTTTTGGTTTGTCTCTTTTTTCCCCTTTGTTCATTTGTTTTGTTTCTTAAATTCCACATACAAGTGGAATCACATGGTATTTGTCTTTCTCAGGCTTATTTCATTCAGCATAGTAGACTGTAGCTCCATCCGTGTTGTTGCAAATGGCAAGATTTCATTCTTTTTTATGGCTGAGTAATATTCTTGTGTGTGTGTGTGTGTGTGTGTGTGTGTGTGTGTGTGTGTGTGTAATATATTCTTTATCCACCCATCTACTGAAGGACACTTAGATTGCTTCTATAATTTGGCTATCGTAAATAATGCAGCAGTAAACATAGGGGTGCATATATCCTTTCAAGTTGCTGTTTTCATGTTCTTTGGGTAAATACCCAGTAGTGTGATTACTGGATCAAAGCATGGTTCTATTTTTAATGTTTTGATGAGTCTCCATGCTGTCTTCCAGAGTGGCTGCACCAGTTTGCATTCCCACCAACAGTGCATGAATGTTCCTCTTTCTCCACATCCTTGCCAACAGTAGAAAACCCACATCTTTATAGGGCCTGCAAAATCTTATAAGGTCAGGTTTCCGCCCATATCTCAAGCTTTTCTTGCACCTCCTCCCCAAAAGTTCTTTCTGCGTTGGCTTTCTTCCATGTCTTCAAAGGCACTGAGCTCTTTCCCACCTCAGGGCTTTCCCACAAGTTCTTCCTGTTGCTTGGACCACGATGTCCCTTGTCTTTTAGTGGCTAAACCCATTCATTTCTAGGCCCCTAGTTCCTTAGAGAAGCTTTCTTTCATCCCTTAATTTAAAACGTTTTCTCATTACAATCTCCCATAACACATTATACCTTTTCTTCTTGGCATTCATCACAATCGGTAATTTTGCATTTATTATCTGCAATATTATTTTATGATCTGTGCCAGTCACTAGATTGTAAATTTCATGAAGACAACAACCATGTTTGTTCTGTTTACCACTAAATCCCCGGTCTCTAGCACATAGTAGAAACTCAATAAATATTTGTGGAATAAATAATACATTGAAGGGACCTCCAAGAACCAATGAGCAGTTATCCCATCAGCGACAAGAGCCAATCCAGGTCCCAGGGTGATGACTGCTTCCCTGGATGATGACCATTGTCCCCTTCTCATACCTGGAACCACCAGACTTCCAATAAGAGAGCATCTAACTTTTCCTAATTTACAGTTGTGTTTCGGCTTTGTCTTTTTTCCCTCTTCTTTTAATTTTAGCCTGCTTCTTAGAGAGAAACCTATGGAGCTTGCTACTGACCGACTGCAGACACATTGTTTAATTGGTTTTCACTTTCTGCCTTGCATTGGACATCCTAGAGAAAGACAGTGGAAGGCAAAGATGGTATACACCTCTGGTGATGTAGGCCCAGGGATGGATTAGCAGCTCTGTTATGAGCAAATGGAGCAGTCAAAAAAAAAAAAAAAAAAAAAGTTGGGGGTATGGATCTTTTTTTGAGGGAAGAATATGAAGTCACAAAAAGTGGCCAGCTTTTCTGTTTCCAAACGCTCAGTCAAATCAAATCGAAGGCAGAAGCATCAGGCTGGATTTTCACTTTCATTTGCTGAGTGTTATTGAGCTTATAGTCTGTTCTCTGATGCATACCGATTAGCTGTAATAATTTCATTTGTTTATTCTTAATCATATTTATTCTTTAACAAATGTTTATTGAACACCTCCTTTTTGCTTGAGACTTCACGAGTCACTGGAAATGCACAGTCCTCTTTCTGCCTTCTCCACCAAACCAGATCTCTGGGTCAGCCCTCAAAGAGCACGGGGTAACCAAGAACATTTTCGAGAAGGTAGATGGCTATGGCTGTGCATGGGTTTGTAACTTGTGCCAGAGGATGCATACGGCAAGTTTACTGGATTAGTCTGAGTGAGGCAGACGTGGTCCCCTGTGTCAGAGGACCTGCAGTCAGGCTGACACAGCAGACCATCAAGTGAGTAATTCCAGCCAAGTGTGAGGAGTATCATGCTGGGGCCCATATAAGGCGCTATGGTAACACCTTTTAGAGGACGCTCACCTAGTCTAGGGCCTTAGGAAAGGCCTCCCGAAAAAATTAATATTTAAGCTGAGATTTACAAGAACGGTAGGACTTAGTAAGGTAAAGGCCGCCCTGGTTTATCAGTGAGCTGCGTTTTGAGAGAAGCCAGATATATATGCAGGGGCGCTGATGCACGTGTTGGAAAGTGCGTTCAACATCCTAGTGATGGGAGGCTACGTGACATCCTCATTGGACTGAATGGAGGAAGAGAAATATGACTGATTTATCAATTTCTAGGCAAAGAGTCTCTTTCCGCTGTCCCCAACAGCAGGGAGCTCCTTGAAGATAAGGAAACTCCTGTTTCCTACTTTATGCAAATGTTTATGTTTATACTTTATATAAACAAAATATTTTATACTTTATATAAATAAAATATTCGATGTTTCCTAATTTACACTTCCCGTATCTCCTAGCATAACCTAAGGTATATAACGGTGGCTGATCGAATGCCAGTCTAGATGAGTTTTCCTTTTCTTGGCATGCCACCCGTATCAGCCTTAGGGGAAATACCTTGAGGAAGTTTTATCACGAGGGTCCAAACAGCCCAAAGCCAAGCTATGTGGTTCTTTAAGGAAGGTGAATTATAGAAGGGTGATGCCGTGAGAAATTTCAAATGAGAATTATGGAGGGAAGTTTGTCGTCGTCTGTCTTTCCCACCAACCTGCCTTCTCCTTGAAAAGCCGTATCTCTGGGTCAGCCCTCCAAGGGCTGGAGTGACCAGCCCCGTTTTCGGGGAGATAGATGACTGCATTTGGGTTTATGGCCTGCACCAACAGGACGCAGACAGTATGTCTGTTGGGTTGGGCTGGCCAACCTCCACGGCCTGAGGCAGTGTCAATGGCTCCAGTGAGAGGCCGGACAGCACATATATTGATCATAAATAATGTCTCAATGTCCTATAGTAGGTCATAAATCAAAGAAATTTCCAAATACATTTCTCTCTGGTTTGTTCCAATGAGCTGTGTTCTGGCTTGGAACTTTTCTTTTTAGGGTTACTGCATGACCTGGCCCTTTTGCCCGCTGTAGTTCAAATCCTTCCCTTAACTTCTGGTTCCATAGAGTCTGGAGAGCTTATTAGAAGCACCTCTGGCTCCGTGGGCTTATCACTGGAGTAACTGAAGAGCTGCAGAGCCTTCGTGCTCCGCCCCCTGTGAGGACTCAGGAAATACTCTGGTGGCTATTTGATGGACTGCCCTGTTCTTTGCAAGTACACCATTTCACTCAGTTTTAAATTAAATAGTTATATAACCGGAAGGAACTGTCTAGTTTGCTAAATCCAACCTCTTCGTTAGCAGGGAAAGAATCTGAGCAGGAGAGAGAAGCAAATTTGTTGGTGCTCTTGGGCACCTTTGAGAAGGAAGAGCGACCCACCTGACTGGAGTTGGAAAGGGGAAACTGGGAACTAGTCTTGCTTGGTTCAGTTCCTCCCTGAAGTGGGCGTCTTCTGGTTGGCTCCCTTATCTTGGTGGGGGCTTCCTCGGATACACTTCGCCTCTGCAGGAGGGGCGGAGGAGGCTTGAAGTCGCCCATCCACCTGTGATGTGATGGGCAGGGCTAGTTCTGGGATAAAATATTACACAGCCCATCATGGCTGTGGACCAAGCCATGACCTCCAATCCAGACTTTTGTAAAGGAGGTGTTTTGATCTCTGTCCATCTAACTCATGGGTCTATTTCTTACTGGTTCTGAATGTAGAAGGAGAAGAATGCTATTTACTAGATACTCCTCTGCTCCTGATAATGACTCTCAGCATTGCTGACCACGTTGATCCTTAAACCTACCGTTGCTCTAGCTTCTGCCCCTGCCCTGCCCCTTCCCTGCCCCTGCCTCTGATACAGTCACCACATTATTACAGGGAGAGCTACAAGCGAGAGCTCCCTTTCTGGAGACTTTGATGACTTTCCAAAAGCTCTGTTGCATTCCTGGTCCTCTGGAGTCCCAAATGTTCTGCATTGCTGATTCATTCATTTTAAATCTCATATTTGTTTTCAGAAGAACTCTTTCTTTTTCTTTTCTTTTCTTTTTTTTTTTAAGATTTTATTTATTTATTTGACACAGAGAGAGAGATTACAAGTAGGCAGAGAGGCAGGCAGAGAGACGGGGAGAGGAGGAAGCAGGCTCCCTGCTGAGCAGAGAGCCGGATGCAGGCCTTGATCCCAGGACGCTGAGATCATGACCTGAGCTGAAAGCAGAGGCTTTAACCCACTGAGCCACCCAGGCGCCCAGAAGAACTCTTTCTTAATGTATCTATCTAATTCTGCATCATGGTGTAGAGTATCCTAGAGAAAGAAGTATGAGTTTTATATTCAGACAAAAAAGATTTCACATTTGAGTCTCAGGAATGGACTGCCCAGATCAGCCAGGATATGCTACAGGAAAAATCAACTGTGACATCTTCATGGTTTCACACGGCGAAGGTGTTATTTCTAAGCCACACGAAGTCGGTTGTTGGGGCAGGCAGCTCTCTGGGACAGGTGTTCACTATGTGGCATCTTTCCACAGAAACACTGGGAGAAGGGGCCCCCTAGAGGAAGGGGTGCTGTACCCTTGAGCTCTGGCAGCAGCCACCCATCTCCTTGTCCATACTGGTAACGTGGCTACACCTCGCTGTTGGGGGCTGAGGGCTCTTTACCCCTTTATGTACCAGGAACTAGAGGAAAGCCATGGAGAAGAATTAGACATATCCTATAAGAGTTAAATGGGATAATATGACATGAATAACTCATGACACCCTTTGGTTACTCCATAAATGTTAGTGCCCCGAAGTTCAGCTCGTAGGGAAGCACAGAGGCAGAGACTGGAAAGCCACACTGGGAGTTCTGGGAATCCATACAAGTCAGCACAGAAGACCTGGTTGCCCATGTAATTCCTAGTCTCCACTCTTCCCTCTGAGCCTGGTGCCTCCTGCGGGCTGCACGGCACATCAGGTCACATGTGGCTGTTTTCTTTCACATGCACGTGCTTATGAACTCTGATTAGATGGTAAGGGGCAGGGGAAGGTAACAAGATCCTTAATATGGTCTTTATGTCCTGGAGCCATTCTGACAGAAGGTGGCCATGGATGGCTTTGGTTTGATGAGAAACCTGATTGGATTGTTTGGCTCATTAGGCAGAGGTTTACATGGCTGATAATTTCTCTGGTTGGAAATGGGGACTCTGGGAAGATGTCTGCAAAAGCCTGGAATGAAACCTGGAACTCTTGATCTGATATTTGCAGCTGCTTTTGCCTAAACTTTTCATTCTATAGCTTGTTGGAGCAAATGGAGCTCTGAGTCAGTCCTGCGGGTATCCCTCCCCCAAGTTGGTGTCTTATTTCATCACTGGCACTGGAGACACCTGTGGCTGCCTCCTCTGTCTTCAGCTCTCTGTTTCAGTGTCATTTCTGCAGAGAGGCCTTTCCTGATCTCTTTCGAGAAGGGTTTCCTGTCATTCCTTCCTGGAGTCTGAAGAACACAGCAGTAATAGCCTGGCTGGCTCACGTTCGGTCCCAGCCCCGCCATTACTAGGTTTGAGGCCTTTGCAAATTACTTAGATTTTCTGTTCCTTAATGTCCTCATCTGTAAAATGGGGATGATAATGGTACACATGTCACAGGGCTGGTGAGGATTAAAATGAGTCGATGCCAAATGAAATTCTTTTTTTTTTTTTAAGATTATTTTAGAGAGAGAGAGAGAAAGAGAACACGTGAGTGAGTGGGCAGCAGGAGAGGGAAATAGAATCTCAAGCAGACTCCCCACTGAGTGTGGAGTCTGACACGGGGCTTGATCTCATGACCCCGAGATCATGACCTGAGGCAAAATCAAGAGTCAGACACAAGCGCCCCTCAAATGAAATTCTTAAAACAGTTGGTGGCCCATGGAACACTCAATAAATGTTAAGTATTTTTCCTACGGTACTGGTGTTCATTTCCATTCTGATGGTTATCACAGGCTATAAGTTCATTTGTGTCGTTAAGTGTCTCTCCCTCACAAGTCAGTGCCAGGAAGTGGAGACCGTTTATTTATCAGTGTGTCCTAGGTTCCTGGTACAACACCTGACCTGATGCGAGCTGTGTAAACGTTCGTTGAATAAATAAATGAGTACCGTATACAGGGAACTGTGAAGAGGGCTGCAGAGATGATCTGGACATTGTTCTCCCCCTCTAGAAACTTCCCATCAGTGTCAGTGGAGTGAGATGAGATAGGTCAGAAGCACAACTCGATACTGGACGGAATGTAGCCGGTGTTTGGGAAAATGATACCCAAAGGGCGATGTCAGCGGGTCAGCAGAAGGAAGAAGCCAGTCCATCAGCACCTCTGGGAAGGCTTCCTTGTGGTCCTGAGCATCAAAACCAGGGTGAGTCACCAATTATACATTTTGATGGTGTTGCCAGTGTATGTGTCTGGAGCAAACAGGTGAATGCAGAGTAAATCAGCCGATCTTAACATGTAACTCACTGTCAAGTTTTCCTAGCCTGTTTCCCACTCTGAAATATTCCAAACTGGGAGCATCTTCCCGCTGTAACTGAGCACGGCTGGGGCAAACATGGAACCCACCCTTCCTTGGCAGGCTCCCCGCATACACACTTACTCCATTTCCTGTACTTGCTTCTTCCTTGGTCATGGTCTCGTGTCCTTGAGTCTGTCCTTTCTTTAGGGCTTGAACTCTTGGGACCCTATGAATTTGAATGTTCACTTTATCCTCTGGAATTACGAATAAGGAAAATATTTAGAACTCTAGGTCTGTTTGGAAGACAACGAAACAAGAGATTGGTTTTCAGAACAGAGGGCTTCCTCCCCGTGCCACATAACCCCACGTTGTCAGAATGGTTAAAAATAACAGATATTTTGATAGGTTTCTCTATTTGAGAGACCCTTAGAGGGCTCCAGATTCTTTACAGGTCCACGAAGAGGCCCCATGGGTCGGAAAAGTGTACGCACCTGTGTCTCTCTCTGCGTCCTGCTGTCTGTGCATCTGGGAGTAAGTCAAGGATGCTGCTGCCAGACAAGAGAGGGCACTATTTGTACCTGCAGTTGGCAGGTAAAGGTGGTGACACCCAGTGAGGCTGATGCCATTTGTCCTTTGGTTGTTACTTGACTCTGTTGCCTTGACAACTGCCATGGAAGGTGAAACCTCTGGAAACGGGGAAGATGAGAAATCTCTCATGGAGACTGTTCATGGTTCTCTAGCTAAGCACCCCTCCCCCCCTTTAAAAGAGTAGCTTCTTTTTTCTTCACGTGGGGTGTGGGGACGTCCCCGGCTGCCCCAGTGCATGAGCCCCCCCCCCTCCCCGCTGCAGGTGGGGCCAAATTTCCTTTCTGCCTCCGAGAGTGCTCCAGAGGGAACCTGGACCCCAGGGAGTCTCTGAAATCACAAGCATTTAGAGGAAAATTGAAGCTCTGTGGAATTTCCATCCGCCTTCCCTAAAAAAGGCACATTGTTGTAAATCATTGCTCCATTAAGTCTTTTGTATTCCCTAGTTAGTACTTTCAACGTCTCCCTTTGCCTTTGTTTTTCTCTCTCTCCCTTCTCTGCCTGTCTGCTGCTCGTCTCTTCTCTGTGTCCCTGTGACTCACGGGGAGCTAATAGTCTCTCACTTTGAGGCTGCCCCCAAGGAAACTCGGTCCCGGCAGGAGTGGTGCCCGGATCTCAGGGAGATCCACCGGAGGGGCTAAGGGCCCCTCTGCTACCCGAGCCTCTTGTCTAGAAGATGCTTCCTTTCTGAGACAAGTCTCTGACACAGTGGAGGGAGAAGTCCCCCAGTGCCCCGAGCCTCTGGCTGCTCGGCCTTCACTTCATGGTGAAATGCACTGAAAGAATTTCCCACCAAGGTGCACAGTTTGAGATGCAATAGGACGTGAGAACTCTGGAGAGGGAGTCCAGGCCCCAGTGGTCCTGTTCTTCCCGGGTTCCAGGCAAAGACAGGTAATGAGAACGAGTAGAGAGTGTGGGATTTGAGATGAATGCCTGGCCTGTGCGGGCAGCATTGTTGAGCAGACAGAAGGCACCACAGGAAATATTGAGTCTGATTAATTTACTTGGCCTGTTAGGAAACTGAGACCTAGAGCAGGGAAAGCTTACTTGAAGTCCTGTCGCCCAAGTAGCACAGCCAAGACGAGAACCTAGGTCTTCGGAGGCTCTAGCCAGTGTCTATTTTGTTGCTTTAATGGATTTTTCTGGAAAGGGTTCACTCTTTTAATGAAACATTAATAAGTCTGTGGATATTATAGAACTGTTTTGGTCGGTTCAGTACCACTGAACATTCTTTTTTTAAAATTAATTAATTAATTTATTTGAGAGCAAGAGTGCATGAGAGCACAGAAACATGAGCAGGGGAGGGGCAGAGAGAGGGTAAGGGACAAGCAGACTTCCCGGTGAGCGTGGAGCCTGACTCCGGGCTCCATCCCATGACCCTGAGATCAAGACCTGAGCGAAAGTTAGATGCTTAACTGACTGAGCCACCCAGATGTCCCTCCACTGAACATTCCTGATGAAAATTCTTTGGAAGACAGCAATGTACTGAGTAACAGTCTGTCAATCTTAGTCTCTGTGGACAACATTCATTCATTGCCTTTCACTAAATATTTAATGAGCATCACAGTGTGCAAGGCACTGGGATATGGGCAGATGACAAAGATAATGGCTCAGCATTCCAGAAGCTTATGGGATTTTTGTATTGCTGACAGCATTTGACCTGTGCTTTGGAAAACAGGTTCTAAGTGGAATTAATCTCAAGTATCTGGTCCTTTTGGAACATGAGCTTCTTATAAGGAAGTGATGGCATGTAACGTTAGATTGCTGAGGTTTGTATTCTTCTGTTAGTAAGTTTATAGGTCTGGCCAATCAAGAAGGTGTGGCAGATATAGCTGAGCTTAACTTTTTGCAAGGCTTTTGAATTCATCTTTCACAGATTCCTCATAAAAACTTGGAAAACAAATTCTATGCCAAGCAATTATTAGGTGGTCAAGAAGTAAACTGTAAGATGAAGTTGATCATTGGTTATCAATGTAGTTTTAATAAACATTAATTTCTGGGCAAATGGAAGAGGAGAGGTCAGTAAATTACAGCCTAAGAGCCAAATCCACCATCACCTATTTTGTTAAAAAGTTTTATTGAAACCCTGCCTTGATTGTTTTATATGCATTGTCTCTGCCTTCTTTCGTACTGTAACGGCAGAGATGAGTAAAAATTGCAACAGAGACCTTAATGCCAGTAAGGCTGAAAATATTAACTATCTGGCCCTTTCTGGAAAAAGTTGGCCAACTCTTTAAATAGAGTTGGATGATGAAGTTTGTAGTATTGGCCGATTTGTGTGAGAGGGGTTGCTGACTTACTGCTCTAGTAAGAAACTTTGGTGGGTATCCCCAGAAAATCATGAAATCTGATAAAGACAAGGACAAAGTATTTAATCTAGGAGAAAAAAGTAACTGTAAGAATGAGCATCAGGGGGCACCTGGGAGGCTCAGTGGTTAAAGCCTCTGCCTTTGGCTCAGGTCATGATCTCGGGGTCCTGGGATCGAGCCCCGCATTGGGCTCCCCGCTCAGCGGGGAGCCTACTTCCCCATCTCCCTCTGCCTGCCTCTCTGCCTACTTGTAATCTCTCTCTCTCTCCCATCAAATAAATAAATAAATAAAATCTAAAAAAAAAAAAAA
Source organism: Ailurus styani (assembly GCA_002007465.1). NCBI lineage: Eukaryota > Metazoa > Chordata > Mammalia > Carnivora > Ailuridae > Ailurus > Ailurus styani. The sequence goes on from LNAC01000464.1 coordinate 494,093, forward strand.
AAGAATGAGCATCAGGAGCGCCCGGGTGGCTCAGTGGGTTAAAGCCTCTACTTTCAGCTCAGGTTATGACCTCAGGGTCCTGGGATCAAGCCCTGCATCGTGCTCTCTGCTCATCGGGGAGCCTGATTTCTCCTCTCTCTCTGCCTGCCTCTCTGCCTACTTGTGATCTCTCTCTCTGTGTCAAACAAATAAATAAAATCTTAAAAAAAAAAAGAAAAAAAAGAATGAACATCAAAAGGACTGATTTTGTGTTAGGCAGGCAAAATATATTTACTGAAGCTAACCAGCTGACTATGGAGCAAAGTTTTCCTGTAGATAAGCAAGAGCTATCAAATAATAAAAATTGCCACATTATTAGTTAACATTTATTTATTTATTTTTTAGATTTTTAAAATTTCTTTATTTGAGAAAGAACAAACACAAGCAGGGAGAGGGGCAGAGGGAGAAGCAGGCTCCTCACTGAGCAGAGAGCCCAGTGTGGGCTCGGTCCCAGGACCCTGGGATCATAACCTGAGCTGAAGGCAGATGCTTAACCGACTGAGCCACCCAGGTGCCCTATTAGTTAGCATTTATTGAGAGCTTACTTGTACCTTTTATGTTTTGAGTGCTTTACATGTGTTAGGTCAGTTAATCCTGACACTAATGTGATTATTAGGCCCATTTTAGAGATGAAGAAACTGAGTCTGGAAAAAGTAATGGCCCAAGATTAGACAGTATCTAGGTGATGGATAAGACTTGAACTTGGCCAGTATCATTCCAGAAACCAGACTCTGAACCAGTATGCAATATTGCTGATTTTTAATACATTCTTATTATTTATCAAGCAGGCATGACTTTATGAGGATGGGAAATATATAATATAAGCAAGGGGAATAAATAATCCATCAATAGAAGCCAACAGCAAAATGTTCAGATGAGAACTAGTTTGAAATCCCTGTGTCTTCAGACTGACATTTATGCCACTAATAGTTTTAGCTTGGAAGGCTAAATAGGATTTTTTTTCCTCTGTAAAATTTTCTTTGCACAGAATTCTGATAAATAGGCAAATTCTATAGGACAGCTTACCTATCCTTAGGAATTATTTCAACTTGCTAAATTCTTAAAAATAAGAAAACTTGATATTCCAAATTTGGGGGATTGGTTAATGGGAAGAGAAAATCTAATTATTTAAGGAAATGCTCAACTTATTCAATGAGATGATAGTCCCAATATAGTAAACAGAAAGCAACCCAGTCTGTTTTCTGAAAAACCTCGGTTCTGCCCTGAATATTTACCGTTGAAGTACTTCTCCAGGCCCGAGTTGGAGACTGGCATGCGGGTTTATTGGGAAGTGCTGTTTTGTGAGGGGAAGGAGTGGGCAAATAGAGAAGTCGAACTACCACGTATTTGGAACTGAGGCCTCAGCCCATGTCACAGGGAGCTGCTCTGGGGTGACCTTGCAGAGCCTTTCAAGGAAGCTGGCCTGTGTACCCCCACCCTGCCCAGATATTAGAGAAATGCTATTCCCAGAAAGGGGCATTTTTTTGGGCAAGGTAGTTCCTTTTGGCTGAAGATGAGGCTCAGAGAGGAGCTCTGCTGTGGGTGCTAAACGGCCATCTCTCCTTGCAACTGAGGGAATCTGTACCTCGGCCCTGAAGAGGATCTGAGAGACCAATCACTCCAGTTCCTTACACCCATTTTATTTTCCCCAATATAGACTCTGGGTTGAAAGCTTCAGGGAGACATCAATGAAGCGTGGTTTAATGTATTTATCAGCAGTTTATTCCAAATATCCAGTTAAATAAAAGAACACAAAGCCTTATAATTCTAGGGTCTATGAGATGCCTGTGGTCTCCCTTGGTTTTCCATCTTTAAGCCGATTCTGCCCTTCTCCCTTGGTGTGTGCATACAGCGTGTCCAGTGAGGGATTGTGGGGTGAGTTGGGGATGAGCCGATAAAACAGTGCTGAACGTTCAGGAAGTTTCCTGTGTTGGGTGAAACAATGGAGCCACTCTCCAAGGTCCCATTAGTCTCATTAAGGTTCCCCCAGAGATACATTTTACATTGGGATGGCTAGCTGCCCTTTCTCTGTCTGGGAAGACTTGCTGTGGGTGTCTATGGGCCCGTGGGATGAGGTGAGGGCAATGAGCTAAATAAATACGCAAGATTTGATTTTTTAAAAGATTGATTTATTTTAAAGACAGAAAGAGAGCAAGCATGAGTGGGAGTGGCAGAGGGAGAGGGACAGAAATCTCAAGCAGACTCCGTACTGAGTGCAGAGCCCAATGTTGGGCTCAGTCTCATGAACCTGAGATCACCACCTGGGCCGAAACCAAAAGCTGGATGCTCGATCAACTGCTCCACCCATGCTTCCCAAGATACCTTGATTTTTGTCATTCCCAGAAGTTAGCATGAGGGTCAACTTTGAACACAGTTTTAAAAATTGAATTCTCTTATCTAGATTTTTCCCTCTATAGTTTTCTCAGTCAGTTTGAGCTCTATCGAGTCTGACCCATTGGAAGCTCTAGCATGTTCTGGTCCAGGTAGGTCATCAGATCTGCATAGTTTTATCTCTAACCTGGCATAGCAAGTGTGCTGGGAGAAGGACCCATCTGCACAAAAGTTCAGGACAGAGGAGAACATAGTCTCTCATAGACTTTGGAAACAAAGCTGTAGCATCTGTGAGTTCTCAGGCCACTTCAAGGGAGGGGTGCAGGAGCTATTTAAAAGGTTCACAGATATAACAATACAGATTAGGGACAAGAAGTAAAATATTGGATCCAACTGTAACGTGGTTAGAAGAGAATGATAGATGGAGAAAATTGCCTAGAATTTTGCAACCAACCCTCAATTTTCCCAAGGGGAAAAAAAAAAAAGACCTAAGAGTGCCTACGTTATATCATGTTTAGGATCAAATATTTTTTTCTTGCTGTGCTAGGCAATTTCATATACATGAGCTCAGTTAACTATCACAGTGAAATTTCAAGTTAGATACCATTTAGCTTATTTATACACAAGGAAACTGACTTGTAGAGTTTTTGAGTGATTTTCCAGGTAAAGCCTGGATTTCTCCTAAACTTGTGTAAGGCTCTGTAGATTAATTGAGCTAAAAGTTGCTTTAAGCTCAATTCTAGAAGGGCACAGGAGCATCCAGATATTAAAAAAAGAAACAATCTTTTTTTTTTTTAAAGATTTTATTTATTTATTTGACAGAGAGATTACAAGTAGGCAGAGAGGCAGGCAGAGAGAGAGGAGGAAGCAGGCTCCCTGCCGAGCAGGGAGCCCGATGTGGGCCTCGATCCCAGGACCCTGGGATCATGACCTGAGCCGAAGGCAGAAGTTTTAACCCACTGAGCCACCCAGGCGCGCCCCCACCCCCAAAACAATCTTAAGACATACTTAACTAAGACTTTTATTCATTCTTCACATGACATTTGTTGTCCACTAAAATCATGATCATTTACTGTTTGGCTAGATCAATGCAGAAATTTTACTTCATGCGTTCACTTATTTTATTTTTTTACTCTTTTTGCATTTATTTTATGAGTTTACTTATTTTAAAGGTCATTTTTTTAAGTAAGCTCTATGCCCAACATGGGGCTTGAACTCACGACCTTGAGACCAAGAGTCACATGTTGCACCGACTGAGCCAGCCAGGTGCTCCAAGGATAATTTTCAACTGAGCTATTTTGGCAGAGACCCATAGATCATTTTCAGTTCACATTCTGGTCCTGGGAAAAGATTAAGGTCAAATGTGATGAAATGTTCCAAAGGATCTATGATTTAGGAAACAATAGGCCATGGCTATTTGCACATAAACAATGCTGAGAAGAATTATTTTCTCATGGTTTCTGTAATGGAAATGAATTGATTCTCTGGGGTAACCAGTTCGTTTAGGGCCATTTCAATGGTCCCATGTGATAGAAAGTGATAGAAAGGAGGGTAATCAAAGTCTGAGCTGACTCCACTATCTACGATAGTTTCCCATTTCCTCGATGTTCTAGGTTTCATTTCTGTCTTGGGTTGACAATTTTTGCATGTTTTTGTTTTTCGTGGTGGGAAGGTCACTATATCTGGAGTCACAAGTAATGGGTTCTTGCCTAGTTCTCTAGTTCATTACGGTGATGAACATTGCAAACCTTAGAACTTCCTTTCCATGTTGGTTTTCTCATCTTGTAATATTGACCTTCATTCTAGGTCATTGTATGCCCCAAATGATATAATGCAGTTAAAAATTTATTTTAATTTTGAATGTACCGTGCAAATGTAAAAAAAAAATATTGCTAGGGCATCTTCAGTCTAGTGGCATTTAGAGTGCTACTTATGCACTCTGAGATCCTGAAAATATCATATGTATTTTTGCTTAGTAATTAGTTCCAATCCTTGGCAAGCTTCATAAGCAGGAACCTCTAAAACTGCTGGTGTCCCTTCTTGGAGGAGGTTTTCCTTCTTTCATATCTTGTGAGTGTGAAGGCATGGATCCATCCTGACGTGACCTCCTTGTGAGCACAGGGCAGCGAAGCCCAGCCTCTGCACTTTCCTGCTCAGGACTTTCTTAGAAGGGGTTTAACCTAAGATTTTATCCAATGTACCAAACAGGAAGCTTCCCACAAAGCCTCTTTAAATGGTATTTTTTCTGCCACAATTTCTCTCCTCATGACAATCCCTCCTGCTGTCTTTCAGCAATTCAACTTCTTTCTTCCAGGCTGCTTTCCCTGTGTCATTCCTCCTGTAAACCCACCATACTGTCCTTGCAATTTGCAACCCTTGCTCCTGCCTACCGGACAAGCGCCTGATTTTTTTTTTTTTTAAAGGTTTTATTTATTTATTTGACACAGAGAGATCAGATCACAAGTAGGCTGAGAGGCAGGCAGAGAGAGAGAGAGAGAGAGGAGGAAGCAGGCTCCCTGCTGAGCAGAGAGCCCGATGCGGGCCTCGATCCCAGGATCCTGAGATCATGACCTGAGCCGAAGGCAGAGGCTTTAACCCACTGATCCACCCAGGCGCCCAAGCACCTGATTCTTTGTCAGTGCTGTGCTCTAGGATCCTAGAAGAAATGCATATTTTCTGGTATCCTAATTTTCTTGCAAAGAGTACTGACAGAACATTTCTAGAGGATGAACTTCTTCACCCATTATGTCTGTGACAGGTAGTTCCTTTGTAAGGTTGACACTGGAACCATCTGGACATTTGAGTGGGAGTTAAAAGCATTCTATCTCCTGGTTTTATCTCCTTTCCACCTTGGTAACTCATTTTGGTCCCAAGAAGAGAGCAAATTTCCATTATTTCTCCCTTGAAAACCTGGGACATATTGAACTGGTGTTAGAAATTAGCCACCCTGGTTAACATCAGCCTATGGAAAATAACCTGAGTTACAAATACCCTTCCAGAACAATGATGCACGTTTGGGGTGAGGATTGCTTGTCTATACAAATCTGGGCATCTGATCTAATTTTTTTTTCCCTGAGAAATGTGACCAGCAATATTTATCTGTGCACATAGTCCCATGTGCTTAGCCAATTATAGCAACTACATGGTTAAGAACAGGCCACAAGTTATATGCATTTTACCCTGAGGTTCTCTCCTTGACTCTGTTCCTTCCTCTCCATCGCAGGATTGCATATCAGAAAGGAAAAGGGTGGGAGGGATCTTACTACTGACAGAAGTTTGCATCCACTTAATTTTTTTTTAAGTAACCAACATGCAAGTGCCCATGCTTTATTTTTAGTAATGGACTGCTTTCAGTGAGCTTCACAACCCATCATGGTTTACCTGAGTGCTGTGACATTATGGTTGAGAACTGTCAGTTTGGGGTGTGAGTGTAAATTTATAATGTTTTCCTGAACTTCCCTTTCCTCTTACCCATAGTCACGCTGGCTCTGGAACAGAGAGCAATTACAAGCTTCTCAGTGTTTGTGTGGATTGCTGCCATCCATATTCTCCGCGAAGGGTAGATGGAATAAAAGTGTGCATTGCAGAGGCAGTTAAGTGAGCCAGATATAGCAAACTAAGGCAGATAACGATATGGCCTCGGGCCCAACATGGCTGAAGTCATTCCTCCCTGACAAGAGTAACGGCTCTTTTGCCCTCAAGGCCCTCAGTTCCACAGGGCTCCGGGCTGTCATCCTCCTCTCCACAGAACACGTGAGGTCATTAAGAGAAATGCTGATGCCATGCTAGGGGCCATGATCTTCCCTGCCACCAGGTTGCGGCTGACACATGGATGACATTTCTTTGGTGTCAAATCCAGGCAGAGCGTTGTCCTACCTGTCCCAGTATCTGTTGGAAATCAGCTCTTGGAAAGAATTTAATTGGTTTTACCTCAATTCAGGTGAGACTGAGAGGCAAGGATAAAGTTGCAACACAAGGGCAATCCTGGATTGCAAATAACTCTGGAAGATCCTGGATACAAGGAGCCCTTCTAGGCCCTGCCTAGATAGTGAATGGCTCTGGTCCGTCAGGATGGCATGTGTGTGTGTGAGATCTATTACACTTATGTGGATCTCATGGGTCGGTTTGTATCTCTGGGTATATGGAGTAAAGGTCTTGTTAATAATGAGAGTATGGCCAGTAGAAATCTCATTTTTAAAGTTAGAACTAGTATAATGGGCATCACGTGTTGTTCCTGTTCATGGACATGAACGTTTTCCTTCCATGCTTCAGTGGAGTGTGTCTTCCCTCTCTTCTCCATCACTCCTCACAAAGTAGCACGTGATTCACTGGACAACTGTGGTACGTCGATCTTCCCTTCACACGATTCTGCTAGGAAGGAACACAGAGAAGAGTGCAAGACTGGGGAACAAGAATCCCTTGTACTTCCTGCATAAGGCTGCACCAGGGAGGTCCTTCCTCACTTGGGTCTGGACTTTCATCAGTCAGCAGGGACCAAAACCCATGTCAGTGCTCTGTTACCACTCCTGCCGCCATCACTGGACCCACCACCACCACCACTACTACCACCACCACCACCACCATCATTACCACCACCTCCACCATCACCATCATCACCATCAACACCACTACCACCATCATCACCATCAGCACCACTACCGCTATCATCACCACCACCATCACCATCATCACCATCAACACCACTACCACCACCATCACCATCACTCCCACCATCACCACCACCATCACTCCCACCACTCCCACCATCAACACCACCACCACCATTACCACCATTGTTATCACCATCACTACCATCAGCACCATCACCATCACCACTGCCATCAACACCAGTACTAACACCACCATCACCACCACCACTGCTGCAGCTGAAGCCATTCCCAAGATCCCCTAGAATGAATTGTTTAAAGCCACCTTTCTCTTAGAGAATTAAGGTAGGTATAATGCTCTTTTAGGTTTCAAGAACCAGAGATACTCAGATAACCTTTGTTGACAGCAGCTTATTATAAGGTACACCTATAAAGAAATACAGAACT
>LNAC01000464.1:508703-539669 GCA_002007465.1 Ailurus styani
AAAAAAAAAAAAAAGAAATACAGGAAAGTCTCCTGAGCAGCACAGTTAAGGTTGATGAAACTGAATGTTGTTCCTCCATTATAGAACAAAGAGCAGCTATGAGATCTAAGGAAACTCTGGTATTTGTTCCCTCAGAGTCAGTTCCTGACTGTTTCCTGACTCTTGACACTATCATTCCAAAGACAGTGTCTGCTCGTCTCTGCGTTTATTTCGACTTTTGCCTTAAACTGGCTGTCTCCCCCTCTCTCCTCTCCTCTCCATCATTTGGCTTTTGCTTCCTCCTGTCTTTGGTCTGTCTTTGGTCCCTCCATGCCTTTGGTCTGTGGTCTCTTGTGTTTTTTCTATTTTCCTGCTCCCTTTATAGTTGCATGTTCTTCTGGAAATTCTTTAGGAGACAGAGAGCGAGCGATCTTACCGATTTGCTCACAGCATAAAGTGTCACTGTTGACAGATTCTCACACGTGGCCACTTCTCAAACACTGACCAGCCTATAAGCAACTGACTCAGAACAGGCACAATCCCTGGTCCAATGACTTGGGTCAGTGTTATGGAGACACAGATGCAAAGATTGTGCTTTTCAAGTGAGGACCTGCTTTTGTCTACTTTATTTAGAATATAGCGATGGGAGTGCCTTATTTCTCTAGAGAAGCCATCACTGTGGCTTCTCTGTGCTGCAGGGCTGCCATACTTAGCAAATAAAAGTACAGGTAACCCAACTAAATCTGAATTTCAGGTAGGCAAATACTTTTTTCTTTTTTATATAAGCAAGTCTCAATGATGGCATTGACCCACACTCAAATCAGTAACTACAACCGCTTTCACCACCCCATAAAAAAGGGTCCATAAAATACTGGACCTGTCCTCATGTCACACACATTTGATGACAGAAATGATGAGGTACAGACGATCCTTGTCCTCCATTCCAGGGTCCTAAAGCCATTGCCTTAACGTCCTACTCAGCTCTCCAGTACTATCACTGCCCGCATTAACTTCTCATCAATGTGTTCAGTCAAACGAGGCATTTTCAAGTCTGCTGAAGTAGTTGCTCCCAGCCCAGCTGGAAGGAAGCAATGCTTAAGCCATATAATCTTAGCTCTGGTCATCAGACAATGGCCTAGACAGAGCACCATCCAAGGCCATGCAGCTCATGAGTGGCGGAGCTGGGCTGAGCTCGGGTGTCCTAAAGTGACCACTCTTTCCTGTACAGTATGACCAGTGTCACACAAGGCATGAGCAAGTATGGGTACACCCCCTCACATCGCTGTTTCATATTTCACATGCTTTTTGTATTTAAGACTTTATAAACTCCTGTCTTACAGTGCATTTCAGATAACGCTTTCACAAAACAGAGAACTTTTTCATGTAGATGTTATTTTTTAATTTTTAAAAAATAGATGTTGATGTTTTCAGAGAGATTTTTTTCCAGACAGATGTTTCAGAAAGATGTTATAATTCCAACTCTGCAGGTGAAGGGAAGAGAGGCTCAGAGAGGTTCGGTGAATTCCCCAAGGTTAAACAGCCAGCAGTGTGAAGGTCTGTGATGCACAACCGGACCCTTTTAATCTAAATTCATTGCTTTTTTTCGTCACACAAAAAGGGCATCACAGTTCTTACACAAATAGTATTATTACCATTTATTGATTACTTGCCATGTGTCACAGGCATTGTTTAATTTTTGTAAAATTCCTGTGGGGTAAGTACAGTATTATTATTTCCATTTTTCCAAATGTAAATGGAGCTCGGAACAGTGTCGTGAGTGAGAGGGTGGAATCAACTAGTCAGCCTCCGTGGGTTTGAATTCCAGCTTCATCTGTGGTCATCTCCGTAACAGTTTGCTCCTTTGTAAGATACAGGCAATCGTGGTATCTACCTCTTAGGTTTGTTGTGCATATTCCATGAAAAGTGTGTAAAGTGTAGAAAGCAGGTCCAAACACATAGTAGGCACTTCACAAATGTTAATTATTTTTATTATTGTGGTTATTGTTGAAAAATTTACTCGAGCTTAAAAAGTAAATCTCCACTTTTTCCACAAAGAAGTCCTGTCTGAAGAAATTTATAATTTGATTTCCTCTATGCACATCCTTGTATCTTTTAGGCATTCAGGTATAGGGGTTATCCATTTAAGTTTAGATCTCCCTTATGAGGCTTCTGTGAGCCCTCCAGTCTTCAAATAATTATATATTTGGCTTCCTACAATTTACTTAACTGTGTTACCTATAGGGTTGTTTTAAGTGTGTTAAGTATGTCTCCCCAATTAGCCTGTAATTTCTTGAGAGATTGAGAACATTTCTGCCTCTTCTATGTCAGAGATAAATAGAAAGTTGAATTTTAATCAATACTTTAATGTTGAGGGCGTTTTTTCCCCCTTTCTTCTTCCCTCCCTCCCTCCCTTCCTTTGCTCATCCTCTCTTTGGTGAGCTAGCCCTCATTCACTCGGTCTATGTGGTCCAGCCAGGGTTGACTCCACCGTGTTTCAACTCATCTCTATCAGGTGCTGCTGGGCTTGTGACCAGGTGGGGTGGCCCGACATTGCATCTCCACCGTCATTGGCTCAGGACAGGCATGTGACCCAAGCCGAGCCTATCAGATGCCCTCCTGAGACTTAGCCAAAACTCTTGGGAAAGAGACCTTCTCTCTTCTCTGGAACGGTGAGCTCCAAAGGCCATGTGAGTCTTCTTTGCCACCGTGTGGAAAAAAAAGGACCTCAAAGTCAAAATCAGACCCATGCAGAGGAAGAAGAGAAGGACGAGAGTGAGCGAGAAAATGGCCCGGCTGAGTTCTGTAGTTCAGCTGTGCGTGAGCTGGCTAGCCGTGTCAGTGGACTTTGATTTTTGTTCATTTGGAACCCAAACCGTTATGGTGAATATGCTAGCATATTGACTTCAGTAGCTGATTTTACATGGAATGCCCATAGTATCTGTTGCTTTGTAGGAGTTTGGTTGGAATGGGGGTCGTCGGTGTACGCTCACTCTTCCATCTGGGAAACACTGGCTGTTTCCTCTGAGAACTTCTAATAATAAGGACGTGGAAGACAATCACAAGCCACTTTCAATTAGGCTTCCTGGAACAGGTTTTAGTCTAATGAGGTCATTAACACATGGTGACATATCAGGGCTGCCTGATATCATCACTGAAGAAGGGATAATTTTCCCTTCTTTGAGAATAGGGAGCACTAGCTGCACGCAGGCCAGCACCTTGTGAACCCGGGATGTAGGATAGTGTTGAAATAGACATGAATTTTCAGTTAAGGCAGGATGAATGTAAAATAAAGCTTCCGGGCATGATTGCCTATTGGTCTCTATTAATGAAACCAGGGAAGACTTTTCACTGAGCGAAAGAGAGCAGGGGTGTGGAACTGCTATGTCTGCATTTATGTTTTGGAAGCAGAACGAGGCAGAAGAAAACTGCTGATGTTGGCCATTAGTAGACCCGGCTTCTGCCCCTGGTATGGCGCTAACAAGCTCTGTGATTAAAGGGATAAGTTTATGTTGAATAACCCCTTGCCAGTTCCCCCTTGTGACCAAGGCGTGCACTGGTGAGATAACCGTCTGGAGTTAGTGGGCACTGCTCACTGTCTGTGTAATCCTGGCAGCTGGGCTCGGCACCACGCGCCATCCAGCTTGGCTAAACAGCCCAGAGCTCTGACAAAACGCTCAGAGGCACTTGGATGAACTCTGTCATTTTATTCTTTTGTATAAGTCCAGCACTGACTTTGCAAATGCCGTGTGAACGTGCCTTTGGTGTATGGCTGACAGTGGTGTAATGTTTTATAAAATTATCCTTCAAATAAAAACAATTGGTAGCATTGCACTGGATTTACAAGAACGGAAAGTCCGGTCTTGTGGCAGCCTTGGAAATGCCCGGCTCACGTCTTCCTTCAAAGGGACCTGCTGTAGGAACACAGCTGAACATCTTCCAGTTGCTGCTTCTCTGGAACCACTATGGCATTCACTCTGAAGTCACACTTCCCACAGCCTATTCCCAGCTAATGACTTGAGCAAGGTGGTGGTACTGGAACCAGGCCATTCCTTCTTGGCACAGGATTTCTCTAATGGACCGTTTTGGTCCATTTAGTCTCCATTGGCGTGGCCAGGATTTTCTGAGAACTTGTCTTGTCCTCTGAAGTTCTTACCCAATTCTCCCTTCTCGCTCCCATTTCACAGACAGAAGTCATCTATCATGTCTGTGTTCTCACTCCCCTTTTACCCTTTACAGATGTGTAGAGAAGGACATAGAGCTACATAGCAGTAACATTTCTACATCTGTATAAGTTAGTAGAAGCCTGAAGCGGATTGTGACATCTTAAGATGTACATGGTAAATTCTAGGCAAGCCTTGAAGAAACAATTTAAGAAAATATCATGAAAGTTCATTAAAAATGAAATTGCCGTATTAGACACTGTTCATGCAAAAGAAAGAAGAAAGAGAAAAGACGAACAAAAAAGGGACACGAGGGCACCCGGGTGACTCCGTTGGTTAAGTGTCTGCCTTTGGCTCGGGTCATGATCTTGGGGTCCTGGGATCGAGCCCCATGTCGGGTTCCCTGCTCAGTGAGGAGTCTGCTTCTCTCTCTGCCCCTCCTTCCCTTGTGCTCTGCTCTCTCTCACTATCACTCTCAAATAAACACAAACTTAAAAAAAAAGGCATGAGACATGTATAAAAAGAAAAATAAATGGCAGATGTCAATCCAGCTATGTAATAATAATATGAAATGGATTAAAGAACCCAACCAAAAGACAAAGATTGTCAGGCTGGAATAACAGCAAACAAAACAGCAACAACACCAACAACACAAGAAACAATTATAGGCTGTCTGTAGGAGGCACACTTGAGATTCAAAGATATAAATACTGTTGTTAGCATTTTATAATTTACATCATTAAACGTTATAAGCTCAATACATTGTTATAGTTATTACTTTATATAATTTTATGACTTTTAGAGAAAGTAAGCAAAGAAAGGAAATTAAGTATTCATTTATGGTTTAGTTATGTTATCCTTCTTATTCTTCATTTATGGTTCTCTTAATTTGGTCCTCTGTACACCACCTGTGGTCATTTCCTTAGTCCAGTGCAGCTTTGCTCCCGCCCACCTCCTTTGTACCATTATTGATGTATACATGACATTTCTGTATGGTATGGGCCCCATAGAATATTTTATGTGTATGGCTTTTACAATTGCTTTGAGAATAAAGGTAAAGAAATAAGTATTTATATTGTCTTTGCTTTTTTTTTTTTAAAGTAATGTCTAGGTCCAACATGAGGCTCGAACTCATGACCCCCAGATCAAGAGTCACATGCTCTACTCACTGAGTTAGCCAGGCACCCTTATATTGTCTTTTATAATTACACAATTACTTTTACCAGCATTTTTTGCTTTCTCATGGGGATTCAAATTATTTGGGTCACATACTTCCAGTCTCAAGGACTTCCTTTGGTATTTTCTGTAAGGTAGGTCTGGCAATACATTCTCTTAGCTTTTGTTTATCTGGAAATGTCTTTATTTAACCTTTGGACTTGAAGGATAAATTGCTGGATATAGAATTCTTGGTTCTGTTCTTTGAGTACTTTGAATATGTTATCTGCCTTCTGCCCCACATTGTTTCTGATGGAAATTCAGTTGTTAATCTTATTTGGATTTCCCTGTAAGTGATGAGTTATTTTTCTTTTGCTGCTTTCAAGATTTCCTCCTTGTCTTTGGATTTTAATATTTTTAATATAATGTGTCTGTTTGTGGCTTCTCTTTGAATTCATCTTATTTGAATTTTGTTGAGTTGCCTAGATGTGCATCTTAATGTTTTTCAGTAATTTGGGGTCATTCCAGCCATTATTCCCTTCAACATTTTTTGGTCTCTTTTCTCTCCATCCTCTCCTCTCCTTCTGGTAATCCTCTTATGCATATATTGATGCTCTTAATGTGAGGTAGAAATGGACTGTTCATTTTTCTTCATTCTTCTTTTCTTTGTTCTTCTGATTGCATAATCTCTATCAATCCATTATCCAGTTCACTAATTCTTTCTTTTGCCAGTTCAAATATACTGTTGAGCCTTTTTAGTATATTTTAAATTTTACATATTGTACATTCCAACTCTGGATTTCTTTGGGTTCCTTTTTATCATTTCACACTCTGTTCTGACTGGTGAGGTATAACTGAAAGATGTTGAGTTTGGTCTTCAGAGAAAGCTCCTTAAAAGGTGGTTAAATGAGTGGATTGAAATTTTTTCTCATTCCATTTTTTCTGTGTTTCTTGCCTTGAATGTGGCCAAAATGGCTGTAGCTCCAGCAATTACTTTGGTCCTGGAAGTGTCCTTGAAAATTGAAGCTACATATCAAGGATGGCAAAGTAGAAAGACAAAAGGAGCCTGGGTCCCTATGATGACACTGGAGCTTGGAGCCTATACATTGGCCCTGATGGGTAGATGACAAACTTTTACCTTGCTCAAATCACACTTATTTCTAATTTCTATTAATAGCTGGTGAAAGTCATTTCTAACTGAGATGTCATCTATTTTGCATTTTGAGATATTAAGTTCTACTTACATGCTGTGTGTGTGTGTGTGTGTGTGTGTGTGTGTATACATTTATATATAATGTGTATATGCTGTGAGTGTTGTGTGTTTTTCTGATTTGGTCTGGAAATTGCAACTTTCAGTACACTCTTCTCCACATAGTACATAAAAGGGCATCCAGAAATGGCACTGAATTAGTTAATAAGCAAACTGTGTGTGTGTGTGTATACATACATATATATATACAGACACCTTATTGCATTCTGGCTCTGCAATCTCAAACAGCTGTATATATCCATAGAGTGGTTTTTGGTCTGGAGAATGAATTCAAGGAAGAAAAATATGATCTCTAGCTTTTCCTTTTTTTAATGGTTCCATTTCATTGAAGAAGTCACTACCCACATGCGTTTGAGGTCTTTAAGTAAAATTAAAGACTATCTGAAACCCCATCAACATCACACACTCTTTCTTAGCTGATTTTGGTCATGGGAGGAGGATAGTACAGTCAGCCCACTCACCTTTATTGTGTACTTACTATGTGAGTCTGTGTTTCACATACTCTACATGTAATCCACGCAACAAATTTGTATGGTTTGTACTGTTGTTATCCTCATGTTGCAGAGGGAGTTAAAAACAAGTTGCCTGAGGTCGCACCATTAATAAGTAACGGATTAGGATCCAGACTCTGGCAATCTGCTCGAGAGTTTGTGCTCTCATAAAGTGCACTGTGCCATATCTGGACATGATTCTGCTTTTAGTCTTGGAAGTTCGTCTTGCTATATAGACATCCCTCGTTTCTTTATAACACCTACTAAGAAAGCACTTCAAAGAATATTTTTATATGCCTAAATTATAGTTACACATGCAGACAGTCCCACTTAATCTTTTTGTTTTCCTGTGTTAGAGATGATGGTGGGAGAAGGAACCAATGAATTTCATTGATACTGAACTAATATGTCCATCATTTTCAATATAAGCAGCAATTTTTGACGTATTATGTCATTGGTGTGCCATGAGGTCTATCAAATGCCAGCTGTTACTATTAATGAAGACTCAAGGTTCATGACTGACTTCCTTTTATATAGATTCAGAGTTCTCCTACTATAATTACCCTGCTCATCTGTGTTCCCGTAAGTTTTCATGTGTTGGGGAGGAATGGGTAGACTTATAATTACTAGGAAACATACTTAAACATAACCTGTTTTATCTGTCTTACATATTTGAATACATTAGAGAAAAGAGATTAAGAATCATTTGTCTAAAACCATAAGAGATTCTTAATCTCATGAAACAAACTGAGGGTTACTGGGGGGTGGGAAGGTAGGGTAGGGTGGCTGGGTTATGGACATTGGGGAGGGTTTGTGCTATGGTGAGTGCTGTGAAATGTGTAAGCCTGATGATTCACAGACCTGTAGCCCTGGGGCAAATAATACATTATATGTAATAAATTAAAAAAAAAAAAAGAATCATTGGTCTAACCAATCAACCATAGTTGTTTTGTCTACCTTATAGGTTTGTTGACTGAATTAAGGGATATGATATTCAATTTAACATTTTTAGACCTTTACAGGCCTATGTTGGGATTGGCCCAATGTTAGGGATCATCTTATGGATAATTTAACCAGAACTTTAAAAGTTTTGCCCTTTCTCTTGACTGGATTTGGATGTTGAATTGGCCAATCAATAGGCATAAATATTATTTAACAAATGTCCTACAATATGCCTTGAGTAGGTAGGCCTTCCCAGTATATTATTTCAATAGCCTGGGTCAGTCTTGCTATGTAAGCGAGCATCAGAAGTACCACAACAGCAGTTTCTATTGAACTGGAAAAACACTTCAGAATGAAAAGCGTTATAGGAATATGAGATATTATTATGGGAAACAAAACAATGGAGAATAAATAACATTCACCTGCAGGGGATTAGTACCAGCCGACTTTATTGTATTCAACTCAATAACTTGCTTTTTGAGTTGGAGAGGTGGTGGGGGAGTGGGGAATTACCAGGTGCTTGGGGGGAAAAAAAACCCTGCACCAAGCACTGACTAATGATTTCCGGGCTGAGTGTAGATGTCATTAATGACCCTTTTTATTCATGCAGAAGTTCCCAAAGAGGAGCGTAATGTTCCATTAGTAATAATTGAAAAACTCTTTCTTTGGGATTATGTCAAAACCTAAAGATGATGCTTCTGCCAAAACATTTTGGTGACAAACGTGTGAAGTATTTGACAGAAGGTGCTACTGTAGTTGAAGAGGCTTCTTGAGGAGATTCTCCGAGAATCTGGAGGAAAGAGGCTAACCTGAGACCGAGTGTCAGCGTGAAATTTCTACCTAAGGCCCTGGTCTGGAAGAACCACGGGACTCCATTTCCCATAGCCCGACCCTTGTTGTGGGCTCCAGACAGACTTGACCAATATTGGCGGAAACATAAAATGGAGACACATTGGATAGGTAGGCCTTCCGACTGTGTAATTTTAACTTTTATTCTTTCCATAGAAGGGGAATCTGTATGAGCTCACGAGTGGGGGTGGGTGGGAGAGGTGGGGATGAGAGAGAGAGAGAGAGAGAAATAACATAAGTTGTGATATCAGAGACCCAGTTTCAAGACCACCTGCCTTCCTGTGCCAACCGTGACTGTCCCACATCTCTAGTGACGTGTGGCTTGCCCAGTTCTATCTCGTTTTCATTGAAACTTTTCTTCCTGATACTCATTCATGTGTCTGAGTGCTCAGTACACAGCACCTTAGGGTAAAAGCTAATCTGAATGTTGCCCTGGAAATCAGGCTAATTTAAAGAATGAAAGAAAGAATGAATGAATGAATATACATGTCCACTCTGATCTAGCCCCGCAGGCTCCACTGTTCTGTTTTGCCTCTTCTTCATAGCAGGTATTTTACTTTATTGCTTAGTTTTGGTGTGCACCAGTAGTCTTTCTACTGGACTGCAAGTTCCTCAAGTCCTCGGACACTAGCTTACTGAATTAATGACCTTGGCTCTAATGACCCAATGTACACATGGGCAACTGGCATAACCTCTTTGTGCCTTCATTTCCTCATTCAAATTGGAATAAAAATAGTGAATAATTTTGTGTTGTAAGTATCCAAGGAGATAAATCTTATTAAAAATCTACTAACACAGTTTTTGGCAATCATAAATTTGCATTGTAAGAAGGAAGGTTAGATACTGGGTCTGAAATGGGAGGTTAAAAGCTTCCAAGGAGTGAAATTTTCTTGGGTTCTAGAGACTAGGGAATTACCAAGGCTGTCCCCAGATAAGCTCTAGCCTCAATACATTCTTCTGTCCTCCAGGGCAGAGCTAGGATTTCAGCTAGGAGATCGAAGGAATCGTGGTAGCATTAGTAGAATTAAGAGACTTGACATGAGGAACCAGTTTGGAGTGGTCAAATGGAATTAGTGTTATGCCATTTGAGCAACACAGTTAGTGCGTTCTGCACACAAATGATATTAGAGAACATGGACATTCAAACAGTGATTACCGAATGCCATTAAATGGTTCTAGGTGTTATGGCATATAAAGATGGATCAAAGGGAGATTATTGTGTTCTAAAAAATTAGCATTTTAGGGTAACTTTCTTTTAAACAGGGTCATTCTGAATCATTTACACTTATTATTTCAGTGTAGTGGTTTCATGGATTCTGAATTGTTCTTCAGATACGTACATATTGCTTCTGCTCTTTTGGCTTTGAGTGCATTTAGAAGTATTTCTGATGGGTGTGGTAGGTTTGAACTGATCCACCCAGTTTCCCTTGTGATGAACTGACATAGATTTCTGTGATACCTGATCAAAGTTAAGACCGCAGTGTGTGACCTTACAACAGAATATATATATATACACATATATATTTGGTTCTATAAATTTAGTTGACACTGAGGTTGAACCTGAAAATTCACCTCAATGTAGTGCTAGAGTCTGACCAGCTGTATTGGTATGGGGATCACAGTTGGGGACATAATCTGCAAAAAACCTAAACTTTTTCTTTATTTTCATTTTTTGAGGCATGTTCGAATGTGTGTGTGTGTGTGTGTGTGTTTATTATAGCACAGATGGGGAAGCCAAATCCAGCCTACCACTCATTTTTGTAAATACGACTTTCTTGGAACATGAGCATAGCCATTCATTTTTGTACTGTTTATGACAATACTTTCTCATGTATAAATAAATATATGCTCATAAAGGCAAAGTTGAGTAACTACAGAAGGAACTTATGACCCTCTATGTCCAAAATATTTACTATCAGGCTCTTTACAAAGTTTATCAATCCCTAAACTAGAGAAAATTTAAACAAAAAACTTTCTTGCAGGTGATTTTCCTATAGAATGAACTAAATTTTGAAATCAAGTTCCTCTAGCCTAGTATTTCAAGGTCAGATTCATTAGGATAAAGATGTTAAACCAAACACGTATTATTGTGGAAAAAAATCGGACAGAGGGAATATGGGGAAATATATTGGTGCTAAAAAAATTGGGACTTAAAGCTGGAAGTTTGGATGTTCCTAAAAGCCAGTGTTTACTGAGATATTTTATATTTTTAAAATTCTTTGACCAATGATGCAATTTTTAAAGTTCACTAATTTTTTTATTTTTTATTTATTTTTACTTTTATTTATTTTTATTTTTTATTATGTTATGTTAGTCACCATACAATATGTCATTAGTTTTTCATGTAGTGTTCCAAGATTCATAGTTTACGTATAACACCCAGACCTCCATGCAATGCATGCCCTCCTTAATACCCATCAAGATCACTAATTTAAACAAAACCAAATGTTTGACTGTTGATTTGTATTTTACAAAGGAATTGTATCCACGATATGTAAAGAACTGTTATAATTCAATAATAGCAATATAGATCATCTAAAAAATTTGGCCAATGATGTGAATAAAATTCTATAGCCAATGATGCTATTTTTAAAGTTTGCTAATTTAAACAAAACCAGATGTTTGACTACTGATAATGTATTTGACAAAGGAATTGTATCCATCATATATAAAGAACTGTTATAACTCAATGATAACAATATAGTTCTTCCAAAAAATTGGGTCAATGATGAGAATACATACTTCACAAAAGAAGAGAAATGAATGGTCAATGAGCTCATGAATATATACTCAACAAAATTACTTATCAGGGAAATAAAAATTAAGGTGAGAGTGACTCACCAGCATGCACACATTAGAATGGCTAAAATGTAATGAACTGACAATGTGGAAAGCTGGCAAAGATTTGAAGCAGATGGAACTCTCATGCAGTGCCATTGGGGATAGAAGTGGGGTAATCATTTTGAAACAGTGTGGACACATGTTTCTTATAAAGGTAAATATGCACTTATCCTATGATCCAGGTATTAATGGAGTGGAATACTATTTAGCAAAAAAGGATTGAACCCGATACAGAAAACATACATGAACATAAAATCCATTAGGCGCTGTATATGACGGCGGGCACGAACAGGTACATACTCTATGATTTTATGTATTGGGAAACCCAGAAAAGACAAATCTACTGTACAGTGACAGAATGCAAATCGATGGTTACATTGAGCCAGAGACAGGAGAATTGCTTGGAAAAGGGCATGAGGGGACGGTATGGGGAGATCACAATATTGTGCATCTCAATTGTGGTGGTGATTACACAGGTGTATAAATTCGCCAAGACTCATCAAAATGTATACTTAAAATGAGTATCTTTTTGTATGTAAATTATATCTTCAAGTTGACTTAAAAACTCAAGTGGGAGAGAGAAGGAGAAGGAGGGGAGGAGGAGAAGCAGCAGCAGGTGACAGAGAGACAGACAGAGACACGTAAGTGAGACAGACAGTAAACAAGGAACAGGTGGGAAGAGAGAATGTTTCATTCATCATATTTCCCAAAAGAGATGATAGGTGAACAAACTCAAAATGAACAGTTGACTCCACCATGCAAGACTCTGAAGTTGTGTTCTGTTCCAAGCCGTGCAGAGCATAAGTACTTAGGTACTTTCTTTGGCCTTTCTGTTTTGTGTTGCGCTTACCCCTTTGCTGTAGCTTCATGGTGTGTAGTCATCCAGTAAAAACAGTTTCCCATTTGCAGTGGGAAGATGAGCTGGCATTCCTTGTGCATTAAGGAGCCAAGAGCAAGAATAAGCAGCATGGGTCTTTAGAGACAGTGAGTGGAAAGTGAGGGTTGCCTTTAAAATCTTCTGCGTACCTTGTTCGGTACTCCTTCTCCATACCTCAGCTGATTGCTTCATCGCTCTTAAAGGGTCCTGTGACTGGATTTTTTTTTAAAAAGATTTTATTTATTCATTTGAGAGAGAGAGAGAGAGCCTGAGCAGGGCAAGAGGAGGGCCAGAGAGGGAGAAGCAGGCTCCCCGCTGAGCAGGGAGCCCGACTTGGGGCTCAATCCTAGGACCCTGGGATCATAACCTGAGCCAAAGGCAGATACCCAACTGACTGAGGCATCCAGGTGCTCCCAAAGCGTTACTTTTTACAGAAACTGCATAACTATGACTTTCTGAAGCCAGAGCTGGGCCCCTTAGAGGCATTGCCGCCTGCCCAGAGATAGACAGTGAGCCCTCCCGAACACCTACGATCAGCCCTAATGTGGCACGTGCTTTTCCCTCTGCTGACAAGGAGGGCTGTTACCACCCAGTATATGAATACAGTCAGAATTCTAGCAGGTAACGAGGAGTGGACAGGAAATAGGGTTGATTTCTTATGCCCTTAGTATTTCCTGTCTGAATGGGTCCCCAACATCTCCTAGTATGTACTCAATATGCCTTTCCTTGTGTTCTTCCAAATACTTCAAAACCATTTATACTGCATTAGGGCACTTTGAGTTTTTAGTTCTAGCACGTGGGTAAATCTTGCCTGCATGTCCCCAGCCAGCTTCGGTGGGGATAAGTTGTTCTTCCTTTACGTTTGTGTAAACGCCTCACTGTGCTCCGGGTACGGGCCATCTGGCAACGCTAGCTGCTTCCCCGGAGCATCGGCATGTGACTTTGAGCATGGATGTTCTCCTAAACTCTAGCAATACTGTCTTATAATTTTGATGCCTTATAGTTGCTTGGCCTTTTCTACGATCCTTAGTCCCTGCCCATGGCCATGCCTTACTCCTTGCTCTATCTTGTTACTTCTCTACTTCTTACCCTCCAATGTATCTCTGGCCACAGCCTCTTTTCCACCCAGTTTCTCAACTCACTCACAGGATGATATATTCACTTTGTGATGTCAAGGCCTTCTACCCCTGAGTGACTCCATTTTCTCCAAATCTGAGTCACCTCGAGTCTTGACTCCTTTTTCAACCTTCACTGGCTCACACCGGACTGCATGCACAGTCTGTAGACCCTACTGTTAGCTACCTTGCTCCTTTATCTTTCCAACACACTCATGCAGCACAGACTGGATCAAGCCTATCATTTGCTTTGTCTCCTCCTGCTCTTCAGTGACTGTGATGATTTAAGGAAATTGCACACTTTAACGATGGCTCCTATAAATTAATGGTTCCTTTCTTGAATACATATTAATTGAATGCTTAGTAGGTACCAGACACCGTACTAGATTCTAAGTGCAGAAATGTACAAAAATGGATACCTAGGGTCTATAACAGCATGGATTGCGGAGAGGAGGAGAGACAGAGAGAATACATTGATGGCATATGGTTTTATTCTGAGATGCAGTCCTTCCTGTATTCCATCAGATGAGCAGACTAGAAAGGCTGGTAGGAAGGCAGTGTTGTGTCATGAAAAGAGCCTAAGCTTGATTTGAATCACGAAGAAGGTTAAAGTTGAGGCTGCTAGAAAGCTGTTGTAGTCAACTGACAGTAATGGGAACCTGAACTAGAATAGTGACAAGGACACTTGAGAAGCAGGAAGTTTTATCTGCTATCAACTGACACTTTAATTTAAAAGTGAATGGCATACCAAAAGCAAGAAACATTTTTCGACTATTAGAAATGCTATGTTTACAAGATGGCAGACTTTCAGATGAAAAGAGAACATGTTCTTTAAAAATTTCTAGGACAACTGCTCAGAAAATCAAAGGCAGCTGAGAAAGTTCTGAGTCTCTGGTTTTTCAGAGAGTGGAACAATCTACCATTATATGGGAGATAACTTGCCCAGAGCTATAATTTAATTTATTACCATCTCAGCACAAACCACATATAACCTTCTTTAAGTGTGTCTGCAGAAACCTAGGAAACCCAGCAAAGGCTCCTTTCAGACAGCCTGGCGGTGCCTGTTGGCAGTTTGGGAGCACATCTCTTTCAAAAGGTCACCAAGTAAGGGACTGTGTCCAACTCTGTGTTCAATGCAGCACTGTCGGGGGGCCTCTGTGGGTGCTGGTTTCCCTATGTTGGCTGGAAAGCATAGTTAATGCCCCGCTGGGCACAGAGGGGAGTTGGATACTTCCACACTGTCCCTTCTATCCCTCTTCACTCTCAAAAGTCTTCTTTTCATCCAGGAAAATGCCTGGGAGAGATGAGAATATATGATCGTTAGAGGCAGCCTGGGCTCTCATACTGGCTGCCAGGAGGTGTGCATTTGAGGCCAGGCATAATGATTTTTTTTTTTCCAGTGGAAATGTCTGAGATTATAACAACCTGGTAAAATTTCTTATGTTAAATGTCTGGGTCATGTAGTGTCTCCAAACCATACCCTTTCTCATTCTGTATTAAGCCTGTCCGTCCATCCTCCCTCCCTCCCTTCCTCCCTTCCTTCCTCTCCTCTCCAACCCTCCCTCCCTCCCTCCCTTCCTTTCTTCTTTCTTTATGTATCTTCCCATCTACCTGTGAGTAATAAAAATAGGATTATTATAGAACTTGGACATTTGCTTTAGACCAGAACTTTCTGGCAGAAAGAATTTGAAGTAGGCTAGAATCAATTATCAGTTAGACAAACAACAACAAGTAAATCAAGTAAACACACATACACACACACACACAACTACAAAAAAGTAGTAAAGGAGTAAAAAGATAATTATTAACCCTCAAGGATGGGAAAAGGAAAAAGGAGGTAACAATTGATAGGAGAGTTCAACACATTTTTTGAAGAAAGTAGAGGAGGGTTACTTATCTTTGTGGAATACATGAAGTTATAATTAAGTGCACATAGTTGTGAACATTGATGTGAAATGAGCCAATTCACTCTTGCAAATCCCTGAGGAATTCAGCATTTGAGGCATACATGGAACAGGAGGATGAGACACAGACTGGAAGGAGGTTGGTTCAAAGTCTGTATACAGAGTAGCTGGATCTTCAAGTGCCCCCCCCCCCCTTGAACTAGGGTCTTCAGTGGTGCTGTCCTTCCTCTCCTGGTAGGACAGGGTTTAGACTGAAGAGAAATCGTATATACCAGTCTCTGGGAAAGCAGTGGATAGAGTGGAGTGCAGAGCTGGGATGCAGGCTAAACCACAGGGATTAAATGAGAATCCACACTTCAGTTCCCTTCTCCTGCTCAGATCCTGGAATGTCAGGAGCCAGAAATCTCTCCCCTTTCTCTCTATCTTCTGTGTTCTTTCTCTCTATCTGCCTCATCCTCCCAGTAGAATGGGAGATTTGTCTCTGCAGAAAGGACATTCAGACATTGGCATTTGGTGGCTCTCAATGAATGACAGCCTCAATCAAGGTCCTGTCATCTTCCAAAGAAACCTCTGAGAGCAAGCAGAGCCTTTGAAGGCAGAACTGTGCTCACTCTTAAATATGAAAACTCAAACTGGGGGAGAGTTGGTGAGAGCCTCCAAAGTGGGAGACTGACTGAAATGAAAAAAGGGAACATAGAGGAAACAGAGACATTGTGGATGGGAAAACAAAAAAACCTTTAAGGGCTATAACTAACGGCCCCAAAGATACAGGACAAAAAACCACAAGATTGCTACTGTAATGAACTGCTCAAGAAAAATTTTTGGGCAAAGATAATAGAAATAAAAGACTGCAATATTATAATTGGAGAATTGCTAGAAAGTAGAGTAAGTCAAAGTGATGGAAAACTGGAGAGAAAAAGATAAGAAAATTAGATGTGTGTGGTGTGTGGCTGGCTCAGTTAGTGGAGTGGTGAGTTCAAGCCCCATGTTGGGTGTAGAGAAGACCTGGAAATTAAAAAAAAAAATGAATAATCCAACACTAACTAATGGTATTTCTAGGAAAAAAAATAGAGAAAATGGAGGATAGTATTGTTAAAGAAATAACACAAGAAAATTTCCGATTGCTGAAGGACACACGCTTCTAAATAGAAGAGGCTCTCAAAGTGTCCAGCACAATGTAAATTTAACATACTCAGAAAGACATCTCAACATGAAATTTCAAACCAACAGAGATAAAAAAAGAAGATTCTAAATGCTGAGAGAGGACATAAAGAGATGAAAGGGGAGGAAAGGGAAGTGTGTGTGGGGGGTCCAGGCCGCATACCAAAACCCAAGAATCTGAATGATAGAATGTCTCAAGAGCAACCTTGGGTGTTAGAGGACACTGAGTGCTAAAAATTCTGAAGAGATTATTTCCAGACTAGAATTCTATATCTGTTTAAACTGTTAATCATTGACGATGTAGAAAAACATGTTCAGAAATATAAAAATTCAGGGGGCAGCTGGGTGGGCTCAGTCAGTTAAGCATCTGACTCAATCTCAGCTCAGGTCTCCATCTCAGGGTTGTGAGTTCAAGCCCCATGTTGGGCTCCATGCTGGGCGTGTAGTGGAGCCTATTTAAAAAAAAAAAAAAAGTAAAACTTCAAAAAGCATAAACTGGAATTCCAAGATTCCAAGTAAAATTTGATTCATTCCCCACACTATACACGAGCATGAATTCCAAATGAATAATAAATGTGAAAAATAAAACCATAGACATCAAATGAAAGCTCAAAATTCCTTCATAATCTAGAAACAATGTTTTTTCCACTATGCTTCATTTTATAGAAGCAATGAGGGAAAGTTTGGCAAATTTAGTTATATAAATAAATAAAAATTAAAAAAAAACTCTCCACCAATTCATGACAGTAAAGGCTATAAGCTAAAAAAAAAAAAAAAAAAAAAAGAAAAAACTGGAAATTACAACACAAAGTAGTACTAAATAAAATGCTTAAAATAGAGAAACAGGTGAAAATACAGTGTAGGAAAATTGGACCAAAGATATGAGTAAAAGGTTCACAGGTGGAAGAGGCCTTAAATATATTAAAATATGTTTAATCTCACCTACTATAATAAGAGATGCAAAATAAAAAGGCATTGAGATACCATCCCTCACCTTTTAGGTGTATAAATTCCAAGGTTTTGATAATATACTGTATTAAATAGGCTACAGGGAAATAGGTATTTGCAAATGTCAGGTGGGAATACAAATTGGTACAAGTCTTATGGAGGGGGATTGGGCAAAATCTAACAAGACACATGCATTTTCACTTTGACCCAGTAAGGCCACTTCAAGGAACCCAAAGATATACTGGCAAAAGTATGAAGACATTCAAAACAAGTATTCATTGCAGTCCTTGGGAGCAGATGAGTGCAACTTCCTGTCTTTTCTACTTATCAGGAGAAAAATGCCAAATGTTTGTTGATACAGGACTAGTTGAATAAACTATGATATATACAGATACTAAGCTATTAGGCTTCTCAACAAGGAACATGGAAATGTATATACTACTGTGAAGTGACATATTGTTACCTGAAGAAAGGGAGGTTCACTGGAGTGTGTATAAACCTCTACTTTTTGTCTCTCTTTGGCTCAAGTCATGATCCTGGAGTCCCAGGACCGAGCGCTGCATCATGCTGCCTGCTCAGCGGACAGTCTGCTTCTCCCTCTGACCCTCCCCTCTCTTGTGCTCTCTCACTCTCTCTCTTAAAAAAATAAATAAAATCTAGAAAAAAAAACCCTCTCCTTTTAGGGGAAAAAAAAAGGAGCAGTAGGAATGTATAATGTGTATAGACATTTTCCTTAAAAAAGGAAGTGAAGATATACCAAAGTTTTAAATGTTTATGAGTAGGAGGGGGACATGGAGATGGAGGAGAGATTCAGAATGCAGATAAGCTAAATGTGCATTTTATGCATTTTGGAACCCCATGAATATTTTAGAAAATTATGAACCAAAATCAAATCAAAATGAGAAAAAAAAATACCTAAAATTTAAAAGCAAAGTGAAATAAATGAAATTATGTGTATCGAGTTGGTGAATTTACCACACGAGAAAAAATTTTTTCAAAGTCATAGTGATTTGAATATATCTTTCTAGTGTGACACGTTTTCAGGAAAAAAAATAAGAACTATAAACAAATCTTAAATTATAAATAATCACATTATTAGTGATAATGTTGGCATTGTTATTCTGAAAAAAGCATTATAGCGAACAGATACACTTTTCATAGTAAAAGAGTACAAACATAAAGAATTAAAAAACAGCCCTCAGCTTGTTTTCTAGCTACATCCACTGATAATGTCTAGAAACAGTGAACTCCCAGTTGGCAGTGAGCACCCCTGGCCCTACACTGTGGCCTCTAACTACCACTTACCTCTAAAAGGAAGAAGGGCTCATTGGGAAAACAGTTGATTCTGAGACCAGGGTAGAAAAGGTCCAATGAGCCTGAACCATCTTCTGGAATTAGAAAGTAGCAAGTTTTCTAAGGCCTCTGCAAAGGCTAGTGACAAAAATCTGCTCAGTTAACCCAGCCAGAGTCAGGATAACTTAAACACTGAAAAAAAAGTCCCTGGAGGATTAAAATATATCAAATATGTTAAAATTCATGAGTTCATTATGATATTGAAAAATAAAGATATCAGTTGCCACTTTTGGAAGATGTTAGAGAAAAAATTCATTATTCTACCAAAGTGATAAAGGGAAAGAAACATTTTTCTGAACTTTCCTGTACAAGTATGTGCTTTAACATAAGCAAATAGCTGAAAAAAGGAAATTCTTTTTAGATTTCAAGTTAATAAGTATATTAGAATCGAGCCCTGTAGAAATCACCTTTTTGCAATCCCTAATAAAACAGACTGTGACCATCTATGGGTACTAAAATTGGATTGTCAAGTTTGCAATTTCCGAGCCCACTGGTGAGTCTTAACATCACAAAAAGAGAGGGAGCTAGACAATTTAAACAAAACAAAACCACAAAAAAACCCTGAATCTGACTAAGTCTTTATTTCTAAGAACCTGGTGTTTTAAGAAACATAGGGTGCCAAGAAGCAAGTTCAACGACATCACAGGGATACAATCAGCAAAATCCAGAATGTGGGAAATGGTAGAATGAATACACTTCCATGAATAAATAGCAGGGAACATCGTCAGGGAAGGAAAGTTAGAATACAAGACACCTTTTTCTTTTTAAATATAAGACACTTTGAATCCTATCAACCAAACATAATTGTGGAAACAAAAATTTTAAAAGGACATAAAACAAGTCATGACATCGAGGAAATTTACTTATTTATTTGTTTGTTCGTTCATTTGTTTGTTTGTTTATTTATTTATGTATTTATTTATTTATTTATTATTTCTTTGAGAGAGAGAGCAAAAGTGAGAGAGAGGACATGAGCAGGGTGAGGGGCAAAGGGAAAGGCAGGTTCCTCTCTGGTAGGGAACCCGATGTGGGGCTTAATCCCAGGACTCTGGAATCATGACCTGAGCCAACGGCAGATGCTTAATTGACTAAGCCACTTCAGGTGCCCTGACATTGGGGATACTTAAACAGTGGTGGCATATTTGGCAGTAAGGACTTCTTGTTAGTTCTTTTAGGTGTGAAAATGAAACTGTGCTTATGTCTTTAAAAACCCCTTATCTTTTAAAAGCATTTCCAGTGGAAATAACAGAGGCGGGCCTAAGGTCCACCTTTCCATTTGTTTGGTCTCTGACACAGAAGAACGTGACCACCCAACGTGTGTGAGTGCGGAAGTTAGGGACCTGTTAGTGCTCATACAGACTGTGCTCGTTGTCACAGACTTGTGGGGACTTTTATAAACCATGTATGAATAGACCTAAATCTGCTTTGAATCACTTTATATTTTTATGCCTTACTGGAGATCCTAGGAGGTATCGATTTGGGAGATATTTAGTTTTTACAGATAGCAAATGAGATAAAAAATGCAAAAGATGATCAAAATTGCAAAGCATGAAAACATAAATTCCTCTGATTATGTGAAGTAATAGATACTCTATTTTATATTTATCTCTCTAAGGCTTTGAGCTACAGCTTCTTGTTCTAGTATTTTGAACTTTCAGAAGTGATAGAAAGAATTTGGGGGAGGCACCTGGGTGGCTCAGTTGGTTAAGCCTACGACTCTTGGTTTCAGCTCAGGTTGTGATCTCAGGGTCACAAGATTGAGCCCTGTGTTAGGGCTCCATGCTCAGAGCGGAGTCTGCTTGAGATTTTTCCTCCCTCTCCCCCTGCCCCTCTTGCTCGTGCTCTCTCTTTAAATAAATAAACAAATCTTATTTAAAAAAAAGGAAAGAAAGAGTTTGGGTTTTAGATTTGGAGACATCCCACTCACTTCTAATTCCAGTATGGCTATGTTGTGGTTAGGGGAAATAGGCTATTTAAAAACTTTGAGTCCCAGTTTATTTACCTGTGAGCTAGACATAATTAAACCTATATCTGAGTGTGATCTTAATTCTTCTGGGGAATCATATATGTAAGCCCCTGACACACAATACATGTCCAATACATGTTAGGCATCTCGTCCAACCCTTTAACAATCAAATCCCTAGGCAATAATATACAAAAGAAATAACCAAAGTGTAGCTTTTATTGTAATTTTAAAATTCCTAATTAGCATCTCCTGTATGTGTGAAGACCAGGTGAGCTATCTTCTAGTTATCTCTTGGAAAAGAAAGAGTCACTTTATCTTTGATCCTATAATTGCTCATATTATGACATGGTCTCTCAAATAATTTTTTCCTAAACAACAAAGTATTTTTTTTAAAAGAAGACAAATGATCCTTAAATCATTCTTGTGATGCTTAGAGAAATCATCTGATGAAATTGTTAAAATAAAAGAAGGGCAAAGATATTAGTAATTTAGTCATTTCTGAAGGTATAATCTCACAACGGCAAGTATTTGATGTCATTGGAGACCACTTGAAAAGGCAGTGCTGATGAGTGGTTAAAGTTTTAGAGAGAATATATCATGAATTATAGTGTGAGAATATATCATAAATTATGATCTAATGATCATAATTATAATTATAGGATGAATGAAATGATGGCTGGTCCCAAGCGCTGTGCGAGTGGAAACTTGCTAGCTGGCACATGATTTCCGGTTGAAGCATCGTACGTGGCTTCAAAAGTTCCGCATCTCAAATGACTTCAGTGGCAGTGAGAGGGTATGCCTTGTAAAACTGTGCTAGATGGTTCAAGATGTGACTTTAATAATGAAAAAGTTATTCCTACTAGAGGTGCACACGAAGAGTTTAATTGTTTCATGAAATGTGAGTGAGAAGAAGCATTATTTCTAAAATAACATTTTACTTTATTTAATCTGAGACTTTAAATATGTATGCATAACTAAATTAAGGAGTGTTATTAAATATTATATGGGATACTAATGGCAGAGAATTGCTTTTTCATAATCATAGTGTAATTTAAATCTTTTCAGGCTGTCCTTCAATGATTACCATTTTCCATGCTCTCAGCCATTAAAATTTTCTCATTCCAGATTTGTTCTAATTCCTCAGTCTGCTTCCAGACGTGGAGCAGCTTGAAGAGCCTTGCATTTCCCAGGCCATCGACTGGCTCTGTTTTCTGGGTAAATGCTAAATGTGTTCTGCTTTCTGTTTTACAATACCCTTTTGGATAACACTCATCATTTTGTTGACCTTTGCGGCCACAGCACATTGGGCTGATGTCCTCAGCAGTCTACAATAAATTCTCGAATCCATTTCTTAGACCGCAACCGAGAGTCCGCAGCCCCTTGTCTCTGGTTAGGTTTTGGATAATTTCTACCTAATTGTATTGCCTTTCATTGTGTTTGCGTGCCATGAAGCTCACCTACGGTTTCTGTGTCAACCCACCTGGGACCCAGCACATATTTAATCCAATCCCTTTGTTTTATGTGCAAGTCCAGAGAGGTTAAATGATTCATTCACAGTCCCAGCTGCTTGGTGGAAGAGTTGGGACTGGTGCTCTTCTCCTTCTCAGTCCATGGAGGGTTCCTGACATCACAGTTTCAGGGATTTGCTTAGCAAAAGGAAATTATTGGCCTCGGGTCCAAGGTGGGATTTTCCAAGGAGGCCATGGGAACTCTGTCAAGGATGGTTCCAAGAAGGGAAGGGGGGCCAGGGATAGATGAAACCTACACACAGGCCCAGCATCTTAGGGCTCTTCTGCATCTGCTTAAGGTTTATCCCCTCTACATTTCCAAAAAATGGCATTTGCAAACATGAAAAAGCAAGGGGTTCCTATCCAAAGTTCAGTTTATCAGCCCTGGGAACCCGGGCATATCCATGAAACGCAGTGAGCCTCGCTTTACTTTTCCTTATTTCTAAAATGGCAAAGCAGGAATCCTTTCCAACCTGTTGATGAGAAAGAACAAGGCAAAAGAGGCCATACAGGTGAGGAAACAGATTCGCGTGAGGCTGCTTCCTACAGGAATACCAGCAGCCCTGGTGGCCACTCTCCCCTCTCGACACCTCTGCCTCAGAAGGGATGTGATTTCAGTAACCGCATGTCGCTGAGGCACCTAACAGCCTGCTTGATGGGGGAGGGGCCTCTGCAATAGAGGACCTCGTCTTTTCTCCAGACGCATCTTCTCGGGGGCTGGGTGTGCAGAGAATACATTTTGAAGGGGGGAGGGTTTCCATGTCCCCCTCGATGTTTCTGTCTGCAAGAGGGGAGATTGATGTCAGCTGTCGCTAGGCATCGGGGAGAAGCATTGGGTGCCTCTCTGTGTTCTGTCGTGGGAAGCCATAACCCCAGAGACAATGTATGCCGGGAAGTGGCTACGAACTCATGGTGGAGTCAGCTCCTATTCGGGGCACCCTTCCTGAGTAAATCGGGTGAGATATTCATTCATTCATTCACTCACTGAGTCGCTCACTCACTCACTCATGGATTCAAGCACGTTTTAATGCCTCCTGTCTTGCAGAAACTAGGGCCAGCTTGTGGGGATACAACAGTGTGATCCAGTCTCTGTTTTCAAAGAGCTGCTCTAGGATGTGAGGGCAATCTGGCTGTGACATCTGTCACTCCCTGGATCGCCAGGGTTGATTTGGCGGATCTGGCTGGCTAGATGGCTGTCCCCTTCCTCCCTCCCTCACAGCTCCATCTGTGTCCCTCCCAAAGCTGCAAACTTGGTTGAAGAGAACGACCTTCCCTGATATAGGAGGACCGTTCTTCGGTCAAGGGTATGCAAGTAGCTGTGCTCCTCTGCCCAAACCTCTAAGCAAGCTCTTGAGGAACCCCTCTAAATGGCAACAGAGAGTTAGCCGTGAACAGCATGGGTTCTGGGTTCAAATCCTGCTGTATCTCTAACTGATTGGTGACACTGGGCAAGTCACAAGACCTCTGTCTCCAGTTTCCTCATCTGTAAAATGGGGATGACAAGAGACACTACGTATGGAGGGACTATGAGCGTAAAATGAGTTCACATTTGCAAAATGCCTAGAACAATGCCTAGTGCTTAGTAAATGTGAGAGAAGTTTTAAATAAGTGAGTTAATAAATATATAGTAAGTCAGAGGAGAAGACCTAAAAGCAAATAAAGAAGTCTTGGGGTTTTCAACATCTTTCACTCTTTCTGCCTCCCCATCTAGCTGCTCAGTCTCCTCCCTCTTGTCAGTCTTCGTCCCCCAGGGGGAGATGTCCTAAGGTAAGGATTTCTCAAGCAGTGCTAGGAGAGGTATCCATGTGAGAAGGCTGGACATGTATTGTCTCTTCACTACTCCATTTCTAAACATATTATGTCTGCTCTGCTTGAACGCGGGGCATGAAGGATGTCCGGGATAGGATGGGGGTGGGGTTTGTCTATGTGCAGTGAGTGGGAGTGACAGAAAAGGAGTGAGAAGGGAAAAGGAATATGAGCTCTCCAGGTACCACAAAGTGGGCTGAGGGGTAGCCTGAGAAAAAGAGTAAAGAAGGGCACCCTTGCATCACCTCCTGTGCCCCGAGATGTTCTGTGCTCAGGGCTGCCTTATAGCACAACATTGAGGTCCATGAGGGAATGGCGCCTCCTGGAGTTGTACAAGCTGTGGTTCTGTGTGTGATGAACTAATGGTAAGCGGGCTTCTTGCTGCTGGTAGACTTCGTTCAGATGCCTTTATCAGGTAGAGTGGTAGAATACCATTTTACTGTCATGTGAGAAGGGTTGTAATAGAAAGACATGGAGGGTGCTGTAGGAACATAACAGGGAAAGAACCTAAGTTGGTCTGAATGAATTTGTGAATGTTTCCAAAAGAGGTGATAGCCCAACTCCAGAATGAGGACAAGCTTCCATTAGACACTCAGCATTCATCAAACCCTGTCCTTGGCCCAGAAGGGCACCCAGCAGGGCCAGAGAGAAGGAACTTACAGTCTGGTTGTGGAAACATGATTTCTATAAAGAATCACTGGTCTATAATAAAGAGAGGTCCTAATAAAGGGTTAGAGACAGACATGAGTCACGTGGGAGAGGAGTTACATCAGTTCTGTGTGTGTTCAAAAGGCATACCATGATCCAACTGAGATAACAGGAAGAAAAAATCTGCTCAATGTAAGGAAAGCTGTTGAATGGTCAGAAGCCATTCAGACATGCAATGATGGGCCTGTGGTAGGAGTGAGCCCCTCCTACGCCATTACACCACTAGAACAATGCCATTGTGTTTAATTGAAGCCAGGGAGCTTAGGTGTGTGTGTGTGTGTGTGTGTGTTGGGGGGGGAGGTTAGTCTAATGCTAACCATGGAGAAAAGTAAATCTCTAATCTCAGTTTCCTAACACAATTTAAGATTCTTTCCTGTTCATGTAGAGTCCCTGTGAGAGTTCCCGTTGGCAGGTAACTTTCTTACTTGGGGTGATTCAGGGCACCTGCTGTCTTTGACTCCACCATCTCCTTGAACTTCTGTGTCCTCTGAGTCAGGGAAGAGATGGTGAACTGGGCCCAGAAGTGACACATATCACTTTCCCTCACATTATATTGGCGATAGGTGGTGATTTGATTCCTCCTGCTTACGAGACTGGGGAACGCGGTCTCCGCTTGGGAGCCACACCCCAGTTACAGACCTGCACCATGGAAAGGAGAGCCCCAGTGTCGATGGACGGCTGGCCATCACTGCGCTAGAATTGAAGCCTCAGATGAGAAGCTCACTGGATAATCATTAAGGTCCCTCAGAACTTTGAGTTCTATGGTTCCGTTAGGTCCTGATCCCATCTGTAGTTCTGTGTGTGTTTTGGGGCAGGTCGCTTATCCTCTTTGAGCTCAGTTGTTTGCCCTGTGAAATGAGATGAACAATTCCATTTCCATTCACAAGGACTTGGGGTCCTTGTGAGATTCAGATGAAATAATCTGTGTGAACGTGTTTCCTAAATTTGAATGTGCTCTAAAGATATGAGGCATTATTTTTATTTATTTATTTTTATTTATTTTATTTTTTTTTTAAGATTTTATTTATTTATTTGACTCAGAGAGAGAGATTACAAGTAGGCAGAGAGGCAGGCAGAGAGACAGGGAGAGGAGGAAGCAGGCTCCCTGCTGAGCAGAGAGCCCGATGCGGGCCTCGATCCCAGGACGCTGAGATCATGACCTGAGCCGAAAGCAGAGGCTTTAACCCACTGAGCCACCCAGGCGCCCTTGAGGCATTATTTTTAGACTGTTGGTTCAAACTTAGCCTTGACTTGGGCTTAGAGTGGAGCTTAGGTATTTCTTCCATGTGTCCTTGAAAGATTATTATAATGCTCTGATAAGGAACATTTTGTACTACGTAGGTTTCTATAGTTCTGTTTTTCATTTTGAAAGATTCTATTCTTCTAACTCCAGAAAGAAGAACCGTGGAAACTCTACCAACCAGAACCTCTTTGCCTGTCATTAATTGCATCTATTCCTTCAATATCGGGTACTTGGTAGGGCATAGAAATATGGGCTATTAGTTTTGGACAACACTTTGAAGTTAACCTGGGGCCTAGAGGGATGCAGAAGTGTATGAAGTTTATTGACCGACGGACAGAAGATGTAGCTATTGTCACTATTACTCCACTATTATAGTGGAACTTAGGTAAATAGAATGTAGGGGAATGAATGTTCTAGTTGGATCTTCTGTGTAACTGGGATATGCCATGAAGAACATTCTGAATCTTCAAAGCAGAAACCTAAGAGGAAACAGAAATTACCCACTCCATTCTCTTACTGAACAGATCAGGAACCAGGCCCAGAGTGTCACAGAAGATTACAGAACCAGCTTCTGGTGGCCTTGCAATAATGGTGATGGAAGAGGTGCATTTTGATCTAGGGTCTCTAAAATTTAATGCAGTTCTTCTCAATATACCATAATACTTATTTGCCCAATCTTTTGATGTTTAAAGTGTTTTAGAGTAGCTACGGATATGAAAGGCACAGACTGGGCAGAGTGTATACATGCTGCAAAAATTCTAGAAGTTTCTGCTTTTGGGCAATTCTTTTATATAAAGTTGTTTTCTATCATTTGATGATCTTTTACTCATTTCTCCTTACTGAAGATTCTTGCAAGTTGCATTCTGGTTTGTTGATGTGTTAATGGTATCCTTAGTAGTTGTGATACCAGTCAGCTTCCTGTCCCACTCTGAAGGTATGGATTAGGTTGTAGCAGGATAATGGAACTGGAATTGACAAAGCACTGGGAGGATAAGCCCCATAAAATAGAGAGATAAGCAGATGGTGATAGATGGAGAGACAGGAAGAATTAGGATTTGTCTGGGACTCTGGAGTTCTCACCATGCCCCTTACATTCTATATTTAACTTTGAATGGCAGAACAAGGTTGCTAAGAGTTAAGAAGCTAGAGCCCGGCCAATCCATGGCATCAAAGCCATGTACTCTGCAACCCCATATCTCCAGGCTGTTCCTGTGAGGACAGTGGATGACAGTGGAATTCCAAAGAAATTACTTTGCCCTGAGCTGAGAGGACAACTGTCAGAAATCTTCTCCAGGAGGCCAGAGGAAGCTCTCCAAGGCTACATCTATATAGATGTATACAGAAATGGTGGGGCACAGTTGCCAGTTGCTCCAGTACTATGGATAAAAAATACAGGTCAGGGTGGAAGTAATCACAGTTGGGGGTTAGAGGGTTCTGGGGGCTGGGGTGTGTGTGCACGTGCACATGTGTGTTCATGGACGTGTGTGCACGCATGAGTCTATGGGAGTGTAGGCATCTAAGAAAAGCACATAACACTTTTGTGCCCAGTGTTGTGCGTACATGTCTTGATCCTATCCCCAATTTTTAAAAAATTTACCACGAAACAGTGCTGATGGTCAAAAGTAGTTTTTGGTGTGGCAAATGGAGCATACCTACCCAGCACTGCTGTGCTGGCTTCTGTGACATCTGATGGCAGCCACATGAGAGACCCTGAGCTTGAAACACCTAGCCAAGCCCTTCGCAGTTCTTGACCTGCAGAAACCATTAGATTTTATAAAATGTTGTTTTTCTGTTTTAAGCTACCAAGGTTGGCATGATGTGTTATGCAGCAAGAGAGTCTAAATACACTTCCTTAAAGACTTGTTCTTGAATACATTTAATAATGATTAATATACTGAGTTAATCTATTTCTGTGATCTCGAATATGTTCTTTTAAAAAATTTTTTTTAAAGATTTCATTTATTTGTTAGAGAGAGAGAGTGCGAGCGCACAAGCAGGGGGAGGGGCCAAGCGAGA
Organism: Ailurus styani; assembly: GCA_002007465.1. Taxonomy (NCBI): domain Eukaryota; kingdom Metazoa; phylum Chordata; class Mammalia; order Carnivora; family Ailuridae; genus Ailurus; species Ailurus styani. Next base: position 536,996 of record LNAC01000464.1, read on the forward strand.
GGGAGAAGCAGGCTCCCCGCTGAACAGAGAGCTGGATGCGGGACTCCATCTGAGGACCCTGGGATCATGACCTGTGCTGAAGGCAGATGCTTAACTGAGTGAGCCACCCATGTGTCCCATTGAAAATGTCCTTTTTAACCTCTAACCTCAAGTTTCACACATCAGACTAGTTAAGGTCCAGGGGAAAATGGGCGTGGCTTCCCACAGCATCTGCTATTGCTGCTTCATTGCTCTGTGTGTGTAAGTTTTCCAACTAAGCAGAACAGACACATCCCACATGATACTCTTGCTAGATCCTCAACCTAAGTTTGCACATGTATAACTCCACGTATTACTCCACTCCAATCTATTCTCCACATAACAGCCAGTAATGCTTGAAACACAAAGCCAGACTCGTGATACCACCTGGCTTGAAACTCTCCAGTAACTTCCATCCCTCTCAGGGGCAAGTCCTACTGCCTTTGTATGATCTGGAAGTCTCACATTGTTTGGCTTCCAATACTCCCTCTTACACTAACTTCTGCCACATCTTCCCTTCACTTAACTCTATCTTCATTAGCCATCTTCCTAATTCTTGCACAAACTTAGTGTCCCACATCAGGGCTGGAGCATTTGTGGTGTCCTCTGTTTCATACTCTTGGTCTGGCTGTTGGTGTGACTTACTCCTTATTCCATTCAAGTTTCTGTTTCAATGTCTTTTCCTCTGAGTGGCCTTCTCTTCCCATCTTATGTGGAGTGGCCCCTACCACCTTGATGCTCTCTTTGATGCTCTCTGAACTTCCTCTGCTTTATTGTTTTCCATAACACTCATTACGAAGTGAAATTATATTGTGTATATAACAGGTTGTATGATGGAAGTTGTTCTGTCATCTTGGATTTATCTGAGGTTGCAAAAGGGAAAGCAGAAGGTGTTAATTGCTTATACACTTTAAGAAAAAGTGTTAGAACTTCTATGTATATCTGCGAGAGGGGACTTTAAAATTGTCCAGCAGCCCTTGGGCGCCTGGGTGGCTCAGTGGGTTAAAGCCTCTGCCTTCGGCTCAGGTCATGATCTCAGGATCCTGGGATCGAGCCCCGAATCCGGCTCCCTGCTCAGTGGAGAGTCTGCTTCCCCCTCTCTCTGCCTGCCCCTCTGCCTACTTGTAACCTCTCTGTCAAATAAATAAAAATAAAAAAATAAATATTATTTATAATATTTAATATTTAATAAAAATAAATAAAATTGTCCAGCAGCCCTTACCCCTTCACCCCTCTCACGGTCAGGTAAGCAGAGGTGAGGCGATTGATGAGAAGAGGGACCCCCATAAAGAGGATCGCCAGCAGCCATGCTGTGGATTGACTTCCTCTCTCTGGGGGAAGGAGAATTTCCTCTTTAACATAAGCCAACTACACAGTCTACAAGAAAATTGCTCAGCAAATGTGACCCCTGTCCCTGGATTTTGGTGGGAGTGGGAGATTGTTGGATATAGGGACTGGTACCATATTCCTTCCTATATAGACCTGAAGGTGGGATTCCAAGGGGCTGGCTGGAGCCACGGGGCAGGCCACGGGGAGAGCAAGCTTTTCAGCAGATCAGGTTAGCCTGGATAATGTAACCAGTTTTTAATCTTCTTGAGCAAGCTTTTACCCAAGATGGTTTCCTAGCTGAAGGCACCCACAGAAAGGCTGGAAGGGTAATGGTGACTATCACTGGAAGGATTTGTGTGTTAGGAAGAGTGAGTGGGTGAGTGGGATCTGAAGTAGTCATGAGTTAGGAGGTCACTTGATTGGGAGGCAAGACTCTTGCCAGGAAATGCTCCTGAGAGAGGTCCTTAGTGAGATGAGATCGTCAAAGGGCCTCCAAGGTGCCCCCAAGAGAAAGGACCAGACTGCAGTTCTGTTGAACTCACCTGTCCTGCCCCATAACTGCGCCCTCGCCTCTCCCTCCTCCTCTCTCCTCTCCCTCTCTCCCTCCTCCCTCTCCACCAACCTTGAAGGGATCTGAGACAACAAAATCAGGAGTAAAGAGGACTAAAGAGACAGGTATGCATTTCTTAGCCCAAGATACAGGGTACGCTCAAACTCTAAAATCAATGAGAGTGATATTTGATATTAATTTGGATGAATCTTTAAAATTTCTGAGAATGAGACTGTTCAATAAGACCCGGAAATGATGAGAAATGCTTCACTAGGTGCCCTAGATTTTACCCAGGGTCAGAAAGAAAGCTTCAGCTTAACGTATTTAAATGCGATCATGATTAAAAATAAAATAAAGATTTTGCTTCACACTCCACTGAATTCAGGTGGTTAGCTAAACTTGTTACACACACACACACACACACACACACACACACACACACACACACACACAATTATTTATTAAGTCTTTTCTGTTTCTTAGACCAGAAGGTGAATTCCATGAGGGCAAGGTCTTTGTCTACCTCTGTTCACTGTTGTATCCCAGGGTTTGGAAGAGTTGGAGCTGCTTGATAATTTTTTTCCTTGAAAAATGAAGTCTAGAGGATTATAATAACTATTTTTTTCCTGGCTATTATAATTCCTTACTCTAGAGATGTTCTGACTCCGACTCCCATAGAAAACATATCCCTGGGCGCCTGGGTGGCTCAGTGGGTTAATGCCTCTGCTTTCGGCTCAGGTCATGATCTCAGGGTCCTGGGATCGAAGCCCGCATCGG
>LNAC01000464.1:539733-575425 GCA_002007465.1 Ailurus styani
CTGCTCAGCAGGGAGCCTGCTTCCCCCTCTCTCTCTCTGCCTGCCTCTCTGCCTCCTTGTGATCTCTCTCCCTCTGTGAAATAAATAAATAAAATCTTTAAAAAAAAAAAAAAAAAAAAGAAAACATATCCCTGTAGAGTGATGAACAGGCTGGAGAGGAAGAGTGGGGTAGAAACTAGAAAGTTCTGGTACAAATGCACTTCCCAGCTGTGTGTGGGTCTGATGAGGGTGCATAACTGCTCTGAACCTCATTTTCCTTGTCTGCAGAATATGGATTCCATCACTTATCTGACAAGGTCATGGTGAGGATTATACCCAAAATGTATACTCAGTTTCTGGTTCATTGTGCCGCCTAACTGTTCATTCTCCCCTCCTGTACAAAGAATATTGCCTTGTTAGTCCGTGCTAAGGTTTTTCTGGTAGACAGAGCCATTGAACTTTTGAATTCAGAGGAGTGACTGTGATTTGCAGCAGGAACAGTGTTTTCTCTGGGAGTTCTCTGGCCTCAGAGGTGATGGATGGGCACCTCTCAGGCATAGTTCCTTGATCAATAAGCCATAAAGTCTCAAATTATTTTGTTAGATCCATTGATCAAATCCATTGAATTTGTCCCAACTCTTTTATTGTTAAGGCAAGGACTGGCGATGTTCGGTTTCTCTCTTTGCTACATTCTTCCTTCCATGTGCCTTCAGGGTCGTGTGCAGTGTGCAGCAGTGTGAGAAGGGTAGAAGTGAGGATTGAAGTTTCTGCTCCCACACAGGGCAGGAAAAAACCTTCTTTTGGTTGTCCATTTCAGAATGAAGCAACGTGGGTTCTTTCTTTCGTCTTTGAAAGTGTTCCTCAATGTATTGGCTTGGGAGCATCTTTGCTGTTCTTGTACATATTCATTCACTCATTCATCTATATAATTGTTTGACAAATATTTAATATGTGCCAGGTACTGTGGATGGGTTATATATTTGCATGGCTATTTGTTTTTTTCTTTAAGGGCCAACAGGGCTCAGATTCCCGGGAAGCTGCAAGATTTGCTAGGTACATGACACATGGCATTTCCTCAATTTTTATTGTCGGATGAGTGGATTGAACTGCTTCTGGAGTAATTGGCTAGGTGGAGCTTTTATTCACTCATTTAACAATCATTTACTGAGTATTTCCTAATGCAATTAAAAATGCCTAACTTTCAAAGTGGTCTTGGCAATAGAAGAACGTATGAAATCTTCAGCCCATGTTCTGTACACAGTCCTGATAAGGTAGATATTATCATTATTGTCTCTTGAGAGATTTGAATTAAGGCAAGGGAATGTCACTTCCCATATATTGGTTGATTTATTTTAGAAAATCCTATTGCTGAGAATCTTTGACTCCTATACAATAAATGGAAGGAGTCAATTAAGTATATTCTTAGTATCTTACTTGACTCTTTCTTCCTACTCTGTCCCCTCAACACATGGAGAGTTATTTTTATTTAGTTCAAGAAGAATATACCACCATCATAGAATTACTGAGCCCTCAGGGATCCTAAAAAGGAAAGGTGTAATCAAGTCTTATCTTAGTGAGTAAAGCACACTCGGCCTTGGAAATAACGACATTTAGCTCCCTGTACAAGGCCAGCTGCCTCAGGGAGCTAAACATCTTTTTTCCCCTACCGATGAGGGGTTTATTCACTTTCCTTAAAAGTGAATCCAATATTTAGTAATTAGTTTATTTGTGCTGTTTAGAGAGTAGTTTTCCACAGAAGACTTCCAACAAAAAACCCTAAAATTGTGTGTACTTTTTAATATTTTGTGTTAAAAATTAAAAAAAAAACCCTGAAACTTATTTTGGTGTTATCCTTCCTCCTTTTTATCCCCCTTTCCTTCTCGCTCATTCCACTTCAACCAACACAAATAATTTCAGATGCCTTCTCTTTCTACAGCACGGTGCTGTCAGTGTCTTCTCTAGGCTTTTGGGGGGGCTTTTATTCTACTTAACCCTGATGACCTTCTTTTTACTTGCATGCCTTCCCTGCCTCCCCCAATTCAGGGGTCCTTCAAGGACTCGGTTCCAGTTTGGGGGGTCTTTCTGATGAACTGCCATATCTTCCTGGGCTTCCTCTTAGTACATCATTCACTCTGGATGGTAAGTACAAATATACCAGCTTGTTTCCCCATTAAACCATGTTGTTTAACGGTGGGGACACTGGCTTGTAATTCTCATGTCCCACTCAGTTGCTGCCATTTGATAGTCGCTCATCAAATATCTGTGGAATGGATACATGATTGAATGAATGAATGAGTACTTGCTGTGATGAGCAGTACAAAGAGAAGGTAAGCATGAGGTGTTTACTTCCTACTTGGGGAAATGAGGTTACTTACTTTTGTGAAAAGAAGAAAACCACACATAAGAATCTTAGCAATATTTTACTCTAAGACCTGGTGTGTTTTAATTGCAAAATTATGGATAAATAAGCCAAGTGCTCTTATTTCATAGAAGAGAGGGTATATGTGAGTTGAGATGGTGACTGGCTTCATAGAGGAGATGGCATTTAGGATGAGTCTTAAAGGATGCATCAGGGTTAAATAGAATCATAGAAATCTGATAATTGGCACTGAATATAATGAACTACATAAATCTGAGTTGTCCAGTTTTAATTTCACTAAAATTGCATCCCACACTGGAAAATTAGGAGATATTGCTATAGATACACAATGGTTGTGAATGAAGCACTCTGAGTAACGTTTTACATTCCGTGGGTCCTATTAGAATTACTGTCAATATTAATAAGAAAATTAATGGTGTCTATAGACATATAGATTTCAAATTATGTAAGACTCATTTTGAAAAAGTCCCTGAAATCCCCATGTTTTATGACTTTTTTCACAATGCCAAGTGTAGACAAGAAAGCAAAACTTTCTATACATTTATGCGCTTTGTGTTAAAAAGTTCCACAGATTTTCATAAATTGCACGAAAGGCTGTGATTTGGGAAATTTATAGAGGCAAAGAAGGGTTCAAAGCTGCAAACCTATGATAAGTGAGCAGTGGATAACCGAAGGAATAAGTTATGAGGAACGACATCATTAAGGGGTCAGAAATTGTAGACTTATTGTTAAATGAGGCATGGGACGCTGTCGTTGCCAAAGTTTTAAGTTAATTGCTGGCACCCCTCTTTGTGCATTTGATCAGATGTGAGAGGGAGAAATTCTTCTTGCCCTTCACCAACTGTCAAGAAGCCAAGTGAAATATGTGTCTTGAGAGTGGATGCAAACCTTTTTCAGTTGGAGAAGAACGTGATGCAGTGATTTAGGCATGTGGAAAACTTACCTCTTTCCCCACTGTACTTGTTTTTTATATTAAGGTAATGTACTACTGGTGTGCTCGAAGGGTTACACTTGGACCGTCTTCAAGAAATTTTCTTCAACTTGACAGGAAAGCAGTCCATGGTCATCTCTGACTTTCCTGTACATGGATCTTCCCATTTGGGAATTATCTGTGACACATATTCCAACTTGGATGGCCTAACTAACCCTGTTGCCTGGCAAACCTTAGAACTGTTCCTCCCTGCTCAGGAAATGAAGAAATCATTTGAATATGAACCCAAACAAAAATGCAAGTCTGCAAGTCAATGCCTTGCAGAAACAAGAAACTATAATGTGGTATGTTTTCAAAGCCCTCTAGCAGAATGAATGGATTCTTTTATATCCCTATAGCCATTTTTACCAACTTCTATTACAACATTTGTCACATTTTATTATGGTTTTTTCATTTGTCTGTCTGATCCCCTAGGCCTATGGGAGCCAATTGTAAAGGGAGCTTTTAAATTCATTTTTCTTCTCTTGGCCCCCGATTCTATGTCTGCTAGTCAATACCTTTTTTGTTGAATTAATTAATGAATTAAAGTACAAATGAATGAATAAATAAGGTTTTTGCATGATGGAAGCCAATATATGGCTTCTGTTAAGATATGGAAATTGACTATAAATAACATTCACAACATTTAAAGCTGTAAGTAGTCTTAGAAAACATCCAGTACAATATATTTTTAAGCTTTTTTTCTTTAAGTGAAAGAATTATGATTTTAGTCAAGAACTACTTTGAATTTTATAAAGTATGAGGCAGAGGAAGTGTAAAACTGACCTTGGTGAAGAAGAGGTGTGCATTCATCCCCTTGGCCACTCCACTGGCCAGACCAGAGCTCCGTCCCCAACGTGGCACCTCACGTCTCTGTGGAGAGCAGCATGGGAGCAACGTTGCTGGTATGGACTTAGGGAGTTTCCTACAAAGCCAGCACTTATGAAAGTCCCTCAAGGCTATTCTTGAAGCGAAGAGTAGAACTCAGGTCTCCTGAATGAATAGTGCTTTTTCACTTATATCGTGTTTTTACCTCATCATTATTTCTGTGGTTGTTTCAGATCCCCCGCACTCCTGCTCCCCTTCAGCAAGACAAGGAAAGATGGCAGACGGTTACATCAATTAGTTTAAAAGGGACAGACCCATGTGACTTAACTGCTGTCATCTGAAGTACTCTCCCAGCTTCTCTTCTAGCAGACAGTCACCCTGAGTGGGAGACCCTATGGTGTGGCTGAGAGCTTATTGGACAGGATGCTTTGCGAGGCCCACACATGATTTCTTAACCTGAACATGCATTAACTCTCCCAAGGGCCTGAGTGGTTCAACCAGTCTGGTCTATGTGGTTGAGGGGCATTGGTGTAAGAAAAAGAACAGAAATCTGTGAAGAACCCAAAAACTTGAGAGCAGCTTGGCATCTCTAGCTCCTCTTTTCTAGACTTTCACCTGGGCCTTCTAAAAGGTAGTTAAAACAAGGGTCTTACCTCACCGGGTAGAGATGCAAACAATCATTATGAGAATGAGGACGGTAATGATGAAGATAATAACGCTGACAAGTCGAAGTGTGTGTTTGAATTAGAGTATGAAACGCTGTGTCCTGTGGCATCCTTAAAGCAATCCTGTGTGGTAAGACAGTAAGCGTATGACAAAGTGATGAAACTGGACATGAATGCTGAAAGGACTTATCCAAGTTGACGCAGTAAGCGGCAGAAATGGGAACAAACTCAGGGCTCTTGCCCCTGTATGATATAACCATGACAGGACAGTCTTTCAGCTACAGGAACATAGCTAGTGGCTTCCAAGTAATTCTCATATCAGTCTCTGCAACACTCAGGTGGTTAATTCTTCCTCCCTTCTTCCTACTCTTTCCATCACTTCTTCACTCTCTCAATAAGGATTCCATCGGGGGAGCTGAACACTATGAATGTGACACACAAATGTGGGAACAAGTGGGGAAGTCAAGGTTCAATAGAGGGAGTGGAAGATCAGAGAGAGTGGCCGTGAAGCCCTAGCGCCGCTGAGCAGGCTCAAGCCTGGAGGGAAATCTGACACATCAAGGTGCCACAAGGGGACCACGGAAAGGGCTGGCATACAAGTGTCCCAAAGGATGTCGGTTCTTTATGGCCACTGCCCCCACGAGTTCACAGCAAATGTCTGGTGGGGCTGGGGTGGCTGCCGGTCACAAGTGCACTGTTTCAGGAAGAAGCAGCTGGATACAGAAAGGGCCAGGCAGGAAGGTTGGATCCCGTCAGCACCTCTGCGTCTGCCTCTCATTACCTCCACCCAACGAAAACCTCAGCGAAGTATGGTGGCTGCTCCACTTCCACTTCCTCCCCAAACTCATGCAACTTCACTTTTGCCAACTCCAACCCAGAACTGTATAGAAAAGGAGATATTGAGGTATGTGGTGCTCAGCATAAAGAAACTGGCAATAGAACAATCCAGCATACGCCTCCTCACTTTTTTGATAACACAATTTTGTGCAAGATATGCCTTCCATACAGAGTCAACTACTGAAACCTTAAAACTTCTAGAAGCAAACATAAGCGAATATCTTTGTGACATCAGGGTGGGCAAATATTTCTTAGAGAAGACCCAGAAAGCAATAACCGTAAAGGGAAAATTGAAAAATTAGAAATTGTCAAAATTTTAACTTCTCAAAAGGAAACATTGTACGAATGACTGCATAAACACAATACAATATAATATACTACATGTGAAAAAAATCAATAGGGAAGCAATAGACTGGGAGAAAATATTCTCAAAACATGTATCCATGACAAAGGACTTTATCCAGAACTCATGTAAAACAACAAAAAAAGACAACTCACTGAAACATGGGTAGCACACATAAATGGGCAAGCCACAAAGGAAGACGTACAGTAGATCAACAGGCACATGAAAAAGTGCTCAACATTTTTAGCCATTAGGGAAGTGCAAATTAAAAACACAATGAGGGGTGCCTGGGTGGCTCAGTGGGTTGATTGTCTGCCTTCAGCTCAGGTTATATTCCCAGGATCCTGGGATTGAACTGGGCATCAGGCTCCCTGCTCAGTGGGGAGTCTGTCTGTCCCTCTCTCTGCCCATCCCTCCTGTTCATGTTGTGTCTCAAATAAATTTTTAAATAAATAAATAATCTTAAAAAAATAAAACCACAAAGAGATGCGATTATGCACTCACTAAAATAGCTAAAATTACAAAGACTAACAACATCAAACGGTGAGTATTTGGAACAACTGAAGTTCTAATGCATCGTTGCTGGAATGGAAAATAGTACGATTACTTTGGCCATGAGGTTAAAAGCTTTGTATGAATTTAAACATGTGCCTATTCTGTGAGCTAGAAATTGTACTTCTAGACACTTAGCAGAAGAAATGAAAACATATGCACAAAAAGACTTGTATGAGAATGATAACAGTCTCTTTGCTCATGTATCCCTAAATTGGAAGCCATCCTAATGACCATCAGTAGGAGAATAGATATTCAAACCATGGTATATTCATCCAATGGAATACTACTTAGTAATAAAAAGGAATAGATTACTAGTACTACAACATGGATGAAGTTCAAAAGTTTACAGAGAATGGAGAAAGCCAGATATAAAAGAGTATATATTGAATGACTCCATTTATATGAAATTCTAGAACAGATAAAAGTAATCTGTGGTGAAAGAATTCTGAAGAGTGGTCGCCTTGGGGGCTGGGGTGTGGTGGTAATTGACCAGGAAGGAATAAGAGGAAACTCTGGGGTGTTAGAAAGGTCTTATTTGGATAGGGTGGTACAGAAGCTCGAGTTTGTGCATTTATCAAACTCATTGAACTATGAAACTTATGAACTGTACATGTTAGCACATGTATATTATGCTTTGAGGGAAAAAATTTAAAACATAAAAGCAATCTATGCTTTGTTTGCACACCTGTATTATGTCAGTGCATTTCTGACCCTGCTACTATTTCTTGTGTTCTACTGTTAGTCCAAATTTTAGAATCACAGACTCTGGCATCAGAACACATGAACTTAAACCCAGATTCATCATTTTTTAGCTGAGTGATTGTAGCAAAGTCCTTTATACTCTTCGAGGCTCAGTATTCTTATCTGTAAAATGGAAGTAGTGGTATTATCCCCTTTGCAGGGTTCTCGTAAGGATTAACTGAGATACTGTGTATGAAGAGCTTATCACAGAGCTTAGGGCCACACTGTCCAATACTGTAGCTACTAACTACAGTGGTTTTAAACATCTAAATGGATTCAAATCAGATAAAATTACAAATTCAATTACTCAATTACATTAACTACATACCAGGTGCTCCACAGCCACATGGGTTAGACACAGAATATTCCCATCATCCATAAAATTCTATTTGGATAGTGCTGTCATAGTTCAGTAAGTGCTAATAAAGTGTTAGCTAAATATTAACTGTTATTACTATTCAGAGAAAAATACTTCCCTTAAAGATTTCACTTTTTATTGGAGAAATGAGACAATGAAAAGCTAGAGAATGGTGTGATTAAGTACTATACCTGTCTCATGGGAAGACGGAGAAAGACTTAAAGAAAGCCAAGGGAGCATCATCACTAGGCGTGGCCACTGAACTGAGTCCTAGGTTGACTGTGGGCTCATCAGGACACATATGGATGAGAAGGATGGCGCTCAAGCAAAATCTAGGGCTACTGAGCATATGCGGGCATGCTGACCATTACCCTTTTCTGGGACAGAATCCCTGAAGAGGCTAAGTAGACTGTGATGGGATGGTGGAACAGTAGAATGGTGGAAAGCATTCTAAGCAGAGACATCATACAAGACAAAGCAGACAAAAGAAGAAAGGAGACTAGTTAGAGGTTCAGTTTCTCATAACCAGTAGACTTTGTAACAGTGGTTTGGGGTGGAATGACAGCACCCAAGGCTAAAGAGGTAGGCCGGGCATAAATGAAGAAGGGTCATTTATGCTGTGCTAATGCGTGGTTTGAAAAAAAATACTTAATAAACGATTTGAGTATGTAATATATTCATGTGGTCCAACAATCAAAAAGTACAGAGAGAAACATAGTGTAAGGTACACACACATTATAGGTAACCTATAATTGTCTTTTTAGGTATCCTTCCAAAGTTTATTTTATCACATATAACAAATAAAAATGTGTGTGTGTGTGTGTGTGTAATCAATACCAGTGGGTTCTGTACTCTTCATTTTGCCTTTTGTCATGTACAATGGAGCTCTTTACATATAAATATGAAACGATTCTAATATTTTTTTTACCCTTTTCTTTCTTCTTTAAAAAAAACAGCTGCATAGAATTTCATTCTGTGGGTGTAGGAGAGTTTATACAATCAGTCTCCTATTAAAGGATATTTATGTTTCTAATTTTTGCTACTACAAAAAATGTTGCAACCAATTTTGTATATGAATAATTTCTCAAGTGTGAGTATGTATCTTATAGGATAAGTTTTTTAGAAATGGAATTGCAGGTCTGTGGGTTTACAGTTTTGGGGGAGATTGCCACATTGCTCTCTACAGATTCTCCCGATTTATGCTTCCAAAGCCTATGCTTGCGAGTACAAGATCTGTACAGGTTCTCCGGTAGAGATTGCTGAGAGACTGTGTGTGTGTGTGTGTGTGTGTGTGGTTCTGACAAGTGAATCCATGTAGTTCTCCTATGCATTTCTCTTAATGCACATTTGCTGTTCCTTTCCTGAGAAACATCTGTACATATCCTTTGCCCACTTTTTTTTTATTGTTAAGCATTTGGATTTGAGCTTTATTCTCTTTCTCCTGGCAGTAGTCTTTGAAGGAATGCTGATGTGATCAGATTTGCATTTGAGAAAGTTATCTTTAGCAGAGGGCTTGAGAAACTGTGCCCAAGCAGGAGAGACAGGAGATAAGAACACTAAAAAGAGTATAATTCATGTTAAAAGTTCAATAAGACATGCTAAGGGCTAGAAACTAGTGCACTTGAAATGGAAAGAAGGGAACTAATTTCTGAGATAATTGAAAGGCAGAACAAAGCAGACTGGATTGGTGGATTGCTAGGGGTGAGGGAGGAGGAAGAGTCATGGAAGACATTCAGGCTTCTGATTTGAAAGACTGAGTGGCCAGTCATGACTGGCAGGGCTGGGACGAGAGTAAATTCTAGAAGGAAGCTGTGAAGTGTCTGGAGAATGTCTTCTCAGTTTATGATGCTCAGAATTTTAGGAGAGGCTGACAGCAGAGCTGAAGACGTGAAATACATATGTGATCTTATTAATCTGAGGTCCTTATAGGAACACTCGCTGTAAATGGGGAGGGGGGAGCAGAAGTGTCTGCGTGTGGTGCAGATTCTCGTAACTGCTTTAACAAGTGGATAAGATTCAGTTATAATTAGCATATTCGTTGTCTGAATGCAAATGTTCTTTCTAAATCTCCTCATTCTTAACTAGGCTAACACTTCTCTTGTTTCCACCAGTAATTTGCTTGGCAAATCCCTTCTGCACTATTACAGGCAAAATCCTATTCTTGATGTCCTATGAAACACTCAGTTGCCAAGCTGACTCGTCCAAAGCGGCAATGTTTGTGGCTCTGACTAGGAGGATCCTCCCAGAGATCCTGCTGGGCTTCAGGGACACTCCTCCCGCCCCCCCCCCCCCCCCCCCTTTNTCTAGGTGACGCTGGCTGAGTTTAACATACCCAGGGGGGTGTCTCTTTAGTGGATAGCATGTCTTACTTAGCTTTGTGTTGCTAGAGCAGAGGGCCTGGCACATAGTAGGTGCTCAAGAAGTGAACGTTGGAGAAAGACAATCTTGAAGGAGGTGCTTAGTGAATGTCAGACATTACGAGTGAGCTGCTTTTCCTTCCATTTTTCTCATCCTGTTTTATAGTTGACAATACCCTCCCACTTCTCACTCACCAGTGACTCTTCTGACCCCGCTCTACAAAATAATCAGGGGCCATTTGCTCTGTAGGCTGGGAGTGGGAGAGAGTTGCAAACAAAGATAAATTGTACCATCTCCAGGCTGCGTTTCAAGTGCTTCCACTGTCATGGAATATAGAGCAAACTTAAACACAACCCTGCTGAATTTGCCCAAACATCGTGCCCCACACACCTTTTCCTAAACTCACAAACTCAGAAGGAATCCTGACAAATGGAGGAGCTAGGGGTGCTGTCAGTGGGAGGAGGTGAGGAACACATCTTAACTGTCTGGCACTTTCCCCACTTGTTATTATATTCCTGAGATGGCATGGTCTCCACAAATTACTTCCCCAATGTTTACCTTCAACCTTCAGTCCAGCTGGACTTACCAGTCTCTATATCTTGAGCTTTTCATTTTTCTGTTTGCTTTCCATTTCATTTGAATAGCAGTATGGCACCGGTGTACGGAAATGCCTAGCTCAGGACTGTGTATAGCTTAATGAATTTCCACCATGTGAACATACCAACGCGAACCCAGCAAAGATCCAGAAATAGAACACCACAGGACCTCCATTCTGTCTGCAGCTCCTTCTTCTACTGCTCCCTCCTGGTCATTACCCTCTTTTCTCTCCAAAAGTCATCACAGCTGATGTCTTGATCCTAACTAACACTATAGGTTTTGCCTTGGAAAGGTTATATAAGTGGAACCGTGTACAACGTATTCTCTTTCGTGTCTAGTTTCTTTTGCTGGAGATTACATGTGTGAAATTCATCCATGTTGCTGCAGTTATGAGTGGTTTATTAATTTCATTGCTCTGTGCTATTATAGGAATATACCACAGTGCGTCCATTCTTTGGATGATGGACGTTTGAGTTGTTTGGACTTCCTGGCTGTTACGAAATGTGCTTCTATGTAGATTCTTGTCTGTGTTACTGTTTATGGTACCCCTTTCCCTTGAACTTCCCTCCTCTCGGCTCTACCCCAGAACTCCTCGATTCCTAATTCGGATTTACCTAATTACTCTGGCTGTAAATGAGCTTCCTCAACTCCCAAAAGCTTCCACCTTCCCACTCTCTTAAAGTACATCTCATATATCACCAAATAGTTCTTTATATTAAAACCATTTATACGTGTGAATTATTTCTGCTATTAAGTTATGAGATTATAAGCTTCTTAGGGCAGAAAGTGTCTCATTCTTCTTGTTACTTCTAAGTACAGTGTCTGGCTTATAGTAGAAATTCGAATAAAGTTTCAGTTAGTGAATGAATGGATGGCTTAGGAAAATTTTTTTCCAATGTGTGGTACTGCTTCAGTCTGATGAACGTGCTCCATTTTGATGACAGCCTGATGAGCAATAAGATCTCTGGTCACACAGTTAAAATATAGATTCCCCCCCAACTCAGCTATAAGCTTTGTATGGTCCATTCTTAAAAATATCTAAAAAATAATTTTTTTTAAAGATTTTATTTATTTTATTTGACACAGAGAGAGAGATTACAAGTAGGCAGAGAGGCAGGCAGAGAGAGAGGAGAGAGGAGGAAGCAGGCTCCCCGCTGAGCAGAGAGCTCGATACGGGCCTCGATCCCAGGACCCTGAGATCATGACCTGAGCCGAAGGCAGAGGCTTTAACCTACTGAGCCACCCAGGCGCCCTAAAAAATAATTTTTAAAAATCGGAAAATATGGTACTCTTAAATGGAAAATCTATAAATAATCTCATAATGCCACTCTGTGTAGATCCTTGGCCATATTGTTAAAAAAAATACTGCTGTAGTTGGTACCCTTTCAACAAATAATTATTTTGTACTTACTATGTGCCAGGTGTCATGCCAGACCCACAATATGCTCTCTATTTACTTCACTTATTAACAGAAAGGGGTCAGAACATTCTTATTAGGGGGCTATTTTGAATTCTTCATTATGTCCATGATTTAGCTTTGAGCAGTTTCTTCCAGACAAAGAAGCTCAGGACATACTACGCAGAATTAATTAAAATCAAGAGGCCAAGAGATAGAAAAAGAAGAGGAAATGGTGTTTAGGGAATGTTAATCACTCACCAGTCTCTGTTTTGGCTTCTAAGCAATTAAGAGCAGACAAGAAGCCAAATAGAGATTGCAATATTAGCTTTTAAATTGGTTAGACTGGATCTGTGAATGTGACAGAACCTTCTGCGATTTGCTCCAAAACGAGTGTACCCACCCCACTCACAGCAGAGAAATTAGAGATAAAGGGTGAGAGATCCAGCCACTGAGAGCTAGCCAGTCAGGGTTCAGAAGCATAGAAAAGCTCGCTTCACTCAAGGCCAGTTGGTTTTGAGACAGAAAGAACACGATAGGGTAGAGCCAGCTTTCTATTTTAATTTAATTATTTATTTTTATGTATTTATTTTTTTGCTCTTGGTCTCAGGTCTCCAACTTCAGTGATCTGGTAATCGTGCTGATGAGCTAGCAGGGAGTGAGAAGAAGGATGAAAACACTCACTCAAGTGTTTTTCCCTTCCCTCAGAGGGTGGAGGAAGAGATGCCCCATCCTCTTTATAGGACCCTGAGGGGAGGCAAAGAGAGAAGACAAGGAAGAGATCATAAGTCAGACTGGGAAAAAGCATGAGTAGGAGAAAAAGATGGGAGAAGTTCCCTCTTCCCCACCCCCACCCCCAAATGTCCCAATTAAAACAGTGGAGAAATGCAGAACTGGAAAGGAGATTTTTAGTGTGAAGTGAGGGCCAAATTTTGAGAGACAGTGGGAATTTATTTGTAGGTAAATGGGAAAAGAAAGAAATGACAGGAGATTCCTATCACCACACTGTTTCGGTGGATCTCCACAGCCTGGAAAAGGTGAGCGGAGAATGTCCGTGTTCCTGGAAGGAGTTGCACGGCGCATGCGCCAAGCCTCGATGGCGGGGGACTGGGAAGAAAGGGGGACTCGGCTCAGGTGTCCTGCGGACAATGGCTGATGGAGTGGACCTGTCCCAAACTCCAAGCGTCGTTGTTTGTTCCTTTTCTTTTCTTTTTTTTTAACAGAAAAATGTAGCAGTCAAGGATATCGTGAGATAAAGAGCTGGCAATATCTAATTGGAGCTGTGTTGCTGAGAGAAAAATTATCTTTGAGGAAAGATCTGTTGTGTCTTCTTTTTCCTTTTTCAATCCCCTAATACTTCACCCTCCACCTTCAGTAAAATTTTATCTGCCTGGGGCTTGTTTGTAAAATTTATTAAATAGGTTGGATGATTCTAATTTTTTAATTTTAATTACGAGATTCCAAAAATGATCTGAATTATGAATCTCAAATGTTTACCCATGTACTGAGAAATGCAAGGTAAAAATGCATGAAGCCTAGAGAATCTGTGTGCGTCGCCATCAGGAGTAGGATCTCAGGACTGGACCCATTTCCCACCCATACCTCCAAACACTGTGTTAGGGCCGAAGAAGGGCTAAATCATCTTCTTACTGGTTGTCTGGCCTTTTCAAGCTTCCTCCTAATACCAAATCTTATAGCAATGCCTTAGTCTTAATTCTGCCTTGATATTCACACTCCCTGGAATATTTTCATGGACAATTCAATTTTTATAGGGCCTTCACCATGAAGTAGGGGGACTTGTACCTCCTCAATTCAGAAAGACAAATCAATAGGGAAAGAGGTAATGCTAGAGAGCAGAGCCAAAAACAATTTAGCAACCAATACTAATGACGGGATAGCCGTTCATGGAGAACTAGAGTCATCCATAACCCTTGGAAATGGGTAGACCCATGAGTGAGTTTTAACTACCACTGATTATCGGAGCACCGGCAAAAATACTCCAGTGTGCTCGATGCTCTAAGTTCAGTAAAAATCTCGATTTCTGAAGAAACCTCTTGATTTCCTAAGCACACCTATGTAAAATAACATCATCAAAGCATTTATTTTAAATGAAAAGAGGAATAAAGCAAAGATATGGTATTAAAGGCAATTACATATTGTAAAAGGCAAACTGTACTGATTATTGGTTAAATTATAAAAAGTCGACACATGAAATCTGAATGCAATGAAGACACTTACAGTTCACAAAGTCCCCTCATGTAGGTGATCTCACTTATGGTTTATGACAATCCTGTGACAGATGCAGGGCAGGGGTTGCTATCAGATTTTTCTTTTTTCTCCTTTCTTATTCTTTTTTTCTTGCTATCAGATTTTTCTAGTTGAGAATAGAGGCTCAGTGGCACTCAGTGCCTTGCTTTAAGGTCACATGATTTACATGGAGCATAATTATGACAACAGACTTTGGTTCCCCACTCCAAAGTTCTCTGATTCATAAGAGTGTGGGCCAAGAGTCTCGGCTCTGGCTTCCAGGCTCTGGGTGAGACTCTGCCCAACTCTACCTACATATTGTCTAATTGATTCATTGCTTCTACATTAGAGACTTTTGGGAAGGGGATTCAACACAATGTTAAGTGCTGTTGTTTTTGTCTTTGGTGTAAATGTCAGTTCTCATATCTAGCAGCTATTTTTGTTTTGTTTTGTTTTGTTTTGTTTTCTGCTGCAATTTAAAATCAGTTTCTCTCATTTTGCCTTGATACACAAGGCAGTTTTGGTCACACTCCATTTTGCTTCCTAAAAGATAGTTGATTCTATTTCAAACATTACTCCTAATTCTTGAATTATGTAGCTCCTATACCTTGCTTCTACTCCAAATTCTCTACATGCTTCATCCTCAAATAGATCTTGTAGTGATCATACAAGTAAAACCCCACTGTGACCAATATCAGCAATAACATACAACTGATGCATTTAAAAACGATTCATTGACTTGGGGGTCAAGATAGTGGACAGGTGGTTTGTTCCTTCTTTGAGCAGATTATTATTAATTTAAATATTTTTAAAGATTTAATTAATTTATTTATTTGACAGAGAAAGAGAGAGCAGCAGAGGGAGAGGGAGAAGCAGATTCCCCACCAAGCAGGGAACCCAATGCAGGGCTTGATCCTAGGACTCTGGGGTCATGACCTGAGCCAAAGGCAGACTCTTAATGGACTGAACTACCTAGGCGCCCATTTTTGAGCAAATTATTTAAGCTTTTTTACCCTGCTCTCCTTCCTCTAAGAAATGAAGATAACCATGCATATGCTGTTGGCCTTGTCTAGTGATGAAAAGCAAGTGTAGTCAAGCAGAAACTGCTTTGTAAACTGTAAGCTCTAAAAATGAAAAGTTTCTGTCTAATACAATGAAGTCTTTGCATATCTGGGTGAAAAGATACTTTTTGAGAGTCTGGGTTAGAGAGAGGTTTCCTAAGTTTTGTGGCTAATGAGAAGCAGGAAGGTGGAGGGGAAAGAGCCCGAGCTGTGGGTCAGACAGACCAGTGGGACTCTGGCCCCATCACTTCCTATCTGTGGGGCTTCGGAGACGTCTCTGCACCTAGAATGTCAGGATGCTGTCTCAGGACTGTTGTGAGGAGTAACTGCATATAAATGGCCCTGAATAAAAGGTAGCTCTAGCTATCATCCTGTTATGTATATATTTTGGACCCTGGTTTTCCTTTAATATAATTGTGCAAGTGGTGCTAACGTAGATCACAACAGATTCCTTACAAGAGAAATTCTGTATAACATGCCACTTTTGGGCCTCGGCCTTAAGACCATGGAATGCTTCTTCTATGGTTCCTCTTTCTTTTCCTTTTTTTTTTTTTTTTAAAATGCTTATTTATTTATTTATTTATTTGAGAGAGAGACAGAGTGAATGCAAGGGCAAGGACAAAGGAGGAGGGAGAGAATCCTCAAGTAGAGTCCTCACTGAATGTGGAAACAGACTCAGGGCTTGATCCCAGGATTTTGACCTAAACTAAAGGCTTAAACTAAAACCAAGAGCTGGATGCCTAAGCAACTGAGCCACACAGATGCCTCTATGTTCCCTCTTTCTAACCTGAGCTTTTGAACCTACTTCATTTACATAGAAGAGAACAATACCCAGGAATAATAGACTAGAAGGAACCTCCGGTCCCTAAATGGTACCTGGGATGTAGCTGTCCATGAGGCTGGAATGCTCACCGCCATGGTTCTGTAGGATACATTACTTTCTTTGCACATTTTATTGTATCTCTTTGTTACAGAAACTTAGACTTACTCCAAAACAGAGGAAGTTGCCTTACCATGTTAGAATTAGAGTAAAGATGCTTTATTTCGATAACATTTTTATATGTAGTTAACTTTTTTTGGAAACCTGTTAAATAATAGTAAACACGTGGTTTGTAAGATTTTAATGTTTTAAAAATGTTTTATTGGTGAATTTTAGCATTTTTAAAAAAGATTTTATTTATTTATTTGACAGAGAGAGAGAGAGAGAGAGATCACACGTAGGCAGAGAGGCAGGCNAAAAAAGATTTTATTTATTTATTTGACAGAGAGAGAGAGAGAGATCACACGTAGGCAGAGAGGCAGGCAGAGGGAGAGGGGGAAGCAGGTTCCCTGCTGAGTAGAGAGCCTGAAGCGGGACTCAATCCCAGGACCCTGAGACCATGACCCAGGCAGAAGGCAGAGGCTTAACCCACTGAGCTACCCAGGCACTCCAATTTTAACATTTTTAAAGCATGCATATACAGTCATTATTCTAAAAGCTAGACTTACGGCTTTCTTAATGTAGAAAATTGCTCTGGACAACCTTACTTGGTAAAGTTGTAATAAAAACATAATAATGATAAAAATATGATAAATAAAAATGTAATAATGATAATGATTAAATCTCACATTTCATATTTTTCAGAACATGAATACTGGATACTGTTGTGAATACCCTGAATTGTATATTATGATCCCTCTTGCTTAGAAGAAGGAAGTGGGGCTGAACACTGGGTAGCCCATTCAGAGCAGCACAGTCTATACATGGTGGGGCCGAAGCTCAGGTTTCACGCCACCAGGTTCTATTGGCAGGACAGCAACCATCTTGGTTCTGGAAGCTTGTGTAGGAGAGACTTGAATCTCAGGACTTCATGATTTCTTATATTATTTCCCATTAAAAATTCACCTAGCTTCTGAGTTGCTTTTTCCAAGTTAGCTCTGTACTTGGTTGGGGTTGGGGGGTCAAGTCTTAGAGATCAGAAAATTGGCACATTTTCTTTGAATTAATCCATTCAATTATTCAGTAAGTATCTATCAGATATACTCATTATTTAGGAGACAAAGATGAATCAGACACATTCCCTCTCTGTTTTATTTGGGGAGTTTCTATGTCCCAGTGCCTTCCACAGAATAAATGGTCAACAAATATTTGGGACATAAATCCTGGAGAGGCAAACAGGGTGTTTAGGCAGTATAGACGGCTTGCTCTGTAGACACCATGGGTGAAAATTCCCACATATTATTTCATTTACATATCAATTTCACAAAAGGGAACCCATTATTCAAACTGTACACACGTAAAGGCTGATGTTCAGAAGAGTGACTTCTAAGTTACATGGGTACTAAATGACAGAGTCAGGATTTGAACCCGATTCCACCGCCAGCGTGGAATGATGGGCCCTCCTCTTCCCTGGCGAGGCCGTCCTGACGCCAAGAGCTGAAGTGTCCTTTCCCCGTAAAGGCACAACAAGGCTGTTCTTTCTTCTAATCACTGCTCTGTAATTTATATTCTTCGACTGCAACAAAATGTCCAGATTCATTTCCTGAAGGGCACCTATGCTTCTCACCATGCTTGCTAATCAAAGAGACACTATTGCAAAAATAACTGGGTCCTGATAGCGGTCTCTTCCTCTGTTCCTGCTAGCTCTCCTCTCCACTTCTCCATTTTCCAAGGCTGGGCTCCTCTTGTTTTTATAACAGCCTCTATTATACATGACTGGATGTATGGGCAGAGGACACGTGTAGCAAGCCGGCTTAGAGCATGGCTTAGAATTCAGATTCTCCCTCCAGCAGCCAAGGTCATTTTTGAGCTCTCCTTTCTTATTTCAACCATTTTTACCAGGAGCTCTCAGTTCTAACTGGCTAAAGCCTCCCTCCCCCATATATATTTTACAACAGTTTTATTGATGTATAATTCACATACCATAAAATTCACCCTTTTAAAGTGTGCAATTCAGTGATTTTGAGTATATTCGTGCAGTTGTGAAGCCATCACTATTACTAACTTTACATTTTCATCAATCCAAGCAGAAACTGTATTTATCAGCAGTCACACATTCTTTTCTTCTCCATATCCCTACCTAACCCTGCCCCCGCCCCCCCAACCAGTAGTCTACTTATGTCACTGTGGAATGATATAATTTGTGGTCCTTGGTGCTTTGGTGACAGGCTTCTTTGACTTCACATGTTTTCAAGGTTCATTCATGTCATACCATGAATTAGCACTTCCTTCCTTTCTATGGCCAAATGATATTAGATTGTGTGGATGTTACCACATGTTTTGTTTATCCATTCATCAGGTGATGGACATTTGGATTGTTTTCATTTTTAGGTTATTATGCATAATGCTGCTATAAACATCAGTGTATAAGTTTTTGTATGAGTATGTGTTTTCATTTCTCTTGGGTGGATGTCTAAAATGTAGATATTACGTATTATCTGTATATTAGGAGTGTGATTGCTAGGTCATCAGGTCACTCTTAGGTTTAACATTTTGAGGAAATGCCAAACTGTGGAAAATGGCTGCATCCTACCAGCAATGTCTGAGGACTCCAAAAAATGTTAATATATTCTGGAGGACACTTGTTATTGTCTGTTTGTTTGGTTTGGTTTGGTTTTAGTTATCCCAGGGGGTGTGAAGTGGTATCTCATTGTGGGTTTGAATTACATTTCCTAGTGACTAATGATGTTAGTCATTATTTCATGTGCTTATTGGCCATTTATTTATCTTCTTTGGAGAAATGTCTGTTCAAATCCTGTGCTCAATTTTTAATGAGGTTATTTGTCTTTATATTCTTCCATTGTAAAAATTCTTTATATATTCTGAAAATAAATACCTTACCTGGATATAAGTCGCTTATATGATATATTAGTAAGTATTGCCTCCTGTTCTGTGGATTGTCTTTTCTCTTAACAATATCCTTGAAAGCACACATTTAAATTTAATGTAATTGTTGATAGAGTTGGGTTTGTGTCATTTGCTATTTTGTTTCTCTTTACTCTCTGTTCTTTGTTTCTATTGTATTCCTTTCCTGCTTTGTTTGAATTAATTGAATATTTATGTGATTTCATTTTGTTTCTTTTATTGCCGTATTATCTATACTTCTTTGTTTTTGTTTTTAGTTGTTGCTCTATTATTTACAACATCATCTTTAACTCATGATAGTCTAATTTTAAACATTATTATACCAGGTAACAAATAATGCAAAAACGTCACAGTATTGCCTCATTTTCTCACTGATTATTTTGTGCTGCCTTTTTCATAGTTTTCACTTCTGCATATGTCATAAACTCAAATACACCATCTTTGTTTTAAATAATCAATTATTATTTGGAAAAAAAGAAACTCTTTTCAGTGTTTTACATTTACCCACACTTTTCCCAGTTTTTGCACTCGTTATTTCTCTTTGAGTGAATTTCTATCTAGTATCATTTTCTTTCAAAATTTTGTTTAACATTCTTGTAGCGCTAGTCTGAAGTGAAGAATTCTTTCGGATTTGTTTGTCTGAAAAGTTGTTTATTTTCCTGCCATTTCTGAATACTTTTTCACTAGGTATAGAATTTTGACATGTTGTTGTTGGTTTTTGTTTGTTTGTTTTTGTTTTCATACTTCAAAGATGTCATTCTATTGTCTTTTGGTTTGCATTTTCTTCTAATTGGAAGTTAGTAACCCTTGCTTTTGCTACCTTATACATTATGTTTTTTTCTTCTGGCCATTTTCAGATTTTCTCTTCATCATTGGTTTTCAGTCATTTGATTATCATATGTCTTTTTTTAAGTTTTTATTTTTATTTATTTAAATAATCTCTACACCTAATGTAGGGTGTGACCTTATGACCCTGAGATCAAGACTTGCATGCTCCTCCCCCAAGCTGAGCCAGCCAGGCGCCCCCATACTCAACTTTTTGAAGTTTTTTTCCCCTTTGCAGAGTAGGTCTAGAATAGTAGCCTTTATTTACTTAGGACTAGTTTAGGCCTAAAATTGAGGCATGATCTTTCATGTGTATCTTCTGACTATTTCAGGTATTCAGTGATATCTCTCTACTCTACCTGGTTGCAATGGAAACTCCCAAACTTGTGTGAATTTTGGGAATTTTTCAACTTACATTTGTCCTATAGTTGTTCTTTGTGATGGAGTTTTATGGAGTTTCATCCTATACATAAACAACTTAGTATTCTGCTGAAGACTTAAGGTGACTTTTAAGGAGATTTCAGGATCTCTCTCTCTCTTTGTGTCTCTCTTTCTCTCTTTCTGTAGCTCCCTTTTCTCAACTGCTCTATCCGCAGTTTCTTTCCTCCTTCCTTTCTCTCTTCCTTCTTCCCTTCCCTTCCCTGTGTGGAGCCCAGTGAGGGACTTGAACTCACTACCCTGAAATCAAGACCTGAGCTGAGATCAAGAGTCAGACACTTAACCCAATGAGCCACCCAGGCACCCCTCTATCCACAATTTCTATCTCTCTAAAGCTCTCTGAATTCTAATTTGTGTCTTTTCAACTCATTAAGATCATTATTTTGACCGTTAGGCCCTCTTGTTTGTTCATTACCTGGAAAACATGTATTATAAGATAATATGTGCACACCAAGAGGAGAATCTTATATTTACTGTATAATGACTCTACCACATTACTGTGTTATTTAAAATATTAATTATTACCATAATGATAAGTAATAATTATCCCATTTTAAATATGAATAAACTAAGAGTTGAATAATTTAGACAACTTGAAAGCAAATTCATACATTTATGCACTAAGTGTTATGTTTACTGAGTATCTACTAAGTGTCAGGCTTCTGGAAGCAGCTATTATGTATTAATGAACCAAACAAGCATGGATCCTTCTTGTAAAAGGGTTTTGGACTGGTGGGAAGCCTGGTAATAAATAAACAAGCATACAGGAGGTGTATATGTAGATATTATACTAAGAACCGTGAAAGAGACAAAGATGCCATTGAATAATTCTGATGGGAGCTTCGAAGGAAAGGTTGGGACCTAAGTGGGCAAGGTGGGAAATATGGTTGACATTTGAAGCACTTAAGGAGACTGAAAGGAAATGAATGTGCTAGCCATGTGTGAAGAGTAGAGAAAAATATTTCTGGCAGAGTGTATATTAATCTTTGAGGAAAGAACCTTCTGTGTTCAAGGAAGTGAAAAGGGACAAAAAGGTTGAGGACTATGGAAAGAAGGGAGAGTGACCTTAACTGAGGATAGGGAGGGGTGCCTAGATGGCAAGTTGGTTGAATGTCCAACTTCATTTTGTCTCAGGTCACAATCTCGGGGTCATGAGATAGAGCCGCACGTCAGGCTCCATGCTGAATGTGGAGCGTGCTTAAAATTCTTTCCCTCTCCCTCTCCTTCACACCCCCCTCCACGCCGATGATGTGCTCACTCTCTCTCTCTCTTTCATAAAAAAAATGAATAGGTAAAAAATAGTCAACTGAGGATAGAGAGGTGGGTAGGAGTCTGATCATGTAAGGTTTTAAGGAGTAGAAAGTTTGGTAAATTATTTGGAAAATGTAAATGTGAATTATGTTTTCCTTAGCTTATCTACTGTGTGGGATATTAACATTTAGGGGGCAAGAGTCATAAACTCTTTTAGTAACTTAAATACGGGATTTTAGGAACTTCATTTAAGTCAATGGAGATTGACAAAAGTGGGTAGATGCCAGAAGACTTGAAAAGAGAAATTGTGGAACCTAATGGAATTTGGGATGACAGAGGATAAGTCAAGGGTGAAGCCAAGCTCTGTCTTGAGCAGATGCATTGTTCATTCTGTTATGTTCTGAAATGAGAAATATTGACAGAGAAGTAGATGTGGGTGAAGGAGGAGGGGACTGAAACATTCAAATTGGAATATGTTGACTTTTTGATAACCATAAGATCTCAAAGTGGAGATAACCAGAAAACACAGAGGAAGTGTTGGATGAGAATATAAATGAGGAACTGTTAACACAGAGATGGTATTTAAAACTATATGAATGGATGAGCTCAGCTCCATTATGTAGAAAGAAATGAGAATAAAGGATCCAGGACCTAGTTCTCATCAACTGCGGCTTTTAGAGGTCAAGTAAAGGAGAAGCCACCTTCAGAAGACATTAAACAGAGACAACAGTAGTGGTAGAAGGAAAGCCAAATAGATTGACGCAAAGCCAAGAGAGCATTCATAAGGGAAGGAAATGAGATAAGGAAGGAGAAGTGACTGTCAGTTCCAGGCTTTGGTAACCTTGGCAGTCACAGTTTCTGGGTTGCGGGGGCAGATCAGAGTGGGTTCAAGACTAAGTAGGAGGGAAAATGTAGAGAAGGAACACAGGCAATATCTGTGAGCACTTTTCCTCTGAAGAGGAGCGGGGAAGATCTGTGTCAAGGGGAGTTATTTTAGGATGAGAGGAAACAGGGAATTTCTGTATACTGAATTATTCCAGCAAAGAGGAATAAAGTTTGACGATGCAAAAGGAAGAAACCATGTGGGCAGGAGTGGAATCTGGGGGGAACTGAGAGAGGATGAGATTCAGCATCTATGTGGAAGGGCAAACCTGTCAAAAATAAATCAAATTCTTGCCCTGTAACTAGAAGGAAGAGAGAAGGAATAGGTGCAGATATATGGGGTTTCAGAGATGCGGTGACTGGCTTTCAAGTGCTCCTGGGTGGCAGTTTAGAATTTCTAGATGTCCTACATGCCAGGTCATCAGCTGGGTGTGAGGGGCAGGGGAAGAAGGGGTGTGTCCTTGGAGAAGAGAGGAGGTTGGAGAAGGCAGGAAGTAGTCCTTTTGGAGGCCCCGGAAGCATGGAGTTGATGTGCCCAGGAGTGTTGAGAGCATAACAAAATCTGAGGCCACAATTTAATGTGAAAAGATTTAGCGTACTTGAGTGGTTTTTCTCCATCACTGTTAAGTCTGTCATATAGAGCCTAGAGAAGACGGTGATTTGAGTTAACACAGGACTGACTTCTGTTTTATTTGTTTTTATATGAGGTATGACTGGGGATGGGGCCAAGCATGGGGCCAAAATGTCTGTGTCAGCGGTCCAGGTTTGGAGGTGGTGTTACAGATCAGACGAGTGGGGACCAGAAGTGGTCCTATGGGTGGCTTGGGACCATAGCAGTGTTCAGATGCTGCATCTTCATCACATCCATGCTGTTTTCCCATAGGGATTTCATTTATTTATTTGAGAGAGAGAGAGAGAGTCAGCGTGTGAGTGGGGGGAGCGGAAGAGAGAGGGGGGAAGAAGACTCCACGCTGAGCACAGAGCCTGATGCGGGGCTGGATCCCAGGACCCGAGGTCATGACCTGAGACAGAACTGAGAGTCCCCCGCTTAATAGAATGAGCCACCCAGGAGCCCCAAGAGCATATTTATTTAGGGGTAGCTAGGAGGTGAGTTAAAGAAAATTCTCAACTCTCCCCAAGCCACCTTTTGATGTCCCCACCGTGAACAAAGGACTTTTAATGGTTTATGTGAGGGTTTTTGCACAGTATTATATCATGGCTAAAAGTGCTGCCTGCTTTATCAGATTTGTGAACTTGGACATGATATTAACATATATGCACCTCGGTTTCCTCAAGAAGATGATGCTAATAAAAGCACCTTCTCTTTGTGGCTCTTGCAAGGATTGAACATGTTAATACATATAAAGTGTTTGGACTGGCACCTAGGATATGCAAGTGCTCAGTGCACATCTCCTTCTGCTGGCATTTCTGTTGTTGTTGTTGTTAGGATAGACCATGCCTTCTAAACAGGACAAGAAGGGAGGTAAATTATGAAGAGGAGTGATGGATAGTGAGCAAGCAGTGAGACAGTGTCGTGTGGGTCACAATGATGCAGCATTCTTGTAGAAGAGAAGGTCAGTGGGATAAAAAGTTGGTATCAGAGAGCTAGCGAAATCAAGAGTGCCACGTTATCCATCTGATATTCCTGATGTCTGATGATAAGATACGTGTTTTGGAAAAGGGATAATGTGGTAGACTATACTGTTGTTTTTAATTATGTAATGTCCTCCCTGTGCTGATATATTTCCTCTTATGTGTGCCTTGCTTCCTCTTACTGCTTCTCTGTGACAGGGATATAGTCCCTTGTCTTACTGTGCGAGGTGTGGCCATGTGACTTGCTTTGGTCAATGGAATAGGAACACAAGTGACATTAGCTCTTGTTGAGGGGCTATGTTAAGATTCATCATAGAGTTAAGATTTGTCATATGGTTAAGAGCCATCATATGGCTCTGCCACGACCCCTCCCCTTCCTGTTTTGTTGTTTTGCCACAAATCCAACATATTTCAGACAGGGGCTGTTCCTTATGTCTAGATTTCAGACCTGTGGAGAAGACCTGCTGCTTACCTGCAGCCAACGTTTCACATGAGAGAAAAATAAACCTTGTTGTTTTAAGGTGCTGAGATGTTGGGGGTTTTGTTACTGCCACTTACCTCAAAACTGTGTAAAAGAAATAAGATGGCAGGTGTGGAGTAAAGGGAATGGTCTTGGACATAAAAGGACCTGAAAGACCAAGGTTTTGAGAACTGAGGGTCATTCACATGAATATTGAAATTGCCAAATATAATGACTAGAGTTAGGTTGGAAAGGAATACTAGAAACAGGGAGTTCAGGACTTCAAAGAATGAGGAGGGCATATAAACAGGATAGGGGTAGAAATAAAAAGCAAAACAGGATGATTTCTTAGGGGAGGAGGGATTTTATAACAGAAACAGAAATAGAGTTAGAAAGCATGAGAAGAGGGCGCCTGGGTGGCTCAGTGGGTTAAAGCCTCTGCTTTTGGCTCAGGTCATGATCTCAGGGTCCTGGGATCGAGGCCCGCATCGGGCTCCCTGCTCGGCGGGGAGCCTGCTTCCCCCTCTGTCTGCCTGCCTGTCTGCCTCCTTGTGATCTCTCTCCCTCTGTGAAATAAATAAAATCTTTTAAGAAAGCATGAGAAGAGCTAATCCTACTTCCTGGTTTGCTAGTATAAGGTATATAAACTTCTATTGGAATGGAGTTTAGGGAAGGCAGGGACTTTGGGATTATGGTTATTTTTTAGTACGTGCAATTTCCCGAGAGGATATGAAATGATATTGGTCCATGTGAAGAAGTTGACTGGTTACAGATTGACAGGTCCAGAAGGTGATGAAGAAGGATTTAAAGGAGCAAGAAGAGTGAAGGATGGGGTCAGACTAGCACATAGGCAGAGAACATGTGATTTTCAGGGAGGATGATAAACAGCCTATGGGGTTTGGTCTTCTAGTCATGACTGAGGTCATCAGAAGTAGGGGGCTTCATGGAGTGGTCATGCCAGGAGACTGGTTCTAAGACTTTGGTCTCGAATGCTTCCCCTGGTACCATAGAGGTGTTCAGAGCAGATGCTCCTTCACACCCTGGTCTACTTCAAAGGATGCCCAGTATAATTTAACTAAGAAGACTGAACTGGTTTTTATGGTTTTCCCTTTTGTCTTTTGGTATCTTTCTGTCCTCACTCCCAACCACTAGTCTCCCATAATCCAGTTTCTTCAGACTTTACCCTCCCATGTAGTACTCAGTGGTCCAGAAACATTGTCTACTTTGCTCAAATTCCCTCTAACAGTGGGACTTTGAAAACCGTAGTAGGTCTGTGCAAGTAATCTACGTGGTCACAGAGTGTCTGATGTCCCTGATGTGACTCCATAGCTCTGCCTTGACAGGACTTACTTTTCCAACTCTGACATTCCCTATGGAGAAAGACAGAATTTCAGGACCTCAAGAGATTTGGTTAACTGGATATTCATAGGTGCTCCATAATATTAATAAAATGATCATTTTATATATCATAGCATGTGATATTTTGTACTTTCTTTTTCATTACAACAAGATTGCTTGCTAAAGTTGGGAATATAAAAAAAACCCACATTAATAATTAAACCAAAATGGGGGTAATTGCCCTTGCATGAGCAATTGCTAGTTTATTAAATTGCTTACTCTGAATATTGTTCCGTGTTCGAACACTTAAGTAGCAGTCATTAAGACTGTCAAAATGATAGTTCCTATTTATTTAGCACCTTCTACACAGTGACCTCAAATAAGTAAATCAAACTGAGAGTACTTTATAGAAATAAACGTTGACCTTGAACTCTGAATGAATTTCTGCCTTGCTTATTTCACTCTGCTTATCTTATTGAAGCCAGGTCACTTTTGCATTGACAAAACTTTAATTCTTGTTGGCTTCCATGTTTAACACAAAGAAATTGAATCTACAAATTTTAGGAGGATTTCAACAGTACAGAGGAGAAACTGGCTAATCTACCATATTCTAAAGGGGTGGGGGGTGCTTTCACTCAGTAGATCAAGAGCTTTGTAAGAAACTGTGGGAAACAGGTACCCTTTTCTACTACTGCCCTGGTTGAAATCTGCAAAAGGGGAAAAAATGTGGTGATGACCATGATGGTGGCGAGGAAGAAACCAAGAATGATAGCAGTTGTCAGTATCAAGTGTCTCTTCTCTTCTAGATACTTTACGCTAATTTTCTGTCCTTCTCACATACCCCTTGTGAAGTGGGCTTCTATCACTGCCATTTTGCAGGTGAGGGACCTGAGTTCAATGGCAACGTGTCCTCGGCCCCAAATCACACCACGTCTTGTACTGGCTGAATTAGATGCATAGGCGGAGCTGTCTCGATAGCATGCTGACTCGCAACCACAAAAATTTCTATCTCCTTTCTGGCACTTTCTAGATGCGATTGCCTTTCCTCAAGTCTTTGTGTCAGGGAAATAAACCATTGTCCTTCTTTAACGAAATACCATTGCAGTTGTCATAATCATGATAAAGCGCTTTCAGGCCCATTATTTATTTTGATAATCACAGAAAGCCTGTGAGGAAGGTCTTACTTCGCCCTTAACACTGAAGCCCACACGGCTCCCGGGTGATAGAGCTGGTAATTTAACTCCACACATACCCTTGAGCCTCTCAAAGGATTTTTGTAGAGCAGAGAGCAGTTTACAAAGTCTACAAAGTATGCCTATGCATACTGAGTTTCTTGGTGCCTCTTGACAGAAATTTGTTCTACCTTATGAATTTTATAAGATTTTATTAGGATTCATCCAGAAATTGACTGCTGATTCTTGTGGTATGGTGTTTGATCATTTTAGAAGTCTACCTGTCTCTTGTTTGTCCAACACCACACAAATGGAGTTCCAAAATGAGCGCCAGCAACTCTGTCTTAGAAAATAAAATATCTATCAATAAGCAAAAATTTGTCTCTTCTGCCTCATGGAGGCACTGAGATTAGCAGATGGATAATGTAGACACTCTTGCCTCCTCTTTGCGCCGTCCATGGAATAGGGGTGGGGCTCCCATAATTCCCCTCTCTCTTCTGAACTGTGGTCCCAGTATTCAGCCGTTAAGGAATAGAAATATGAATTGAACGCAGGCCTCTGACATTGAAGCCAATATTCCCACTCAGTATGTTTTGCAGCCATCCTGCCCTCTATATGTGAGTCCGTTCAGCTTTTCCCCAGTCTTTCTGGATGAAATGATGCTCACCGCCTTGCATTCCACTCCCCCAGACCACCTGATGAACACTTATTCATGTTTCATGATCCAAGTCAAATGTTACTTCACTTCTTCAACACTTACCTGCCACTAAGTCTATGCTAGGGATTGTATGCTAGGGTTGTGGGAAAAAATTATAAGAATGACATAGTTTCTGGCCACAAAAAGCAATAGTTGAGGGGAGAAGACAGACAGTTAAGCCAATAGCAATGTGATAAACAGCAAAGGGAGGAAAACCAAAGGGCCGAGGACAACACCATTACCTGAGGTCCCACGTGATCAGAACTGAGAACATAAATCATGATTATAGGATCCATGCCGAATCAGATCCTCCAAATAATCTGCCTCAACATAGCAACCATAAAATTTCCTAATTCCTAGAGTGCATCTATTCTAGTCGTAGGACATTAGGCACCTCGCTTAAACCTTTTGACCCCCAGGATTCTTATCTGTATGGCAGGGATAATAATCCTGGCCTGAGGAGCCATGGTAAAAAATTAGTCTGGAGAACCTTTAAGTGTTTCTGAGCCCTCTCACCATTTTGTTTGCACTCCTCTGACATCACCATACACCACTCGGAGCCGGATCATTTGTGTGTCTCATCTGTCTCCTACTTGTCTCTAAACCTAAGAAGGAGTACACCTCATTTATACCTCTCGCGAACCTTGAAAACAATGGATGACAAACAGGTAAAAAATTGTGAAGGTCTTAAGGGAAGGAAATACAATTTTCCATGTCCTTAAATCATCCTTGATGTTCTATTTCAATACCCCCTTTTCTCTGTACTGAGAAGATGCTTTTAAAATGTTTAGTCAGATTAAGGTTGTTTCTGACCATGATCCCTGCCACTCAGAAATCAGTCCCCACTGCGTGTCGCTGGCTTAATAGCCAGTGATAGCCTCTGAACGGTCAGAATTGGAATCCCAGATCCTGCAGATGATTTGGGGCTGGGGATTCAGGAAGACTGGCTCACAGCTCCAGTGACCTTGCTAGGCTCTTTATTCTTTCATAAAATCTACCACCTCTTCTTCTTTTTCTCCATTCTGTCCCCATTTAGGGACACGAAACCCTCTTGTGGACGAAAGACCGCCTGCAGCATGAAATTCTGAGTTTTTCTCTGTGCCATGGCTTCCTTCCCTTTAGCCAGCCAGTTAAACACTTAATAAACAGTTATTCAGTGCATGCTATTTGCCAAGACCAGTGTCCATATAAGGAAAAAAAAAAAGAGGACCTAGGAGTTTCATAAGATGTACCTGCTTCCAGAAAGTATTTATCCTTGAGAAGGATTTCTCCCCTATGGGTTCTCATTACAGAGTTAGTATCCAAGACAGGATAACACACATTTTCTATACATCTTCCGTAACATCAGAATCCCTAAGCCTATAAAATAAGGAGGCTGGGCACAATGATCTGGAAAACCTCTTCCAGTTCTAAGAGACGAGCAAACCCTCTGTTGGAATCAGGGATCACCCACAGACTAAACAATCCGTTCCTAACACTGAAATTTGTGTCAGGGAAGATTCACCCACACATCACTGGTTTGTCCAGGCCCGCCGTTGCTGCAGACCTAAGGATGATAATTATGAAGAATGATGACCAAACATTATGATCATGTCTACACGTGGTCAGTGAATCAAACCGAATTGGGAGTTTAGTCGTGATTGATTTTCTTGGCATCCTGCTAGGTGATGACTGTTTTATAGGAGCAAATGAGTGGTTTTGTGAGTGGTGGCGCCATGGATTCCTGGCCAAACTGGTGACTGTGTCTGCCACCTGGGGTTTTGATGGCAGGAAGCTGTGTCCTGGTGTCTGGCCAGCTGACTCAGCCACAGCCTGGCCCACGGGCCAATGAGCGTCCCCAGAAGACTATACCAGATCTTCCCTCCTATCCAACCTGTGAGGGTCTCAGAAAAATCTGTGCTGTCCTCCAT
Source organism: Ailurus styani (assembly GCA_002007465.1). Lineage (NCBI taxonomy): Eukaryota > Metazoa > Chordata > Mammalia > Carnivora > Ailuridae > Ailurus > Ailurus styani. The sequence goes on from LNAC01000464.1 coordinate 569,459, forward strand.
ATTCTTCTGCTTTCCAGCTGAATATCTTTGAAAAAAAAAATGGTCTCATTTCTCTTGGTCTGTTTCTTCGTTTCGAGTAGGAGGAAAATACCTCCTTCCCAGGTTGCTGTGAGAGTCGCATGACATGTAAAGCTCCTAAAACATGGAGAAGGCCTCCAGCAAATGCTGTTTTCCTCTTGTTGCATCATCCTTTCCCTATCCAGAGCAGTCGTGCCCCTTGGCACAGCTGGGATCTGCAAGTTTAACTGCAACAATTATTCACTGGGGCAAAAACATACCCCTGGCTAAATTCAACCCTCCACCTACTCTGTGCACCCTCACAGCTGAGCCTCCTAGAGAAGGGCACAGTCACGATGCGTGACTTGACATGACCTTGAAGCACAAATGGGTTCCTGGCTGGCTGGCTGGCTGGCAGGACAGTCCGTTACTCTTCTGCTCTGTGACTACTGCCTACCTGCCCCTCTCCCTGGTCTCATTCTTAGCTAGTGAGCATCTTCCCGTCCACTGGGGAAATTGAGAGCTGTGGCCAAGACCCTCCACTGCATCTCTGCACATGCTTTATATACCTCTGGATGTACTTGCGCTCACAGCTGCCGCCTGCCTTTTAGTTTGTGTGGGGGAACTCTCTTCACTGCATCCCTGGTCACTTGGGCACAAAACTTCCATCCCACCTTAACTGATTCTCTGCAAGCCTCCCCTCTTTCTTTTGCATCAACAAATCTTTGCCTCTATTGGATTTTCTCAATATAAGCATACTTTTTTCCCCTCCCGTCCAAAACAAAAAGCTGTGCTCCACATCACTTCTCCCTCAGGTAGGACCCTACTTCTTGCCTGCAAAATGCATTTAATTATTTGTCTTGTCCTTGCCGTCTTAGGTTTTTTCCTCCCATTCTCTCTTGAACTCCCTGCGGTCAGGCTTTTCACTCCACCACTGCCCTATTGGCACTTGCGTCACGGTTACTGATGATCTTGGTGTTACTCCATCTAGGAGTTATTTTGCGATCTTNCATGGGCCTAATTTTTAATCTCTTTCTATCCTTTTGGGAATTGTTGTAAAGGAACCCTTTAAAATAGAGGGCCCATTTTCTGAAATATCCACATCAATTCAGTNGCCTGTGAAGTTTATGGCTTCGGCCTCTGGCTCCACGTTTGTCCATCCTACTTCTATCCAGAGTCTCTCTTCTATCCTATTTTAGGTGTCCAAAATCAACTTAAACTCAATATATACAAAAAAGCAGTTTTTGATTTTCAACCCTAAACCTATGTGCCCGACTCAAGTTTTCCCATTTTAGTCAATGATACCATTTTCTTCATGGTTACTTAGGCCAAAGACCAGGAGACATTCTTGTTTCATCTTTCCTCTTATTGTATATCTGACCCATCAGCAACTACTGTTGAGTCTGTATTTGAAATGTATCGGGAATGTGACACGTTTAAAGAAAAGGAAGAAAAGATGAATGGATTGATGGATGGGTATGGGCCTAATTTTTAATCTCTTTCTATCCTTTTGGGAACTGTTGTAAAGGAACCCTTTAAAATAGAGGGCCCATTTTCTGAAATATCCACATCAATTCAGTAGGTTCGACTGTATGTAGTAGGTGCCCAACTAATATTCATTACTGTCAGAAAAAATTATTATCAAGCCACAAAGTAAGTAGACCATCTAATATAATTTCCCCCAAATGGCTCAACTGTTTCACAAGTATGCTAAAATAATAAAACCCAGTCGATTTAGAGAAATATACAACTATGCCCATCTTTGAGCCAGGGAAAAATGAAACATAGAAAAGTAAAGTAACTTGTGTAAAGTATGGTAATGAGTCACTTTAGTTATAAAAGACAAGAGTGGGAGTAAGTAGACCAGTTACGGGGTAATTTTAACAATCTAGGAAAAATATAAGAAATTTTCACTTATAGCATAGGTACGTTTGGGGTAAAGACATCTACAAAGCTGATATCTGCAAAGAGAATTATGTTTTATCTCTCAGATCTAGTAGCCAATTAGATGCATGTGTTCTAATGGACTTTCTAAGCAGTGATATCTTACTTGCATTCCTTCTCTATTATGACAAAGTAACAGGGAAACACAATGTACAGATATTATTAGTTCAGGCAACAGATTTTATTCCTTGATTTCCTTGTTTGTTCCGAAGTTATTTTTCACTTTGATACAGGACCTTAGCTATTTTACCTCTCTGGATTTCCATTTCCTTATCTATAAAGGTAAAGATTTCAGAATTGAAATGTACAAGCTTAAAAAGTTGCTTGATTTTTTTGGGTTTTAGTTTCTTCATCTGTAAAATAAAGTCTATTGAAAATCCCTTGCCACCTTCTTCTCCCCCCAAAAAATCAGAGGAAGGAAAAGAAAGGCTTAGATGAATAGGATTGAAATAGCAGTTGAGTCTATTGTGTGTTGAAAATTGTACTGGGATGCTTTTGGGGACATCTGAATTGTGTAAATGTAACAGTTTTTATGTTAGTGCTTTTCAGAGTCTCTAATGCAGTCATGTACACTGAATGACAAAGAAAGAGATATAAAATGCAGCATTTCCCATATTCATTGGATCAGGTAATTTTCACGTGAGACAGATTAATTTCTCTCTTTTTTTTAGGATTTATTTATTTATTTGAGAGAAAGAGAGAGAGAGAGTGATCTCATGCATGAGTAGGGGGATGGGCAGAGGGAGAAGGAGAGACTCTCAGACTCCCCACTGAGCGTGAAGCCTGACCCCGGTCTTGACCGCCACAGCCCTGAGGTCATGACCTGAGCTAAAACCAAGAGTCAGACACTTAACCAGCTGAGCCACCCAGGTGCCCCAGACACAGATTATTTCCTTAAGGCACATTAGTTCTTTTGGGAGAAACAAATTGGAAAATTGTCTGTAATTAACAACTTTCTAAATATCTTTTCTTAATCTCCCAATGCTGCTGTTCCTCTACTTTAAATAGGGACCTGTGTTTCCCTTCAGATGTCATCCTACATCATACAACATCATGAGAAAATACTTGCTGATCCATTATATAAGGTAGTCTGCCTTGAGGATACTAGTCACAATAGTCTTTAGGTAAAACAATACAAATATGCACTATTATCATAAATTCTCTTTGATGTAACTTTCCATGAGGAATGTATTTTATGTGGCTCCCCGTACCCACAAGAGCTGACTTTCGGTGGCAGTCATGTTCTACACACACACACACACACACACACACACACACACACGTTCATTAGCAATAATATATATATAATAAAATGCATAGATACCAAGTGCTCCATTCAATGAGATATGAGAATTGTATACATTCAAAATAAAGCATCAAATATTGCCATCAACCCAGAAAGTTCCCTCATATTTTTTCCCAGTCCATCTTTCTTGTACCCCCAATGGGGCAATGACTTCCCAATTTCTATCAAAATGGGTTTGTTTTTATCTGTTCTTGCCCTTTCTCTGAATGGAATGATTTAGAATGTAATTTTTATTTCCAGGTTTTTTGCCCTTTATACAACTTGTTTTAGAGATCCAGCCATGTTGTTTATATGTATTAATTGTTTTGTATTTCATCAGTGGTAATTCATTTTATGAAAAAAATGAACATAATTTTTTTTTTGGAAAAAAATTCTTTTTCAGGTGTATATATTGCAAACATTTCCTCCCAGGCTGTGACTTGCTTATTCATTTTCTTTATGCTGTATTTTGATGAAGAGAAATTTTAATTTCAATGAAATCTGATTTATCAATATTTCCTTTTATGATATTGTTCCATGTCCTGTCTGAGAAACCTTTGCTCACCTATGGTTCTGAACATAGTGTTATAGCTTTTTTTGTCTAGCACTTGATCATTCTAGCTTTTACACTTACATTTATGCTCCATCGTGAACCAATGTTTGTTTATGCAGTGAGGTAGGGGTTGAGAATTTTCCCTGGTGAGATTTATTTTTTCAATACCATTCATTAAAAAGATTTCTTTTCTCCATTGATTTATTTGGTGCTTCTAGCCATCATATTTGTAATGCATGATTTTTACCTCTCTGGCTTCAGACAATAGAATAAATTCATTCGTTTTGCCAGTAATCCCTAAGCTTCTGTTCTGAACCAGGCACCATGCTAGTCTCTGGAAACACAATGGACAACAACAGAGTCTCGGTCTCTGCTGCCAGAGTGGATGAGTTAGCCAGCTAATTCCTGAAATCTTGTCCCGAAGGAGCTCGGACCTAAGGATATCTGTAATTTCACGTAACTGGACATCTGTGGTCAGGCTAACTCAGGGGCCAATTCATTCTGTGGCCCAGGGTGCCATTGAGTCTCAGATTTTTTCATCTCTCAGTCCTCCCTCGGGTTGGCTGCATCCTCAGCTGGAAGGAAGGTGGTGGCTCAAGTTCCAGGCATGACAATGGGACAGAATTATACCCAGAGGTAGAACATCACTCATTTTTGGTTTTAGCTCTCTTTTTGGAGTGAGGATGCTTCCCTCAGAGTCCCCTCAGTGGCCTGTCATTTCTGTCTCTTTGAGAAGAACAGAGTCTCATCCTCTTCCAGAGCCAAAAATGGGCCAGGGGAATGAGATTGTTCTTGGACCAGTCAGATGCCCTTCTGGACCTGAGGGGTTGGGGGGCTGCTGTTGCTGATGCACATGACAGTTTGGGGAAAGGGGAAGGGGGAGGGGCTAGGTACCTGAAAAAAAAAAAAAAAGAATTAGTAGTAAGCTGGCCAGGGAAAATGGATGCGTGGCAGGTAAACACTAGTATTCGTGGTATGTTTTTGAGGCGGAATTCAGGCAGATGGACATTACACAAATATATAAACCAACAAAAAGGAAAGAAAATAATTAGATTGAGATGAATATTCAAATGGAAATGAAACAAGGTCCTGTGATAGAGACTAAAGGGGTGGGCCGGCCAGGAATTCCATTTTATTTTATTTAGTTTTTTATAATTTTTTTAATTATGTTATGTTAGTCACCATATAGTACATCATTCGTTTTGATGTAGTGTTCCACGATTCACTGTCTGCGTGTAACACCCAGTGCTCCATGCAATCCTTGCCCTCTTTAATACCCATCACCAGGCTCACCCATGCAATTCCCATTTTAGGGAGAATGTGTGAGGCAGGCTTATGGGAGCTGTGCCTGAGGGAAATGAGGCCTGTCCTCAGATCTGGAGGAAGAATATTTTTGTCAAAGGGCAGAGGGAGAGAGAGAGCAAAGTCCCCGAGAAGGAAGAGAGCCTCAACAGACCAGTGTGTCACGACTTTAGTGAGCGAAGGAGAGGGGGACATAGGACAAAGTTGGGGAAATAGAAAGGGCTGTATCAGTCCAGGGCCTTGCTGGGACCGGGGGCCGGTTTGAGCACTCACATTTTCTCTTCTGGGAATTTGGAACAGGGAATACCAGAATCTCGTTTACGTTGGAAGCGTCTCTGGGAAGGGAGGGATGTGAACTGTGGAGCTGGAGTCGGGGCAGGCGGGGAACCTTCCTGGCCCAGGAATGAGAAGCAGAGAAAGTCCATCTGGGAAGAGAAGGAGAAGAAGCAGGTGTGCGGAAAGAAGCTGAGACAAGGGAGACAAAGAGAGAAAACCCTGATTGCTTTTAGCTTCTTTGTTCCAGTACCTTCCAGGAGCCCCTGCTCTAATCCTTCCTTTACATTGCATGAATGAGCCAGATTCATTGAGTCAATTCGCCTTTCTTGCTTAAGCTAACTTGAATTGGATTTTATTACTTACAACGAAAAAGCTGTTAATCGATGCACATATAATTTCTGTGAGTTTAACATTCTACGAAGCAAGTTAACTAAAATCAAGTCATCTATATGAGTCAGTCCCGGCTAAGAATCATTTTTCCAGATTTACTCTTTTTGTTTTTTTTTCTGTAGGAGAAGCTAAAGTACTGGATGGGTAAAAAAAAAAAAAAAAAAAAAAAAAAAAAAAAAAAAAAAAAAAAAAAAGGGGGAAAAAAACCCTCTTACCACAC
>LNAC01000464.1:575477-606592 GCA_002007465.1 Ailurus styani
AAAAAAAAAAAAAAAAAAAAAAAAAAAAAAAAAAAAAAGAACAAGAAAGGGAAGGAAAACCCCTTATGACCGCAACTAATTCCTTTCGTATAAATATGTTTTTCATATGTCCAGAAAAACTTCTGTTTACATTCTATTCTCTTATGCTTATTTTGCCCATATTTTAGAGATTTCATCACATTTTTTTCCCATAGCATTTCTCTCCCATCATGACAAGTTATTAATAATTATCAGGGATTTAAGAACATGAAAGATTAACCATTTCTACTGCTGGGACCAGACTAAACATTTCTTTAAAGAACCATCAATTTACTCTCATTCTTTGTTATTCTTTGCATCACATTAATGGGAGAGCTGGTTCTTTGGTCACACATGAAAACCCATACTTTTTCTCTCCCTGTAGGAATAGTGTCCATCAATACTCCTGAATTGGTTTTGTTAATTGTTTCTTTCTTTCCTCTGAGTCTTTTCTTTACTCTTTAAGTAATTGACATGTTGTGAGTTCCAACTTTCCTTGTACCCCCAGCCAAATCTTCTGCATCTTTTAGGACTAGTTCAGATTTAATCTGCTGGAAACCTTTGACTGTTCCAGCCTGAATAGGTTTTTGCCTTCTCTGACATCCTCTTGTTTATATAATCTGACCCAGAGAGTTCAGAATGTATCCCTCTCTCCTCTTTGAAAGTGTGCATATCTCCTGGCCCTTCAGTGAGGTCACACATTTTAGAGAATGAGATCTCAGTTTTGCCTGCTGTTCTAGTTACAGTTAGGTTTTGTCTCATAACATGATAAAGCTAAATAGGTTGCTTAAACAGAACAGAGATTTATTATTTGCTGATGTAAAAGAAATCTGGAGCTGGTAATTTTGGGATGGCTTGGCAGTTCCACTGTCATCAAAGACCCAGACATCTTGATTCCCTTTGCTCTCCCACCCTTAATATCTGACTTCTCTCTTCCCTGTTGCTTTATTGTCTAAGACAGCTGCCACAATTCCAGCCATCGGGCCAACATTCCTGGCAGAAGGAAGGAAAAAGAGGGATGGACAAAATGGGTCCTCTAGAAGTCCCCCACGGTGATTGTGTGGTTTTCCTGTGACACTTGGCACCGTGACAGGTGTACTCTAGGGAGAACTCCCTATGAGCCAAGGACTGTGCTCAACAATTTACAAACTATCTTGTATATTTCACTCCTCACCACGGGAGATAGATATTAGTGTCCTCATTTTATGCATTAATTAGTTGGAGCTGGAAGAGCTACAAGCTCCATCACCAAGAGGTGGCAGAATTAGGACTCAGGACCAGGTTTCCCTGACTCCAAAGATGGCGAGACAGAGAGCTCAGTAGCGTTTCCAAACTAGGTTGGGAAAGGTGAGGCGGTGAGGAATAAGGGCACATATGCGTTTAAGCTTACAAAATATTCGGGAAAGCCATAATTAGAGGCAATACTTTGAGAATGAAAGGGTACATAACTTATGGGTGGAAGACTGGGCATGACTCCTGACTCTGAGATCCATTCTAGCTGTGCATGCTGCAGTAAGTGATTTAACCTTGTTCTTATGTATGCATAGAAGAGATAATGGGATATTGGCAAGGCTTGCTGTAGGCTCAGATAAAGCACCAGCTTGTTGACAATGACGAGGGGTAGGAGTACTATCCTCTGGCATGCTGTATTGTGTTGATAAAAATGTCCCTGTGATGTGTGGAATAGTACCCCCTACCCCCCAATTCCTATACACCTGGAACCTGTGAGTGTGACCTCATTTGGAAACAGGGCCTTTGCACATGTAATCAACTTAAGATGAGCATCGTGGATTAAGGTGACCCCTTGATCCAATGCCTGGTATGTTCATAAGAAGGAAATTTGAACTAGACTCACAGAGAGACATGGGGGAAAAGGCCATGTGATAAAAGAGGTGAAGTTTGGAGTGACACAGCTGTAAGCCAAGGAAAGTTAAGAAGTCTGCCAACCCAGAATCTAGGAAGAGGCAAGGAATGAATCTTCCCCAGAGTCTTCAGAGAATCCAGACATCTAACCTCCAGAACTATTAGAGAATAAATTTCTCTTTCTTTAGGCCATCTGCCCTAGGGTGATTTGTTACACCAGCCTTAGGAAACTAATATAGTCTCTCAGTAGACTCAACAGCTGAGTCTGTGAACCAAAGGCTGAGAGTAGGATTGACTCTCACCGTCACCCTTGTGACTCAACCCCTGTGACTCACTATTATGCTTCCTGTCCCAGTAGTTTTGGTAGTGCCAGATTAGAAATCTTGGTTTCTGGGTTTGGAATGATGATAGTTGGGTGGAGGTCCCACCAGGAGACATCGCAGTTCTACTAAATGGGAAACTGTTTACAACTTGCTCATTTTGGACAACTCATGCCAGAGTAGCAAGAGACAAAGAGAAGACCAATGATACTGATGGGATTGTGGATCCCAATTATCAGGAGGCATTGAGGACAGAGGGAGAGCATATCCAGAATATGAAGGAATCACTATGGCATCTCTTGGTGCTTCCATGCTCTGTGATCATGGTGAGCAAGGAGCAATCATAATCATTGCCTGGCAAGGGCAAGACAGCTAAATAATAGAGATCCTTTCAGGATGAAGTTCTGGGTTACCCCATCAGGAAAGCAGTCTGGATCAGCTGAAGTGTTGGCCAGTGGTGAAGAAAATCTAGGATCGGTTGTGCTGGAGGAAGAAGATGAATACCAGTTAGTACTTTAAGACCTACTATTTGTTCCACTAACTCTCTTGTATTTAGTATAGGCTATTCACTACCTTAAATAGGACAAAAGGGTCGGACTTGATGGAGATGTAAGTGATAGAAGGGGTGGACTGTATCGGACACCTTTAGTGTCTCACTAAAATCTACTTAACCTCATTTCTTATTCCAGGCAATGATGTAGAGTATGTTCCATGTAGACTTTGATTTGCTTTCTAAGGGTGACACCTGACACCCTAGTTGGGTGACCATTTGTCTACTTGGACCAATTCTGGATACCTCTTGCTTCCTTTCTCCAGGTTGTGCTGATGCCAAAATCTGGAACAGTTGTTGAAATGTACTTGACATTTAGGTCCACGGGGCTACTCTTGGCAAGGAGAAAGAGCCAGTGGATAATGTTGCCATCATTCCAAATCCACAGTGTACAGCTTTGAGTCTCACTTGATAATACCTTTCAGAAAGTCCCAGGGGATTGAATATCAGATGTCAATCCCTGTGGTTAATTCAAGGTGTTGTGTTGCCTTTTCCTTCTTCTGTTTCACTCCCCCTTAACTTACTTCCTCTCCAGAGCATTGCTTCCCAAATCAGTTACCTGTATGTCAGCCTTTTTCTCAGTCTCCGCATTTGAGGAAATACAAGCTATGAAAAAAGATTGAATATTTATTCTGCTGGAGGCATAAGTATCTGACAACCTTTTGATGTTGCATTGCTCAGAATATTTATAGTTTAGAGGAGTAAAACACCTATGTTCAAAGGACTGACTCCTTGTATGCATTTTCAGACGTGGGTGTCCCCTTGATTAAGTTCTTTAGCATTGAGGGATCTCTCTGACACTTTTTAATCAAGGCTGGATCCTGAATTGACTTGCTGAGTTTATTATGCATTCTTAACCATTTATTCTTAGGCTTTGAGCATTCAGGTAATAATGAATCCCAGTAACTTCTTGAGGAAGCCACAGCTTGAGGTAAAAATGCCAAAAGCATACAGATGTTAGAATGCCCGATTGCCTTTCCAGGCAGTTTCAGGAATACATACCTAGGTTTGGCTCTCTAGCCTCTGACTCCATCCCAACAGGATTTTACCTGTTTTCAGTCATTTTAGGCCCTCATGGGAAAAAACCAAACTTGTTCCTGGGGTGGCTGCTGCTGTACAATTAGTCTTGTGTTTGTCTCACACCAAACTTAAAACACTCCATTAGTTTGGCTCATAGTGCTTTGCGAGTGCACTGACTACACTTTCCCTGACTTACTCCTATCCGTCACCCGGGAGAAGTGCACCTGTTATTAATAAGCCATGAAATTCAGCCGGAGCAAGTTGATGTCCCGGACACAGGAGTCAACAGGCAGGGGAGTCCCAGCTTGGTGGGTCAGGCTGTCTTTATATAAGGACATCCCTTGGGGACTCTCAATGACTAGCCTGGGGGAGATGGAAGAAACCAGGTTGGAAAGGTTATAGGTCCCACGTTTGAGGGGGAGTGAAGAACTAGAAACATTTGTACTGTCCCTGGTTCCTGTGATTCCCCCCCCGCCCAATATTAGGCTGAGAACGTGAGCCCAGGGAGCATTAGTATTCTCGGGTTCAAGTGAGAACACTGAGGCTGGGGGAATCACTTGCTAGGGGCCATTCAGCAGGCAGGTGGGAAGACGGAATATGGCCCAGCTCCTCCAGCTGGAACTCCCGTGCTCCTCACTGATACCTGGTCCCGAGCAGGCTCACGGGCTGGAAAGTATGATCTTCCCAACGTCTTATCTTTCCTGCTGATTTTGCATAGTTTTGATTCGCCTTTGTTGGTATTGTTTTTTGTATTTTTAGGGCTTGTTTTTTCTCTCTTCTTATACCTACTTTTCAGAGCTCCCCCCTTTGTGCCCCCTCTTTCCTCAAGCATGCGTCTCCACTCAGGAGATGGGGCAGGCTCTAGGGCTGCATTCGCAATGTGGCTGAACACGTTGAAACATGTTGCTCCTAAGAATTGAGATGAGCTGTCAGTGTAAGCTACAGGCTGGATTTCAAAGGCTAACACAAACACAACCACTGTAGAATATCTCCTGAATACATTTTATATTGATTTCATGTAGAAATGACGATATTTTGGATGTTGGGTTAAATTTAATTTAACCTGTTTCATATTACTCTTTAAAATATGGGGACACCTGGGTGGTTCAGTTGGCGAGGCGTCTGCCTTTGGCTCAGGGTCCTGGGATCGAGCCCCATGCTGGGAGTGGAGGGTCCCCTGCTCAGTGGGGAATCTGCTTCTCCCTCTTCCTCTGCCCCTCCCCTCTGCTCAGGCTCACTCGCACATGCTCTCTCTCTCAAATAAATACATTAAAAAATTAAAAAAAATATGAGCACCAGAACACTTTAAATTGTATACAACTCATATTTATGGCTCAGATTATATTTGGTGGCGTTGCCCCACAGCTTGTTTAATATGGAGAGAGGAGATGTAGGTAAGGTTCCAAAGACAAAGGCCAGTTCGTGGAGCCCTTGTGTCCAGGAAGCCGAATCACTGGATGTCAGAACCCACGTGGACTCCAGTCTGCATCGCACAGCTTTTAAGACCTCCCAGAGCCTGTGAGCTTCCTGAGGGCAGAATCAGAGGCTGCTTCATTCACAAGTGTATCCAGTGGTGTCTTGATCCATGCCTGGCAGACTCAGGAATCTGGAGCCATGCTTGTTGGAAGAAATGCCAGGACAGGGTCACCAGTGTTTAACAAGAGACAGAGTGACAGTTTCAGAAAGGGAGGGAGGCACCATTCTCCTCCTGGTTCACTCTCTCTTTGTGATGTACCAGGGCTCTGGCTTCAACATTCACTATCTCATTTCTCATCTCTCCCTGCATACTTCCCTTCCTGCGGCTAGGACTCTTTTTTTTTTTTTTTAAAGATTTTATTTATTTATTTCACAGAGGGAGAGAGATCACAAGGAGGCAGAGAGACAGGCAGAGAGAGAGGGGGAAGCAGGCTCCCCGCCGAGCAGGGAGCCCGATGTGGGCCTCAATCCCAGGACCCTGAGATCATGACCTGAGCCGAAAGCAGAGGGCCAGCAGAAGGCCCTCTGCTTTCTGACACTAACCCACTGAGCCACCCAGGCGCCCTAGGACTCTTGATCAAATCCCCAAGTTTTTGATGATAGCATACAGGTTGGAGGCCACTGCTCCCACCTTCTCAAAATGTGCTGGCAACTACTTTCATTCTTCCCTTTGTTCATTTGTCTACTTGCATATTTCTTCTTTAATAAATATTCATTTAGTGCCCATTTTCCACATGGTACAGTATTAATTATTGTGCATAGATTAAGAAAAAAAATGTCAGAAGTTTATGGTACAATCCCATCCCTTTCTGTACAAGGCAGCCTCACTGTTTTCCCCAACATGACTTTTAAAATCCTTTCTGTCATTTGTGAATTTACCCTGTGCCTGTCTTGCCTTTAGTTCCCTTTAGTTGCCCATCCTGTGGTAATTGCTTGAAAAGTCTACCATCAAGAACTCAACCCAAATCCCACTTTCCCCTTGAAGCTTTGTGGATCCCTTGTTTCCTCTGTCTTGTGCCAACATTTTCTTCTCGTGGCTTGGGAGTTACGGTAAAGGAACCGTAAGCCACGTTACTCTGGCCACCATTTCAGGTAAAATGAGTGGGGATGCTGAGGTAAGGGGTCATATATGGCGGAGACAGGCGTTCTCTTTTACGCTTGCCTTACTTTCATTCCTGCTCGGACCTATTTGGATTCTCCTCTGCTCAGTCCATCCTGCTAACAAGCACATTGAAAGAATTCTTTATCTCCCCTAAGATTTTGTTTACTTCTAGGATTTCCATTTGAGTATTTTCAAAAAGCTTCTATCCCTCTGAAATTCCTCCTCTGTTCATGTAACTTTTCCCACCAGATCCTTGGACATATTTAGCACAGATGTATTAAAGCCCGTGTTGATAATTCCAACATCTGGGCAATTTCTGGGTCTGGTTCTACTGACCATTTCCTTTCTTGGCAACTGGCCACGTCTTCTTGCGTCTTCACATGTCTACTGATGTGTGATTAAATGCCAGAAAGTACGTGTAAAAGAAACACCGAGACTAGAGTAAATAACATTTCACCGTAGAAAAGGCCATGGCCCTTTGTCAGACCATGGGCGGGTCGGGTGTGAGTACAGTCCGTCCAGCGTGTGGTTGACCTGAGTCTGTGCTTTGTGGTTGGGTTGATTCGATTTTTCGCACCACAGGCAGCAAATGATTTGAAGCTGGGAAGAATCTTTCCTTTTGCAGGGGTCTGAGTCGCTCAAGGGATTTGCCTTGGTTCTCCTGCCCTGCCCTCAGCACACTTGTGCCTCTGAGTGGGGAGGTAGGAATGACTGCCAGAGCTCTGGTGTCTCTCCCAGTCAGGGCGGCTTCTCCCTTATATTCGACATAAGGCCCAGCGTTTCCAGAAGATTGTTCTGCTCTCAGATTCCAGGAGGCTCCCCATGCCCTCTTACTCTCCCAGCTGGAGCAGCTGGGGCCTTGAACTCAACAGAAGATAAGGCTTCCTGGAATGTTTTCTCTAGCTTCGAGAGTTCAAGAAAATGATTTTTCATGTCCTGGGCCCTGTGCTGAGCACTTTACATGCAGGTATCTTGTTTTATCACTGTAACCGCAGGATTCTTACAGCCACGGTGCAGAGAAAGGAACTAAGACTCAGGAAGGGTGAGTTCATGCCGTGGTTCAGAAAGTAACTTTGAGCACTTACTGGGGTATTTTCGACGCGAACATGCCCATTTAAATATTTCTGAAGTCATGACCTATTTCACAATAGATCCCAACACGGAATGCGGTAGAAGCTCTTTCCCACCAGAAGACTGTTACTGAATATTCCGCAAACATTAGCTCACAGGGAAGAGAGCGTGGTGCAAAGGCCTCGCGGAGACTTCTGAGCCCCGTGGAGACTGCAACCAGTAATTCCAGCTGGAGAAGGAAGTGGGAAAGGGAATCAAACCCGCGTAAGTTCAGTCTTGACAGGAAGCGAGGAGGCCCCCTGGCTGTGGTCTCCTGGCTCTTTCCCTGCATCCACTGCCTCTCAGTAGCTTCTAGCTCAGTGCTGAGTGCTGACATACTGAGGAACTCAGTCGTTCATTCATTGAACTCATTTTTTTGTCTTTTACTCTTATCTAGCTTCCTCGCCTTCAGTTTGTAAAGATTTCTGCTCTTTTTTGTTGCTTCACCACGTCCCTAACTTAGCTATTCTGACCCTGAGGGCACATTTCTCACCCTTGGTTGCGGATCCCGATCCATGTTTTGGTTCAGCCGTGGCCAGACCCCTGCTCCCTTTCTGGTAGGTGACTGAGCATGACTCCGCCAGCACGTGCTCTATGACGAAGTGCTTTTATTCTTTGATTTTGACTCATTGACCAATTCGTCCTTGTGGAGCCACTGGGCTCTCATCAAGCCTCTCTTTGGGCATGTGGTTCATACCGGCAAACTTGGCTGGGACCCTGGCTTCGTGGAAGTTTTCCGAGCCAGCTTTTGGAGGCAAGCGCCAGGCTCCTTGCCTCTGATCCGTGCACATGGTCACGATCTTCTCTTGCGTGTGCTCTCGGTATCTATGCTTCTCCCACCGTCCAGGTTAGGAATCATAAATAAGATCACAGAAAAGCTACTAGCTGTGCAAGTACTCCCAGGCGCTGCCTCCTGTGAACGCAGAGACTTTAATCCACGGGCAAGTCGCAGCGGGCTTGTTCTTGGAATTCTTGAGGAGAGAAGGTAGAGCCAGGAACATAGCACCTCCAACTCTCCCCTGACCTCCGCTATTGTTTCCTCCTGCTGCTTTGACTTTTTGCCGTGTTCTGCTTCCTTTATCACCTGTGATATCTGATGAGGACACTTCACAGCTGTGGCACATCTGCCGACGCCCATCAAAGATGTACTGTTATCTGTGACACGTTGAATTCCAGAATGCTCAAAGCACCGCGGGTAAGCCCGGTAATATTTCTGACATTAATGAGGGTCTGGTGCCCTTGATAGGTGTCCATCCAAGTAGGAGAAAATTCTTCCTATCTTTGTGTTTTAAAGCAAATTACACGACAAGTTGACAAAATGGTGCTGTCTTGCGGTGCTGTATAACACAGTGAGGTTTTGATGAAGGAAGTTGCACTTTTGGCCCGCTTTCCATATAATGTGGATGTGATTTCAGAAGGCCTCAAGCCAAAGGACAAATGAGGTGACAGGCATCGTTGAGCCCCCAATCATGCCCCCTGAGGGATAGACGGGTATCATGATTGGCTCAAGCTTATGTGCCTTACTGTCTCCTTTAGGGAAGGAGACATTTCCATTTGATGTTTTGGTGGGAGGTAGGGGGTTAATGCACATAACGTTTTGTTCTTACAAACATCCGATCCTATAGACGTACCTCAATACGACCAAATTCCGGAGTAGAATCCTGTCTACCTTCCTCGCTGCATCTTTATGACCCTGTAAACTGGTCACAAGTTAACCAATCCTTTTGCCCTCAAGTTTTTCCTTTTATTGAAGGGGATAAAGATACATATTACCTCTTCATGGAGGAATGTGAAAATTTGTAAAATAGACCCAGGGATTCTTAGCTGTAGCTCCTACTTTCTGTCACCCAGCTGCTTTATGAAGCTCTTATAACTTTGGCTTTGTATCAGATGATCAATTTTCACATGTAGTGAACTTTACATATTTAGAATTCATTAGTAGCACATTTGCTGTGTCTGTAGTTTGTCTTTATTTGTGCTATTTTCAGAAGTAAACCATCTCCATACCTCCAGCATCTAGTAATGAGTTGCTTGCAAAAAAAAGTGACTTTTTTGTGATACATCTTTTAAAAAATCAATCGAGATGACTGGGATATAGATTAAGAGGATAAAATCAGAGTTAATATATTATGAGGGTGATATTTTCAACATTAAATGTAAAAAAGTAACAGACGGTTTGTCAGCCCAAATAGTATGCATGAATTGAGATAAGTTTAATGATTATTGAATCAGAACTCTTTGAAGCATGTGTTAACCATATATATATATATGGGCAGAGAGAGGGAGGGAGAGAATGGCTAAGTGTATATGGCCTGGTTTATAAAAGAGCATTGTTGTATGCCCCATGGAATACAATGTACCCATTAAACTTTACTAGAGAATAGTCATAATGAAATCTGGCATTTTTATTCTTAGGCAGTATAGATTCAATAACTACCGTTTTGTGAAAAAAAATACACTAATGGTCCTATTAAAAATAATGACTTTGTGCTTGTTAAGTGCCCATTGATTACTTAAAAACTCACACTCATTTAAGCTGTAAGAATAATTAATAGAAGAATCATTTCAGAGTTCAATTTCCCAATTACAAAGTTTATTTCTACATTTACCGTAAAAGAGATGGTATTGTCACAAAACACGAAGCTGTCATTTCCCTCGTTTTAGCTACTTCCTTTCTTCAGATCCCTCCTGAGGACGCTGCTGTTCCCTCCCTCACCTCTCTAGAAATTTATTGTCGGCTCACAAACCAAGACCATGCAAAGTCCTGTAAGACCCTAAAGGTATGACTGGAAAATGTGGTCCTGGTCTGCACTTGGGAGCACTTGCTTCTTGAACTGGGATTAACTTTGAAAAGAATTGTGTTTAGCTCTGCCCAAATGTGGTCTGTTCTGACAGAGTCTACAGTTGTTGTTTGGGGGAACTTCGACCATGCCTGACTGATTAATTCACAGACACCAAGAGTTTCAGAGAAGGCATACAAATGGAGGCGAATAGAGGACCCTAATAAACAATTTGCTTAGAGTCCATTTCCACTAAGAGGCCAAATAACCTGCATCTGTTGTGATTCTTTTTTCCTGGGTGACATCAATGCCTAATGCCCCAAAGAGTCCATTTGGCTGCCCTGTGCTGTATTGCTGATTTGAAAAATTGCGGGGATCAAAATACTTCTGTGTTGGTTTTGCTATTATAGATCCTAGATTCCCTAAGCAGGCTTCATTTTGCTGTTCTAAAGTCAAGAGGGAATTCTCCTTTTACCAGCCTCTCAGTGCAGTCAGAGACAACTATGTGAGAGCCCTCCCCATGCTTCTCTGCAGGGTGTTGGCCGCGCCCCCCTCCCACCAGGAATCTGTGGATGAGGCACATGGGTTGGCCCTTTAATATCCACGACAACATTGTGGATGAAATTAGCCATTCGTGACAATAAACTTAAAGATTGTGAGAAAAGAAATGTGACAGTAACTTGTAGGGCACCCAAAAACTCCCGTCGAGTGTCCTGGGTTTCATCTGAGGGAGGCGGGGCCGAATGGAATTGTAATTTGGTAAAGGAATGCTTGATCCATTTTACTGCACCCAATCTGGAAAAGCTAAAAGAGAGCAAGCTGACTTCAAGCAGAAGACACAGAATCCCAAAGAACCAGAATTCATTAGCATTTACCTAGGACGGTCCAAAGGGGCAAAACACAGACCACGGAAGAGGCCAACTTTCTCATCACTGGGGAGATGTTCTCTCACTCTCTGTTGTAGCAGAGAAAGGATTCATTAGCCCTGGGGCTGGCTCTCCATCTTGAATTTGGCAACTCTTTTGTCTGAAACCAAGGGAACTATGGAAATATAATATCTACATGTGGAAACCACTTTATGTTTTAATTTTTTAAAAGCACACTATGATGTGATACAGACCTTCCCATTGCATTGAAACAGAGAAGAACAACCATAAAAATCAATCCATTTTAAAAATAGATAAGACCAAAAGTATTTTGCCAGTAATTCTATTCTTTGGAACATGGTAAAACTGTCTAAGGGTTTTACTCTTGTCCATGAAATTACGTATTTAGAAGAGAATATTTTTTTTTTCTAGTAAGTCTTTCAGTCTTTGAGTTCTTACTGTGTGTCTGTATTTTTGCAGAACACTGAAGACAAAGCACTGACCTCAGAAAGCTTAAGGTGATAGACAAGTGTGTCCATGAGGCTGCAGAGAAGGTCCCATGAGAGAAGATATCATTGGGTTGTACATGAATCTCCTGACATCACACTCACACACACACAAACACACACACACAACGCACACGATACCGTGGTATAAATCACCTGCCATCTGAGCAGACACTGTCCACTCTTGATGGCTACTGTCAGCCCAACAGTCTAAATTCCAGAAGTAATTCAAGAAGGAATAATTCTACCTTCATTCCATTATCTGTCCATTTTTTCATGTATTTACTCACTCAACAAGTATTTTTGAGGGCTTGCTGATTGCGAGGTACCATGCTGATTCCACCCTTTGAACTGTGTAGTGACATGCGGGCAAGTAGAAGGAAATTCTTGAAACTCTTGCTGTCCTCAAGCTCCTTGTTTTTGGTCATTCTCAGTCTGTCTCGGGGCTGAGTTTTCTGTCCATGCAGGAGCTCACTGAGATGTTCTGAAAGCAGCACCTCTTACCCCATCTGGGAGTGAAGGTGTAGCCTGGGTGACCCCGGTCCCTAGGGAGGAGCTCACATTCTCTTTCCTTCTGATCTAGGTTATTTTCTGCCCCCAAAGATTTAGGGGTGACCTAGGGTGAGCCAAGCAAAAGGCTGGGACTATGGGGCAGCTTAGAATGAGCCTTAAGCTAAAGGAACCAAAAGTTATAATGAAGTATAATGGGTAAGACCAGTGAAGTCTACTCCAGGAAATGGCATTCAGGTTAAGACTTGGATGAACATCGTTTGTGCAAAGGAAGGTCAGGAGAGAGTTGGATATGGAGTAAGAAAGAGGAGAGGGTGCTAGGCAGAGGAAAAGATGTTCGAGAAGGGGAAATAGGGCACAATGAAAAAAATCGAAGTGAGTTTAGGACGGATGAAACTCAGGGCAGGGTATAGGTACAAGGGGATGATTTCTCAGAAGGGAAGTGTCATTATTAGAGAGACCTCTGGCTGTGGAGTGGAGAGTGGCTTCAGTGTAGAGAACTGAAAGAGGGTTAAATGATTTTCTAGGTGAGAAATGACAGGCCTAGAATAACAGCAGTGGAAACAGAAAGGTATAGACTCATTGGAGAGCCATCTTGGAAACAGGATCTCCAGAAACTTATGTGGAGATTTTTTTTTTCTCATGAGAGCCAAAAATAGGTGTTGGTCTAGTCAAGGTAATTGTTTGTCTACATGTTGTGAGTTAGACATTCCTGGAGAAAAATCTATCTCCAAATATGATCCTTGTGACGTGTAAATCAAAGCCTGGAACTCTATCCTTAGTGATTATTTTCTTTTGATAAGTGTCCTGGATTGTCTGTTCTCAACTATCGCCACCATCATCCTCTTTTGCATTACAGAAGCAAAGCCAGAAGTTAGGTTTCTCAGAATCCCTTTCCTTTTGTACCTCTAGGTTAGATACTCTTTTCTAATCTGAAGAACTCACATGGGCTTTGGAGGGTGGAAAAGGAGAAGTCAGTATGCCCTCAATAGAATTGCACCAGGTGCAAGGGCGAAGGTGAGATTCACAGCGGGGTTCTAGTGAGATCTTAAGAACCTTTCTGGGGCAGGCTAAGACAGTTGATGCCAGCTTCTCTGCAATTTCCTGGAAAGCTTTTGAGAATCATCCACTTTGGGGCTCTGGTCTGCTATCATCAGTATATGTTTCCTTGGTCTTTGCTCCTCTAGCTTTTCTAAAGATTTTATAAATCCCTCATTCCTCTATTAAGCTTTTTTTTTATATCCCAGTGCATTTAATGCTTTCTAGTTTTCTGATGGGAGTCCAACTGAAATAAATTTCTGCATACAGGAAGTGTTTCCAGGAGGATAGAAAATTTAAAATGCGGGCATCTCAAATCTGTTCTCTGATCTGGTTACATCTGGAGGAAGTAATGACTTTACTGTCAGTGACAAGTGGGTCACAATGCGTCCGTGGCACGAAATGAAAAAACAGCTGCTTAAGTTACCACCTTCAGTTACCTGGAATCAGATGCCTACAGAAGGCGAGGCCTGGGATCCCCAACTTGTGCTAATAGCACTATCTGGAGCACAAAGAATAGGGTAGGTGGGCAGGCTGCTTGTTCCTATACCAGAGATTCTAGAGAAAGAAAAACCAAAAGTTGGAATCTTTAAATTCCCAGCTCAAGGCACAAATAGAGAACCAGAAAGTGTCTATGGCTGTCCTAAAGGAATCTCTGTTTCTTAGAGCTGTAGGGCTGAGGTTTCTGAAGACCAATCTATGATTCTGGAAATAGCTGAATTAAGTGCAGATTGAACCCATAGGCTTGTCTTGTCTATTATGTTAAAGTTAGGCCTAAATAAATGAAAGTGAGGTCTTAATAAAGGAAGAATGGAACCCTGAGATTAGAATGGGATCTTTGCATAGATTATTGTGAATTTGAGTTCATTGAGCCTTCAAATACTGGCAGGCTTTCCTTCCCCACTTCCAGTGTCTAAGGAGTTCTGTCTGCCCTTTTACAAGGAAGGACCCGGTATTGACCTTGGGAAAAGCACTTGTCTTCTTGTGGAATGCTGGATCCCTCAAGACCCTACCCTGCCATCTCTCACTTCCTGCAGACCCATCATGAGACAAAATACTTCAGCACCATGGAGTGTGGCTCACGAGGAGAGACATATGTGCTGAAAGTTCTGTAATATTTTGCCAATTTAAATCAGCAGGTATCAGGCAAACGTGTGTGGAAAAGGATCTAAGTGTGTTAAACCATGAGGAGAGGTATCTGATGGTGGACTGGGCTGAACTGATTAATGTGGGAGCATTAACCAAAGATTAAATGCATCTCAAGCATCTGGAAGGGGCTTTAACAATATTCTCAGTTGGCCCATTGAAACTTCTACTCAATCTTCAATGAAGACGAGAAGCTGGAACTTCCTTGATATACTGTAGAAGAAGGGATTTAAAATCTTAGGGCAATAGGAATGCTGGTACTGGGGTGGCTTTATTGTGTATCATCTATAATTCTCCACCATTTCTGTCCCCCAACAGGATCCAGAGGGCCTTCCTTCATCAGACACTGAGAAATATAT
Source organism: Ailurus styani (assembly GCA_002007465.1). Lineage (NCBI taxonomy): Eukaryota > Metazoa > Chordata > Mammalia > Carnivora > Ailuridae > Ailurus > Ailurus styani. The sequence continues at coordinate 590,142 of LNAC01000464.1, forward strand.
TGGTCAGGGAAGCACCCACATCCCTCGAAGCCTCTGTAGTGGTTGCTCTCCGAGGCCAGGGGTGACAGTGGGAGATGCCATCACTGAGGTGGATCCCATGAATTCACTGGGGATGACAGGATCCCAGAATGGGAGAGGGAGACACTTGAACTTCAGGGACAAGGAGAGGAGTGTAGTCTAATGGGCATCAAGGGCAAAGGATTGATTTGAATGCTTTAAGCCTGAGACTGAAATAAATCAGTAGCTGGCTATCACTTGAGCTGTGTAAGAAAACAACCAAACAAGATACTCTCTGGGTTCACCTCTTTCCCAACAGTGAATTTCTTTTACTGATTCACTTGTGGCTTCGTTCTGATAACAACTACTAGGTTCCCTGTGGCCTGGGATAAAACAGTGGTTGGGAACACAGAGTTAACATTATTGCCATCTGTGTCTGGGTTTAGGAGCAAGACCTTCGGCTCAAAGGAGCTTTGAGAAATGAGAATTAGTCTAGACCTAGGGGAGAAATAAAAACTGTTCCTGCTATGGAACAACTTTGTGTTTATTCCGCCTGTTCGCTTGTGATTTTTTGCTTCTCTGTCTTTAGCCCCTGTAACAAACTCTTGACTTTGCAGTAAAAACTCTGAGCATTGTTTCTGGTTTGTTGAGTTTACAGGCGCTGTCTGGGTGGTACCAACTCACTGAAATTTGTCTGAGCAATTCATGGGCACCTTTTGTCTATGAGACCACCAGAAGATGTAGCAAACCACAGAAATGACACTGCAGTTGATACCCACAGACTATGCTCACTAAACGACATCAAGTCAATATGGACACCACTGACCTAGTCCCACTGTACACACTAGGGCTGAAGGATGTTGTCAGAATGGGGTAGAGGGAATCTGGCTGCAGAGATTAGACACTTGAGGCAGCCATTTGAAGTTGGGCTCAGCTACAGATGGAGGAGGTAATAGAGCCAAGCAAGTAGATGATGATGTCCAAAATGTACAGTAATGGGTGATTTATAAGTCCTGCCCCTCCTCATAGGAGAGTGGGGAATCTGGTATTATCTTCCTGGGACATGCAGTATTATTGCTTGAGTCTGAGAGATCCAGACAATGGTAGTGTGGGTGCTGGGGGAGTTATAAAGGTGTTGGAGGCCAGAGGGAGAAATCAGCTAGGGTATGGAGGTAGGAATTCGAGTCAGGCAAAGTTTCAGGGGGAGCAGGTTAAGATAAAATGGAGTCGAGCGCAAGAAACTTATGTTTAGTAGGATTCTTTGGTGCAATGGAAACTGGATTAAAGATCGAGGAGTTTGAGAGCAGGGAGTGAAGAGTAGTTGATGGACAGACAGTAGTGTTTCAGCATTAGGATGAGGTCTTTAGGGGAGGGCTCTGGTTTTTCGAGAGAATTGTCAGGAGTTACCTATGGTCTTGGAGAAAGTGAGGAAGAGGGTAGGGTTCAGAGGCAGAGCTTCAACTACAGTGAAATTAAGCAAATACAGGAGTGGAATACAAGGTAGGAACTTGTTCACAGAAGTGAGGCAGTGACTTAGGTACAGGAAGTAGGGCAGCAATTTTAAGTACTAATCTTCCCCGAGAATAGAATGGATTCCCGGGCCTGGGGAGGAAATGGACTGCTACTAAAGTTAAGAAAACCAGCTCTGGTGGGGGAAGAGGGCCAGATAGTTCAGAGCAGTTATACAAGAATGTAGTCAGGTAGGAAAATAGTAATTGTTGAGCACCTATGCTAAACAGAGCATGCTCAGTACAGAAATGGGGCAATTGAAAGTGTGTGTTTGCCTAAGAGGGAAGAAATGAGATGTGAAAACGAAATATGTGAAAACTAGGCTGTAGCTTTTGTTCACTTCTCTGTCTAGTTGAAGAAATAAATGATAACAAATATTTTCATGGAACAAGAATAAACATTGCCATTGAATAAATGAAAAGTCCAGTGTGACTGTGATGGTCAGAGATGTCTTCACCAGGGAGATATGCTTAAAACTGGACTCATTTGGGAATGTAGGGTTAGGGCTAGACAGAGAAAAGGCAAAAGGATGCTGAGTGCGGGGAAGACACCAGAAAAGAGGGTGGAGGTGGAAGTGTCTTGGCATGTCAGTGAGAAAGCCACCATTGGCTGGCTTGGAAGGTTTTTGTAGGGAAGTACTGTAAATAAAGCTAAAAGGAAGACATAGAGTTCACGTTTTGCATTTAAGGGATCATTATTGATGTCTTCTATCACACTTTAATGTGTATCTCATTGTAGCTACTATTCACACTTGTTGTATGAATTAGATGGGCTAAGGAAATTCTAGGGAGTAAATAGACTGACATTTCGACTTACTGACCCTTGAGGATATTTTAAAGATTTCTTAACTTGCATTGTCACAAAGGAATGTTTTCTTTGTTTTTGTTGTTGGTAAAGCTAATAAGAGTTCAATTTGGAATTCAAGATTCAAATCCAGGCGGCCTTTCTTCAATTCTGCATTCTCCCCAATATATAGTTACCCTGTAAATATCCAATCTCACTTCTGCTCCAGTATCTCTTGGTTGGACTCCTATGTAGAGACATCACATATGGACCTCTTAGTTGCTCCAAGTAACATGTCAGCTATTTTTCTTACACGGAATATATAAAACTACACAAAGAACGCGTGTGTGTTGTTTGACCTGCATTTAATCGTACATGAGCAAAGTATGTAAAAGAACTGAAACCTTGTTTTCTTTTGTAAGAAGCCATCAATGAATGAATGGCATTGTGTATATACAGACTTCCAGCAGGGTGACAGGTGACAATGATTGACTGCATGGGTGGGTATTCCAGTGAATACTGAAGTGGGGATGATGCATGCAGAAGGTGTGAGAGGGACTGTGGCTGTCTCAGGCAAAGTCAATTAGTCAATTGGGTTTACGTTAAGGATGGCCGCGTGGCAGGATAGGAAGGCACAGCTATTGCAGACTTGCTTTCCATTTGGGGGTGGAGGATTCAGAGTCCAAAGGCATGGCCTACTACCTTCTAATGATTACTAAAGGCATAGCAATTTACCTCTATGACAAGTCCGGAGTAGTTTCCTGAGGCTAAAAATCTCTAGTCAAATCTGCAAAAGAAGGGTTGTTATGGTCTTGGTGTGTTGCCTGTGTGAGCGTGTTTGTTTGTTTGTGTGCGTTTCTTTCAAAGCTAGCAGTGAGAGGCCACGTAAAGCACTGAAAGGCAACATAAATGATTTAAGACCCAACGATTTTGCCAGGGAAACATTCAAGACGGAGTCTAATCCTTTAATCTAACCCCAGTCCCTTTAAAAGCTTTGAGCTAGGAGTTGACTCAGCATGTCAGTGCCAAGAAGATCCATTGACCCTGAGTTCAGTGCTGAGAAATTGAGAAATGTTCTTTTTAATGTCTATTCAATAAATACAGCATCCACCTTGCACGGGGCTGCACAATCCACTTCAAATCCATTATGGGATGTTCTTGTGGGCTGACAAGTTGTCCTGAGACAACAGTGGCTGTGAGATGAGGTTAACCCTTCCTGAGGAATGTAAATCATCATAGCCACCACAGTGGCTGGCTCTCTTAAGACCTTGGGAAGAAGGTAATATTTGCATCGATGTGAGGACCCCTGGGGTGTGCATTTCCTTTTGGACTAAGGTCATCTTCTTTGGAATACATAAACTCAGGCACAAGAAACCTACATACAATAGCCACAAAATGACATTTTATAAAACAAAAACAGTGATAAAAGATGACATGAAATTATATCTTTCCTTGTCATCGCCCTTGGAAACAGAGATCAGATCTCTCTCACCTCATCTGGCATGGATGATTCCTACTGTGTTACCTGTGAATTCTGTGGCCATATTTTATGAATTTCACATCAGGACATGTAATCTGATAAGGAGTGGTTGTGCTGATAATAGCTGAAAGGAGAAATCTAAGAAATGAAGTTTAGGCATGGAAGTATTAGAGTGTTGTGCGCATTTCTATGGTTTATGGGACAAATGGGAGAGACTATTGAAAATTAGGACATTAAAAAAAATCTAAAGGATGGTTACTGTCCTCCTGTGTGGTTGGAGGGAAGAGTGACCTAGAGATAAGCAAACTGACAGATTCCTCCAGCGTTGAACCAAGTCAGGGCTGAGGTTCAGTTGCTTTGGATTCTTTGCATTATAAGAACAGATGGTCTTATATGAAACCATTCACCTCACAGCAAAGGGTCTGTGCATTGGATAAACACTTGTGGGTTGAGAGGTTAGTTAGTTGACTGTGGTGGCACATTAACCAACATAGAGTATTCCCTATAGTTTGCCGAATGGCCAGTCACTCGTGGGATCCATTCACTTAGCAAAAACTTACGGGACACCCTCTATCTATTAAAGACTCATTAAAACCGAAAATAGAATTTTGGACGTTGCCAAAAGTACCTTCCTAGAAACCAGTTTCATAGAGTTGGCCAGGTGTCCTTTGGAAAATGGGCTCCATTGGCAAATCCATTAAGGAAACACGGATCAAAATGGAGAAGTTGCTTTACCAGAACACCTTTCCAGGGATCAGCTAATACCGATTGCCAATTCAAAAAGGCAGATAGAGCATACAGTGTTTTACCAACTTTTGACCATAAAGTTGTACTTAAAAGAAAAAAAAGTGTCTCTTGGAACCAGCAATCTGTAGAACATACCTTGAAGAATGCTTGTCCATTGAATTCAAGTAGGATGACTTTCTCAAAGGAACTAGAAGAATTTTGCAGTCAACCTTGATTTTCTCCTTTGTGTCTGAGAAGGTGCTCGCAATTTGCTACTGTGGACTCTGAGGAGGCCAGATTTATGCCTCCCAACAGAGTAAAGTGACTTCAATGTACAGATTGCTGGTGTTGAAAAATGTAAGCTCTGGGGATAAAGGGAGGGTTTAAGTAGCCAGGGAATATCTCAGCAGAAAAAAATGACTACATGGCTCTGCCCTCCTCCATCCCTGCCATGTTCCCTCCTGGGTCTGTTTAGATCAGGGATAGAGCATTATGCCCAGGGCTTGGCTGCCTGCATGCAGGGTTGAGAGTGATTTCTTCTTGTTTTGCACTTTCATAAGCCTCTGACTGCATACTTCCACATCAGGTATGGAGGTCATATTAATACTTGTTTGAGCTCACCTTTTCCCCCCTTTGCAGAGGGATGAGGTATCCCCATTGTCTTAATCAGGATCACCCAGTGAGCAACTGTGGGACAGAATGGACATTTGTTATATTCTGCATCGCGGATATGGCGTTAGATGTTATATATCACCTTTGGGACAGGTATTATTGTCCTCATTTTAGAATCAAGGGAACTTAAGTAACTTGCCCAAGGGTATGGAACTGGTAAATTGTGGAAATAAAGTTGCATCTGGGTCTGCCCAACTTACCACATCATAAGACAGTTGTATACATAAGTGCTTTACAGGTGACAAAAAATGACACATGCATTATCCCATTCAAATTCTGATCTTTGGGCACCCGGGTGGCTCAGTGGGTTAAGCCTCTGCCTTCGGCTCAGGTCATGATCCTGGGATCGAGCCCCGCATCGGGCTCTCTGCTCAGCGGGGAGCCTGCTTCCCCCCCTCTCTCTGCCTGCCTCTCTGCCTACTTATGATCTCTCTCTGTCAAATAAATAAAATCTTAAAAAAAAAATTCTGACCTTCTGTTGAATAAGCTTTTGGATTAAAAAATAGAAGGAATTGCTGCCTCTCCCCGGTCACACAGCAGGCCAGAGTCTCAAGGGCAAAGGAGCTGGTCTAGGCCTAGCCTAGATATCCTTTCTCAAACAGATGACCACCTAGGTCATGTTTATAATGAGCATGATGGTCTTTTGTAAATTCATACTGGCTCATAAGTCTCATCGTCCCATTTAATTTTTGAAACAATTCTCAAAGTAGGTAGTATTATTTTATGTTTATACCAAATGAGGAATAGGAGGCCAAAACAGGCTAAGTGGCTTGATCAACATCAATGCCGGACAAGATGCTAACAGTCTGGTTTGCATTACCTCGTTTTAATCCTCAGGCCTTTTAGCACGTAGGTGCTGTTATTACTCCCATTTAGCAGAAGGGAGAACTGGGGCTCAGGAAGCTTAAGTAGGGAGGATTGGAGTTGGTATCCGACCCTCTTCAGATTCTAGAGCCTCTGCTCTCAACTCAATGTCAGGCTGCCTCTCCAATTAATGCTCATTCTCAAGACTTCCATCTCTGATCCTCATTCTCTTTCCACCACAGTTATGAGCTGTCAAAAGATAGGGATGCAAAGTGAGAGTAAATCAATGACCCAAATGCCTTCGCTATAAGAAAAACCACATGCACGCATGTCAAAATATGTGCCTGTTTAGGGTCATATGTATAAATGAAGCATATGGGGTCTTAAAAAGCTCCTTTACTTTAGAATTGCAAAGGTGGCAGTTCTCTGTGCGTCCGGCTTCCGTGGCTTTTGCATATGTTGTAGTGAAATTCTGTCATAAGCCGATTTCTTTATACCTGAGTCCTGGTGAGTTTTTCCTGATTGATTAGGATGGAGTATCTCTCCGTCGATCAGAACTGCACACTGTAAGTGGTGTGACAGCCCGTGTATCAGCCTGGGCCTCCGTCACTGCTGTAGCCAGAGTCCCCAATCGGATTGCGCCTGAGCATTGACATTCCGGTATTGATGCTCATGTGACACCGTGAGCTATTGTAACAATCTTTATTTTATCTGTGGCTTTTGCTCTCGGGCTTGGGTTGAGCCCCCACAGGGTTACCACGATAATCAACACCTCTAATTAGCACTTAGAAATGTCTGGCTCCCAAGGCTGTCATTAGAAGACAAGCTTGGTGTGCAAAATACCGAAGCTCTCGCATTTCCCCAGCAAAATCTTCCTCCCAGGCCTATGTCATGGATCGTGCTTTCAACACTCTGCCGGCAGGAAACCCCCCTTCTCCGCTCCCTCATTTAGGAAGAGCGGAATGCAGGGGATGAGGTCTGCTTGGGCAATTGGGAGGCTGGAAATTAGACATCACGTCGCATGCCTGATTCCTGCTAGTCAGAAGGCAGGGCCCTGATTCGAGGCTGTGCTCTCCACCATCCCTCCCCCGTGATGACTCTGGTGATGGTGTGTGCAGCGATCAATGCGAAGGAAAGTAACGAGAGCCTCTCTCCTCCCTTCCTCGATCTCATTTTCTGTTTACAAATGGGATGGGGGGGGGGAAAGAGCGGAGCACCTGCTTGTACCTCTGTACTCAGCAGGCCCAGGGGACCCCAGAGAAAGACAGTATCTCCATTCTACTCGCTCCGCCCTCCCCCAGCAAGGAGCGAGGGCTGAGAAGCAGCAGGATAGCTACTCAGTGGAGGTTTTCTGCGGGGAGGGAGATGATCCATTGGCCGAGCCTCTGTGGTGTACTTGGGAACAGGCTGGCTGTTTATTCGCCAAAAACTATCACCCAGTCACATGTAAGCTCATGCGGATAGCGCTGTGTTACTGTGTTCACTGTTGCTGCTACTGATCAGAACACAGCCTCCGGCGCCATGGGCGTGTCCTTATGCCTGGGCCTCACCTCCCTTCAGACACATTCTTCTCTGTAGCCCGCTGACACCTTTTCTTGTCCCCATCCAGTTTCTAGAGGAGCATTCTCGGATGGCTTTTTCTGTTTTGAGGAACAGCCCAAATGCCGGGGCTGGCAGAAATGGGGATAAGGATGGCGAAGGGAACATGAGGCCAACCTAGTTCCCCTGTGAAAGGGAAAGGTCGTAGCCATTCCCTCTGCGGTTCTTGCAGCCATGATGGCCGGACTCCTCCAGAACCACATGTGGAGGGAAGCCTGGTGAGCAGGAGAAAGTCTGGACGAGCTGGTTGCAGTCTTCATAACACAGAGGTGGAAGACGTGGATTCCAGTGCACTCTTAGCTGCTCACTTGGCATCGTTGCTTTCTGTGTTCTGGTCCTTGTGCGCCCATCCAAAAGAGATAACAGTACTGACTCCCCGAAGGCAGGACGCAAATGGCCTCTGAAGTTTCCTTCCAGTGGAGCGATTTAGGAAAATAGGCTTTGGCACTACCTCTTCAACTTCTTCCCTAACAAAATTGGGCTCATTACCCATCCTTCGCAGAGCAAAGCTTCAGGCTGGTGGCTGCTCGTTCTTCTGCGTGTCCCCATGCAGGCGTCAGCTGGTTACCAAGGGTGCAAAGTGACCAGGTGCTACTCACCAATAACCAGTCGGTTTATTTTGTTATTCTTTCACCGAAACACACACACACTCATGCGTGCACACACACATAGACACCCACTCGCAAGCCCTGAAAATGTATGAATAATTGGCTTCTGGTGTGTTTTGTGTACATTATCTTCTCAAACTAATGTAATCCCCCAAATCAAAATCTGTCATTAGTATTCTATGTATTTTATACCTTAGAAAGCAGAATCATAACGAGAGTGTAACTTGCTCAAAGTCGTATAGCAATGGATTTTGGAATGAAGTGCCTTTTGAGTTTTCCTCTAATTAAGCCAAATGAAGCCAGATTTATTTCATTTTCCCACAAGGCCAAGTCAGGCTTCGCCTCAGTATAGTCTGGTCTGGAAGCTGGGTTCCCATGTAAGAGCAGTTAGACAGTTCTGCACGTGGCCGGTCACCTCTGACAGTAGGGGTGTGGTGCCGTGAGGTACGAGGCTATAGGTTGGTCTTCGAACCCACCAAGGACAGACACTCAATCAATGGAGCCTCAGTGTTCTCTGTAAAATGGGATTAATATGCCTTCCTTAAGATGGATGGTAAAGGGTCGTGAGGTACAAGGCCTGGAAATATCGGGTGCTCAGTACAAGTGATTGCCCTTCTTTTAGACCGGGGCAAGCTTGGGCTGCTTTTAATGATAACAGCTAGCATTTCTGAGACAGGTTAGAGTCTGCAGAATGCTTTCACACATTCTTTACTCTGTCACCTCACCCCTACCAGACAGAGAAATAAAAGAGGCAGAGACTAACTATTTTGATATTGTCCCTGATCAAGGAGTTTACTCTGAAAGGAGGAAAATTAGAGCTGGTGGGTACAACGGACTTGGAAATGTGGGGATGTGGTGTTTGTTTTCTTGAATGAGTCACTAAGAAAGCCGGAACGTGGGAAACGAGCTTTCTAGTTCTTATATCCTATTAAAGCATGTGTATTTGGTTCCACACCTGCTTTGTCAGTATGACCAGGATGAATCCTGTTTGGTCTGTTTCCTTGATATTTACCCAAGTCTGCAATCAACAAGAAAACACATCTCAGCATCTCACTTGGCAAGAGGAAGAATGGAAGCAGCACTGCAGCTGTCATATTTATTTCCGTGGCAAAGCAGGTCAGGAAAATTGATAAAATTAATCATACAAACGAGCAAACATCAGGAGTGAGAATGTGAAGGAACAGATGAGTTCTTGCTTCATTCCGCGCCGCACCTGCCCTTCGTTCTAATGGAATCTGTGCAGTCAGCTGATGAAAGCCGGCGGGGAGGGGGCCGTGGCAGTGGGAATAAAGGCCTGAAGAGAAATTGGAACCTGAGAGATTATCGGGGCAGGTCTTATTCTGGGGGCCTGTGGTGTCTATGAAACTCCATTACGTTATCTGAGGCAGTAAGGAATTCATCTTTCAATGTCCCATGAAGAGAGTAAGTTCAGGACCTAATGTTGGCTTGGATCTCTGGCAGGTGATCCTAACTAATTTGGGCAACATTTCTTTCCTGTGTGGGGAAGCAGTATGGCCCTTACTGCAGGGGTTCTTGACTCTGGATGTACTTTAGTATCACCTGGGGAGCTCTTAAAAATACTGATGCCCACACCCAACCCCAGATGAAATGTGTCAGAGCCTCTTGCGGGTGGGGCCCAGACACTGATGGTTTTTACCAGCTCTTCAGGTGATTCGAAGACGAAGCCAGTGCTGAGAGCCGCTGCCCTACGGGAATGTTTCTCAAACATTACTGTGCATCAAAATCGTCCTGAGGGCTTGTGAAGCCAGAGATTGCGGGTCTCCACACCTGGAGTGGGGCCCACGTGAATTTTTATTTCTAATAGGCTCCAGAGAATGCTTGTATTACTGGTCTAGGGATCCCACTTGGAGAGCCACTGTCTAGAGGAAATGGTACCAAGTTCTTGTTCTGATCCCATCTCTAATTAGTTGTAGTAATTTGAGAAGTTCCTACAGCTCTTAAATTCACATTTTATATTATTGCCCTCATTATTACAAAGATTTGGGGGGGGGAATCAAGGGTGATCGTGTATATAGAAGTACTTTGCAAACTATAAAGCAGTGAATGAAAGTGAATTTGTGATTAATTCTATTGAAATTGCCATTTCGCTTGGTGTTTAAGAGATCTAGCTGTGGTTATGGCAACTTACAGCCAGATTTATTCATTCACTAAGAAAGTAACTGACAAGGGCCATTGTATATCAGGCCACAGACCAAATGTTGGGGAGACACAATGACCTGACAAGTGTCTCTTCCCTCATGAAGCTTTAACTCGGGTGGAGGGCCACATCTACCTGTTTTTGTATGGCCTGTGAGGTAAGTATGGTTTTTACGCATTTTTTTAAAGATCTTTATTTCTTTCTTTAGAGTGTGTCAGGTGGAGGGGCGGAGCGGGAGGAGAGGAAAAAGCTCAAGCAGGCTCTGTGCTCAGCATGGAGCCTCACGGGCTGCTCCATCTCAGGACCCTGAGATCATGACCCGAGCCAAAACCAAGAGCCAGATGCTTAACCGACTGAGCCACCCAGGCGCCCCAGTTTTTAGATTTTTTAATGGTTGGAACAATCAGAAGAACATAGTGCCTCATGTGCAAAAATTATATGGAATTCAAGTTTAAAGTTTAAAAATAAAGTTTTATTGGAGCACAGATATACGTATTCGTGTTCATAACCACTGCTTTTGGGCTACAAATGTGGAATGGTGTAGGGATGACAAAGACTATATGGCCCACAAGGCCCAAAATACTTACTATCTGGCCCGCCACAGAAAAAATGTGCTGATCCCTGTCCTAGGGGAAGAATTAAATCCCACTGTAGTTAGCTCTGGGAGGGAGCAAACAAGGGTTGGAGAGACTTACAGGCATGGGGATCTATTTTATTATTTATTTATTTGTTTGTTTGTTTGTTTCTTTTTAAAGATTTTATTTATTTGACAGAGAGAGAGAGAGAGAGAGAGAACAAGTAGGCAGAGAGGCAGGCAGAGAGAGAGGAGGAAGCAGGCTCCCCGCTGAGCAGAGAGCCCTATGCGGGGCTTAATGGGGGGCTCGATCCCAGGACCCTGAGATCATGACCTGAGCCGAAGGTAGAGGCTTCAACCCACTGAGCCACCCAGGTGCCCCATTGGGATCTATTTTAGAAAGGGAGGCTGGGGAAGGCCTCTGTAAAGAGATGTTAACCCAGGACCTAAAGAATGGGGGCAGCTACCATACAGATTCTCAGGGTGGAAGAGAACAGCAGGTATAAAGGCCCTGTGGTGGGCAGTTTGGTTTTTTTGAAACACTGTAAGAAAACCAGTGTAGCTAAAGCATAGATTCAAGGAGTGGATGGGTTTGTTACTGGCTCATGATGAGGGAACATATAGGCAGGATCAGGTCAGGAGGGTCCTTTTACGCCCTGATGGGTTTAATTTTATCTATGTACAGTGGACCCTATTTTAAGGAAAAGAGGCACTGATGATGAAGATAGGTAATTTTTATTGCGTGCTTACTATCGTTGGGTGTTATCCTAAGGGCAGTACAGTCTTCACAACAGCAGTAAAATAGGGGTTAGTATTGTCCTCATATTACTGACTGACAAAAGTAAGGTACAGAAAGGTCAATCACCTAAGGTCACACAGCTGGGAAAAGTCAGAGCCAAGACTTGAACCCAGACTGGGTGGCGATTGTTTGAAAACCAGGTGGGAAGCTATTCCTCAAGTCCAAGCAAGGGATGAGTGGACCAGTGTAGGGAGTTAGCTGAAGAGATGGGCAGCAGTGGCAGAGGCTGAGATCCGACCCAGAGGTTGGGATGATGACCTTGATTGTCTAGATAAGGAGTGGAAGTGAGGGAACATCAAGTTCAACTTCCAAATTCCAGGTCTAGAGAACCGGCTCTTCACTGAAAATGCCATAGCCAGAGGCCTTAGTAGATTGTACACTTTGATTTGGAATAAGAATTGCAAATACATATGAGTATGTATCTGACTTCTCTCCCCCAGGAACTGTGAACTCTTCTTTGAGGGCAGAGACAAGGATCCTTATATTTTTCTATATCCAACATGCAATAGTGTAGGGCATAGTATAGCTGGTTAATGCAATATATAGAAAGCCGAATAACTCTTAGTACTTATTCGCGTGGGACATATAAAAGTTAACTAGGCTAGACCACATTGAATTTTGACCAGCAAATTGATATTTGAAAGTTGGAGCCTCAGTACTCGTGGAGATTCATTTATTTGGGGAACTGTTTGTTTGCTTTTGCTTTGTCATGTGTCTAACTTTGGGGTTTGACTCCCTCTTGATTAGTCCTTGAAATTCTGAGCATTCCTTAGAGTATTTAAAGCTCATAAAGTTAAGCATAAATATATAAAAAAAGAAAAGCACTTAGAAATGTGTGCAGCTATCATTTCTGGTGCTTCTTCTTAAAGATAATAGAAAACTAAAGTCTAAAAGGACTTGATCTGGTTATACCATTTTTATTCACGGATTCTTCAATTTTATCTCACAGATGAGGATCAGATCCTTTGAAACCATTAAGATAAGATCAGTGGAGACTTTTGTGGATCTGCAGTGACCCTTAGGTTCCCTTGATTCTGGTGCCGTGACTTCTCCTGACTCACTGGGTCCCTTCCGATTCCCCGAGATGTCACCCCTAGGTTGCCAGGCAATGCTAGCAAGACTGGTCTTCACCCTGCAGTTAGGCATCGGCCGCTGCCATGACATTTTAAGTTATTATTACTATTTAACAAAACAATGGTCAAGGCCTGAGTTGATCTCAGTGGGATACTCTCTCTGGAGAAAATGCTCATGTTGATCTCCCAAGAAACTAAATTTATTTTTCTCCCCTTAGAACAGATCACAGTTAAGTCTGTAAAGGATGGAAGGGTCCAGGATGGGGTACAAGGGAGTGCGGTGCTCAGCTCATGAGAACACACAACATAGGCGGTCTTAAGCAGGTAGATCATGAGTAAGTGCAAATTATACATGGAAACAGAGCAGAAGACACATTTGTTTTCTGACAGCTGCTAAGACTACTAGTGTTTAGGTAAATTCCTGAGTATGAGCCCGAACTTGAATTATAGAAACCGCGTACTTGAAGCTAAGCTTTCAGGACGAGGATGGGCTCAATGAGCAGGATTTTTATTTTTTAGAGTTTTCAGGAGTTTTGTTTCTGATTCTTTACTGATGTCTGGCTAACAATCACCAGCACAGTTCTTGATCATTGTCACTACTTGATAAATATCTGTAGATTTGGATTGTTTCTATAACAACTTTCGCTTTGTGCTTAGAGATGCAGTTTACCAGTCAAACAGTCAAGCACGTATTTATTAAGCTCCTACTGTTTGTCCTTCAGTGTGCCAGGAACTCTGACAGATATGAAGAGGTAGAAGATCCGACTGGTGCTTTTAAGGGCACAACTTATCTGAGACCATAATTAAACAATATTTACATTGATGGAGTGTCTACTATAGGCCAGGCACAGGGATAAACACTTTCTGGCCTCTGTCTCCAGTCCATAGAACAACCTTCCACAGTGGATGCTCTTGCCTGTGTTCCCTTGTCCAAGGTCACATGGCTTGCTATGGGGAGAGCTCAGGTGCTGGATCAGGTAGGCCTGGGGCCCAAACTCTCATATTTGAGAGTCATGGCAGTGCCTGTGGCATTAGGACGCATGAAAACATTCATCCATCTATCCACTTGGCTGCCCCTCTAATAGCTGTAAGGCTTTGCCAGACACCTGACGGTGTACTTAGCAGCAAGAGATGTGAAAGACTGTGAGTGTCTATTGAACAATATAAACAAGGTCCTTACCCTCAAGGAGCTTACATTCCAGTGGGAAAGAAAAACAATTGAGTAACCAAATAGAACACAACCAAGTAAGCAAGCAAACAGGTATCATTTCTGGTAGTAAAATACTCTGTGATGAAAATAAAGCAAGGTAAGAGGGGACAAAGTTTACATGATATGTTCCAGTTCGCCTATGACAGACCCAGATTTGCTGACTTTCTACATCATGGTATTCTAGAAAAGACAAGCTTGCAAGCCTCCCAATTACTGAGATGGGATCTACACTCTATAATTTGCTAGTTGTGTTCTCTTTAACATCGCAGTATAATATTCCATTCAAGATCCAGTCTAATGATTTTGAAAGTCAAAACAAAATTGCATTTTTGTTACATATGTAATTTGGCCATCTGGCTACTACTGTAAGTTCCCATTCTTTGACTTATGTTGTAAGAACCAACAAATAATTTTGAGTGCATACTAGAATATAGGTCTTGTGTTATCTACCGGTAAAAACAACAACGAACAAACAAAAAAGCCTTGTTTGCTCCCTAAGTCTCTGGCCGAGGAGAGAAGAGGGTCTGATGAAAGTCTTTTTAATTCTGTTGCCGGCCTCCCTATCTCCCCTCTCCTGCCAAATCATGCGAAGTCGCAAGTAGAAAGGCAGACAAACATTGCCATAAATGCAAAGAGTAATTCTAATATTAAAGAAGAACAACCCAGGAAGACACAGCCACTAACAAGCATTAAAAAAGGCAGAACAAACCCTAGTATAGAATCTTGCTGACAAGTGCTATTAAATATTAATTCTATAGACCGTGGAGACATCATTAAACAAACATATATACCCCGATGCTGAATGCGCACTGGCCCAGGCATTTGTTTTACACGTGGTTGTTGGCTAGGTATACTCTTTTGTGTTGCCTTCCCAGGCAAAAAGCAATTTTCCCCCTGCTTTCATTAATTGTATCCTTACACATCACCGAAATCCTCATTGCCTTTTTGGTTATTTGTCTTGTCCCTTCCTTTCATTTAATTGGAAAGACAATTTTAGGGAGAATGAAGGGAGTTACCTGTTTCCAGGCTGCAATGCATGGATAAAAACGCATCATGTTTAGATGGCGATCTGGATTTAAAGAAGCAGTGCTCTACACAGGGCACTTGGAGAGATGAGAGCGCGGGGTGACCTTTACCCAGTTTAATGCCACTTTTCAACTTCTCCTCAAGATTCTTTAAATAAAGATCCTAAATGTTAAGGAGGAAAAAATTCTAACCCACAGAATTAGCAAAGCTTACTTATGCAGTTTATTCTTAAAGTCTGAATATACTCTAAATCCTGTCAATATAAAGGGATAACTTCGCCATATTTGGAATTATAATCACAGAGTTGCAAAGGGCCTCAGGGAGCATCTAGGCCAGTGATTCTCAAACTTCAACCATCAGAACATTCTCCTTCAAACACAGATTGCCAGGTCCTGCCCCCTGGAATTTCTAATTTAGCAGGACTGGGTGGAAGCCAGAGAATTTGCATTTCTAACAAGCTGCCGGGTGACACCAGTGCTTCTGATCTGGGACTCCACTTTGAGAACCACTGATCTAGTCTAACCCTCACATTTTACAGATGAGTAAACTGAGATCCTGCAAAGTTACTACGATGCACCCAATGTTGCAAGTATTGTTAAAGGCTGATTCTCCATCGGGATCTCATCTCCAGAGCCTACATCATGATTTTCCCACTGCAGCATGGAGAATTTTAGACAGATACCATAGGGAGATTAGAACTCTGTTCCTGTAGGAGGAAGTCACCCTCTAGAGTGGTCATTCTTCTGAGGAATGCAAGAGTCTTCAGTGCGACAGCTGGAGAGCCCCTCAGCAGTCTCCCCCTGCTGCCTGGCAAGCCCTCCTGCCTGGCAGTCAGCTCCCTGAGCTTTGTCCCCAGTGGGGACTCCATCACCGTGTCTGGGGCTCCATAACGGCCGGCCGCGGAGATGGAATCAGAATGGGCTCTCCAGAATCCCAGGGTCTGGTTCTTTCTGCCTCTTGCGTCCTGAAATGACACAACCACGTTGGGACCAACTGAGAATATGGTAACCATTGTCTGCCTACGTTCCAGGAAGACTTTGTCCGGTGGAAACAGTCAGGATGTATATTTCAAAAGCTCCCAGGGAGAGGACATCGTGTAACAAACACCATGTCTCGGCAGGGCTGTCCCGTGACTTTCCTGGGCCTTACGCTTTCCTGGGTCCCTTCCTCCATGAAAGAATGTGAAACCTGATGTTTTACCCTTACTTGGACCTACGGACACAGGTCACCCAGGCTGCCTTCGTGTTCATATATCCACGATGAGTTCTTGTGCTTGGGAAGAAATGCAAACTAAAGCATCCTCCCGGGCCCTTCCTACTAGGGGCTTGGTGCCAAGTGTGCCCACCGGGCGAGCGGGCGCGGGTGACCCCGGGAAGCCAGCTCCCCGCCGCGCCTTCTGCCCGGGGCTGCGCTCCGAAGACAAAGGGGCGGCG
>LNAC01000464.1:610115-681437 GCA_002007465.1 Ailurus styani
CTTGTGATCTCTCTCCCTCTGTGAAATAAATAAATAAAATCTTTAAAAAAAAATAAAAAAAATAATAAAAAAAAAATAATAAAAAAAAAAAAATAAAAAAAATAAAGATGTGGTTCCCTTTAAATTCTGTGAGATTGGGGAATTATGCTCTATTAACATGGTTCAGTGAGCTGAATTACTTATTGGGTATTGGATTTTGGGGCAGTCTCACTTCCTTGAGGCTGCATTAATAAAAATGGACAATAATTATTTAATGGGAGCACTTTGAAGACACTTGAGGATAATATAACACCTTATATTTACATCTTAAAATTTTCAAAGTATCACACCAAACATTGCTTTTTTTTCCTTTCTTGATTCAGACAGAAAATGAATGAATGAATGAACAGATAATCAAATCTGTTTATCTTCATGACAGCCCTTTAAGGCAGGCATGATTATCCCCATTTTACTGCTGAATGAGGAGACAGAGAGATGGAATGGTT
This sequence comes from Ailurus styani, assembly GCA_002007465.1. Taxonomy (NCBI): domain Eukaryota; kingdom Metazoa; phylum Chordata; class Mammalia; order Carnivora; family Ailuridae; genus Ailurus; species Ailurus styani. The sequence goes on from LNAC01000464.1 coordinate 610,601, forward strand.
TAGAAGAACCAAAGAACTAAGATGAGGCAGAGCCAAATTCAGTGCCAGGTTGTCCTGGCTGAAAGTTACCTTCTCCTGTATTCCTTGGATCGAATTTCTCAAATAGTAGAAAAACTTCTTTCCCCAGGATTGGGTCTCTTATATTACTAGAGCAGAAGATCAGCTTGGCTCCCTAGATAATGCATGAAACTAGCAAATTGTGTGTGGTGCTAACCCATGCTGGGTAATAGGTATTTAAATGATAGAATGAGTCACTCATTCTATGGCCACTTTTTAGTGTTAGAATTCATCGGAGTTAACTCCATGGTTTTCTAAAGAGGTGTGGCTATGGGCTTAGTATCTGGTTGTATCTCCATGGGCCCAAGGCCACTATGAGTGCCAAGATCGTGGAGCATGGGGGTTCATGGCAAACAGAGGCCAACCCAGCTCAGGAATGCTCTTCTTCTTCCAAGTGTCTTGAGCTGTGCTTTAGAAAGTTAAACCATGAGGGCTTCTCTTGCATCCTCACAGAAGGGAGCACAGAGATGGCTGAGAAGGAAGAGCGAATGATTTACTTAGACATTCCCTGAGCTCCTGCTCAGTGTTGGGCATGGCGCTCAGAAATGGGACTAGAAAGCTCTATGAAACACACCTGTCCTCATGGAGCCAAGTCACACAAACGCTCCCCGTCTCTGCTAAGTTCTCTAACAAAGGCTTGCTCACAGTGTCTTGGGAGCTGAGGATGGAGCAACTGACTTTGTGTGGGGGATTCTTGCAGAGATGTAGGAGAATTTCACGGAAAGGTACCTGCTGCCCCCTGTGGAATGGTGCCATGGTCCCTATTAGTAGTCTTGCCTTTCCACTAATTCTTTGCATACATTCAATTTTCCACTTAAATTGAATCGCTTTCCTTTTTCTAGTAATAGTTAATGACAATAATATTACTACTCTACCATCCATTACGCATCCACTGTGCACTAGGCACCGTGCTGTATGTTTTTAAATCCTGACAACAGTTCTGTGAAAGCATCTTTATCTGTTCTTCATTCCATAGGAGGAAACTGAGACTCGGAAGCCTGCTAAATCTGAATTAGTCCTTAGGAGGTGTGGTCCTCATTTCTTTCATTGACACAGAGTCTCCCTGCCTTTGATTCATTTGTCCAGAGTTCCCTGTCCCTCTGTTTCCACTTGTCAAAATCTCAGGCGGGGCTCAGTACAAACGCCTGTCCCTCTGTGAAATCTTTCCTGATTTTGCACCACCTGGGGATGTCTCCACATCGAGGAGATCCTTGAACTTAGAAATCAAGACAATCATTTTAGGATAATTGTGAAATCATGGCCCAGGGGCCCAGGGACTTGCCTTCAAACAGACCCGATCTATCGCATCCCGCCTTCGGGAGATACAACTCTCTGTTCTTCCTTAAATATCTCTGGGGACAGAATTTCTGTAGTCTCTAACAGTCCTTTCCTTTCCCTGGATCAAGATTTCCCCACTTAATCTAAATGCATTCCCTCTTGTTTGATATTCTGCAGCATTAGAGCTACCTGCTCACAGATAATGCACCACCTGAAAACCATCCCCAGGCTCCAAACCAGTAACCAGGCGACCCTTGTGCCTTACCCTCTGTAACTAACCTTTGTGATTCTTGTGATCTCTCCTCTGAAGTCTATTCTCCATTCCTTTAATCTTTTTCTTGTTGGCCTTTCTCACCTCTAGCATCAAAGACAAGGAGACCACATTCTGAAACACGAAAATGCCACTAGCAGGTGGCAGACAAATTGGCATGCTTAGCGCAGCCCGCAGCCCCATGCACCCTCCGGGGATTAATAATAAATACTATTTGATGATGAAATCTGAGTGCATTTTCTTTTCAATGAGACAGTGTCAACTGTTTTCTTCTAAAATAGAAATGAGCAGAATACGAAATTGAACAGCCTTCCTTCCTCCGCACTCGGGAGGCTCCTGTTACCGGTCTGGTTGCCATTCCTCCTGCGCAGCCCAGACGAAAAGGACCTTAGCCGGTGCCATTGCGCCTTCCCTTGATAACTAGCTCTTTATGAAAAATTGGAGATGAGAACTCTAAGTGCTTTGTTTTCTTTATTTCCTGGTCTGGCTGGTGTAACTTGAATGATTAAAGTAGATTATTTTAACCATGAACTAAAACTCCAAGACAAGGTTGAAAATCATATATAATTATATAAATATATAATTGGATGTCACTGCCAGGGTTAGCGGGATTTATTCATTTGATATTTAATGAACATGTTCTATGTTCTAGGGTTGAGGTGGTTTCAGGGGATGAGGGTAGGGAGAGAAGTGTAGAAGGGTTGAGATCCTTAAAATAATCTACTCCAGGGGCACCCGGGTGGCTCAGTCAGTTGAGTGTCTGCCTTCTGCTTGGGTATTGATCCCAGAGTCCTGGGATCGAGCCCAGTGTCGGGTTCCCTACTCAGTGGGAAGCCTGCTTCTCCCTCTCCCTTTCTCCCTGCTTGTGTTCTCTCTTACTGTCAAATAAAAAAATAAAAATCTTTTAAAAAGTAATCTAGTCCAGGGCGCCTGGGTGGCTCAGTGGGTTAATGCCTCTGCTTTCGGCTCAGGTCATGATCTCAGGGTCCTGGGATCGAGGCCTGCATCGGGCTCCCTGCTCAGCGGGGAGCCTGCTTCCCCCTCTCTTTCTCTGCCTGCCTCTCTGCCTCCTTGTGANACTGTCAAATAAAAAAATAAAAATCTTTTAAAAAGTAATCTAGTCCAAATATTTTAATTCCCAAACAGGAAATCTGAGGCTCTAAGAGGTGAGTTATACGTTATCCGGGTGTTTCGTGGGAGAATCTGGATCAGAGCCTGTCTTGTGCTCATTTCAGATCTATTTCCAGTATTATCTTGCTACCTGTGTTTTTTCTCAAAAAGCAAAGTCAGTGCTATGGCAAAAACAAGTATAAAACTTTGGGTAAGACATCCAGGCACAGCGAACACCAAAACATAGATTCGGTGAGCCTGGTGTTGAGCTGTTTGAATTAGGGGTGGAGGCCTGGCTCTCCACCTACCTCACTTCTCTGTGCCTCTCTTCCTAGAACCGCAGGGCTTCCAACAGCACATAACAAAACCGTGTCTTCTGGGAGATGCAAAGAAAAATATGACACTCTCCCTATGTCATGGAATATCTGTTAGTTAAAGCTAAATGTCAGAAAAAGGCAAAGAGTTAAATAATAATGTTAGAGATAAGCAAACAAGTTGATTATGTATACACTAAAAATCTGAGTGTATGATTAACTGCCAAATGAATGATATGCTAAATGCAGTAAGAATGTAGAGATGGAGGAAAAACTGTGAGAGAGCAAGAGAGACATTCTAGCTACATCTGCAAGAATGTGTATGATCTGAATATACAGAAAACAAAGAGAAAAACCTTTAGGGAGCTGGGTGGGGGAAGACTCTGAATCAAGAAAATGTAAACTGTGTTTGGATAATGAATAAATAACTTATTGCACTGGAATATTTGATAAAGTGAGTTGTTATAGATAATACTAGAAAGCCAGGTTTGGGTCAGATGGTGAAAAGTATCGAAAATCAGGCCAAGGGAAATGGAATTTATTTAAATTCCGTAGTGTTGGATTTTTCAGTTTTACCCAAAGAGGCAGCTCGTAAGAACCAATCCATATAACCTCCTTAGGTTGACTTTGTGGGTTGTTTTTTTTTCTTTTTCTTTTTTTTCTTTTTTTTTGATGACTTTCACATAGTCTCTAATTTATGAACCAACAGTGACATCTACCACTTGTTCTAGTTCAGTTTGGCAAGTATTCATCAAAGGTGTGTTCCTCTGTCTTGTTTTTACATTACAACATACATCATACATCGCTCTCCAATCCTGTCATAGCAACTGACCACAGAATACTTCTTTATACTTTGCTGCTTCCAGTCTCTAGGGAACAACACAGGACAAAACCAGTTTGCTGATCGGACTCTGGATTTTGTGTGCAATGTTAGTTGCATCTTCCTAGCTTTAAAATGGGGTACCCTCTGATTGCATGATTCTCATTGGTAGACCTGTGACTATTTTTTTTAAAGATTTTATTTATTTATTTGAGAGAGAGAGAGAGAGAACACAGGTGAAGGGAGGGACAGAGGGAGAGATAGACTCTCAAGCAGACTCCTTGCTGAGCATGGATTCTGACGTGGGACTCCAACTCACAACCCTGAGATCATGACCTGAGCCGAAAGCAAGTCAGACACTTAACTGGCTGAGCCACCCAGGTGCCCTGACCTGGAATCATTTAAATTCACAAAATATCAATTGTAAATGCCACATGTAAAATAATCAATGGGGATAATGTGTCTGCTGAAGCATCTATGATCTGTGGGCAACAGGAAGAGTAAGATGTATTCATTCCCATGTGATTGGGGAACAGGCATAAACAATGAGAAGTTCTTAGGACAGTATCTGCAGTTAGGGTGCAGAGAGGGAAGAGACTAGTCTTGACAGAGAATTACTAGGTTGAGCATGATTTAATTATATTAAATAGTCCACATGACACTCATGATTGTATTACCTGCCTTGTGGTTAAAGGTAAAACTGAATGTAGTCATTAGATCTACCATAAAGTATTTTCAAAAGGAAGATCAGTTTCTAACCAAGGAAGAGTGGCAAGAACTTCGGCAATGGGCCAGAGAGAAAATACAGGGAGATGGTAGCAACCACTATTTTTTGGAAATTGTGGTGAATCTTTGGAATAGTTTAGGAGCCTCCTTTATATACATACAGGAAATGTAAAAAGTACTGGAAAAATTACCAAATGCCCACAGCAGAGATACGTGCTAAATTTGGGTCTTATCACTAAAATGTGTGATTTGGAGTAAGTCACTGGTAGCGCACCAAGTGATTTTTCTGGAGATGAAACAACATGTGGTCTAAGAACTATCTACCCAGCTTACCATACAACGCTGGAAAAGTTGTGAAGTGTTTGGGACTCATTTCAACTCGGACTCTCAGATTTCACAACTTTGGAATTTGCGAACAAACTAGAATGTTTCCTCAATAATCTCTCTGAGGGCCCTTTCCATGATGGCCTTCAGTAACTTCCTGCGTATGGCTCTGATTTTCTACCACATTTTTAGAAGACAGGCCAGCTGTTTGTCTTTACAGTATATGTTTTCAAATAATGGAGTCTCAATTAAAATCACTGATAAATATGTGCATTATTTTACCACTTATCAAGTGCTTTTGTATACATTTATTATAAAAATTTTTATTAAAATCTTATGAGATAACAGTAAAAATAAGAATAAAAATTTGTCCCTTAAAAAAACAAAGGGTCAGATTATTAGACCAGGAATCCATAACCGGTGGACACCGTAGCCAGAACTTGAACCAGGACCCTCTGGCTCCAAATTCCTTGTGCTTCCCAGTCTATCATCCATCCAGTGTATCATGCATAACTTACAGGCTAATGCAAGAAATCTGGATAGTTTTAGTACAGGCTCTTGGCTTATTTCACTCCTGGGGAGTAAATGGAGAAGAGTTATCAACACCTGTGTAGAGTCCATAATATTTATACCTAGAGTTAGTGCCAGAAAGTGCCAGAAAAATAAAATATTAGAGTCTCCAAGGAGTCAATGATGACAAATTAAAATCAATGACTCCCACTCCTATGGACAAATCCATGTTAAATAAAAATGATTCCTTGTTTTCTAAGATGCCGAGAGCACTTTGTTTATAAAACAGTCAGCGTCGTTATGACTCATCACTGGTTGGATGACCACAGACAAGGCGGATTCTATCTCACCTTTCCCATCTGTAAAATGGAGTTCATTGTACCTGTCATCTCTGTCTGCAGAGCGGTTGCGAAGATAAGTAGTAACAACGGATGCTCTGCTCGTTGGGAGTAAGGCAGCCATATAAATCCAAGATATTATCATCAGGACGCTCCTGATATTTACATAGCTCTCTTCTCCAGGGCTTAGAGGGTTTTATTGCTTCACAGAGCTCTAGGAAGTGGAACAGTAATGCTCTCTTCCAAAAGGGAATCTGACCGAGAGAGTGGCTAAGTGGCTGACCCCCACATGGCACAGCAAGGTGATAACCTTATTGCCCAGTGATGTTGATTAATATTTGTCAGTTAACAGCTAGCCCGGTGAGTCTGGCTTGCTGCTGGCTATCTCTGCAGTAATAAAAGCCCTCCTGTTATAGAATAGTCCATGGTTTCCGGAATGGGATTTAAACTGAACTTTTTTATTTTTCCTGCGGCTCTTAAATTCTCAGATAACTTTCTCCTACACTTACTTTCTGGTTTCAATAGAAATAGCACAAAAATGCTGACTGTGGAATTCCTGGCCATCAGAATGGTAGAGGGTTTGAATGTTGCAAGAAATATTGGTTTCCTTGAGGCTTTCAGACATTTTTTCCCTAACTACATAAATAGCTTTGGGGTGAAAGAAAGAGAAGGCAAGTGATGAGGAAGGAGTTGGCAAGAGGGTGGAAAAGTTGCCTTTTCAAAAGAGAGGTAGAGAGGCCATCTGCTTTGCGTCACTAAAAAAAAAAAAATGTGTATGTGGGAGGAGGGGCAGGGGAGGCGGGAGAAGGAAGACTGGCAATTTGGGGCACCAGCAGATCTTAGCTCTCCTCTGCTTTGGCTACTGAGTTTGACCTTGGACACTTTTTTAATCGACCTCGGATTTAATGTTTGCATCTTAAAGGTAACTTAGAAGATCTCTGAGATGCATTAGCTCTGAAATATGGCTCATTCCCTAAACGCCATCATGAATGCCTGCCTCTTTGGCTGACTACTCTACCTGCCCCTCTCTGTGCCACATGGATCGGTCTCCGTGAGGACAGTGCAGCCACAAACACCTCATGTGGCTCTTGGAAATCATGAAGTGTTCCCTGAGGTTCCAGCGTTCTTTCTCAAGGCTGACTTCCCTTTGATGATGATGGAAGGAAGACTCTTGGATGGACTTGAAACTCCCATGGAGTCTCACTCCCTGAACCAAGGAACTGAGAGGGGCAGATTCCTTTCCCAGGCTTCAAGAATGAGTGCTAGGGTCTCCATCAGCTTCAGCCTTCAGTATCTTCAATAGGGGAGTTGCTACTTCATTTATATAAGTATTTCAGCATTTAATCCCAACATACAGGCTCTGCAAAAACAACAGAAAACACGAAAAGAAGAGGTAAGATGGTTATCGATCTGCTAAAGTTCCAAGACAGTCGGTTGGTCAATGTGATGGGACATCTGAATGTCTGAAAATCTGGTTGACGTGGATTATTTATCTTAAATGGCCAGAGATGTTCAAAAGCGTGAAAAATTTACCTGATTTGGTCTAGGCAGAAACAGATTCACCGAGTTAATGTTATCAAATTGTTCACCGTGCATTCAATATAATTCATTTTATTGATAATAATGCAGATATTTGCTGTCAGTTCTAGAATCATCCACTTTTTAAAAAATTTCCTTATTTTTTATTTATTGAAATTCAATTTAACTAATAACATATAGTGTGTTGTTAATTTTAAGGGTACAGTTCAGTGGTTCATCAGTTGCATATAATACCCAGTGCTCATTACTTCAAGTCCTCTCCTTAATGCCCATCCCCCAGTTACCCCAGCTCCCTATCCACATCCCCTCAACAACCCTCAGTTTGTTCCCTGTAGTTAAGAGTCTCTTAGGGTTTGCCTTCCTCTCTGTTTTTATCTTATTTTATTTTTCCTTCCCTTCCCCTATGTTCATCTGTTTCGTTTCTTAAATTCCACATGTGAGTGAAATCCTATGGTATTTGTCTTTCTCTGGCTGAATTATTTCACTTAGCTTAATACTCTCTTGTTCCATCCATGTTATTGCAAAAGGCAAGACTTCATTCTTTTTGATGGCTGAATACAATGGATGGATACGTCCATTGTATTTATATATAACACCTCTTCTTTAGCCATTCATATGTTGATGGACATCTGGGCTCTTTCCATAGTTTGGCTATTGTGGGCATTGCTGCTATAAACACTGGGGAGCTCGTGCCCCTTTGAATTACTGTGTTTGTATCCTTTGGGTAAATACCCAGTAGTGTGATTGCTGGGTCGTAGGGTAGCTCTATTTTTAACTTCTTGAGGAACTTCCATACTGTTTTCCAGAGTGGCTGCACCAACTTGCATTCCCACCAACAGTGTAGGAGGGTTCCCCTCTCTCCACATCCTCACCAACATCTGTTGTTTCCTGACTTGTTCATTTTAGCCATTCTGACTGGTGTGAGGTGGTATCTCACTGTGGTTTTGATTTGCATTTCCCTGATGCCGAGTGATGTTGACCATTTTTGCATGTGTCTGTTGGCCATTGGTATAGAATCATTCACTTTCTGACTGCTCTCTACATCTTCCTAAAAGTAAGCAATATGTGACTAACTCATTTTGAGTATTCTTAAGCAAACATCTGAGGTAATTTTCCTGCTAGAAGGAGCTGAAAGTTTATTTTTCCACTTTAAAGAGGTGGTTAATACTGCCACTGTGGTGTTGTAATAAAATCCACCAAATTTACAGTTGCTTTCCATTTACAATTCATTTCAAGAGCAGCCCTGATTCCCGAGAGGGAGAAACTGAGTATCAAGCAATTCATGAGTCTTTTGTCTAGCTGAGGACACGTCCCTTTGATCATGCCTCACAATGGCTGGGACTATTTCATAATGCTTCTGCTATAGGAAATTTCTCTTATGACATCCTCTGGTGTGGTTATTGAGGAATATCAGCCAGGATTATAACCAAAATTCTTATTTGCTTTTTCAGACTGTTCTAACTTGGATAAGAATGGTCACAGCACTCTCAGTGAATTCAATTGCAATCTCCAGTTAATATACACTTCATAGATTAGGACTTAAGTAGTGTGACCACAAGAAATGGGAAATCCTAGCTCTGTTTAAACTGAAGCTTCTATGTGGGTATCATTTTAATTCTACAGGTGAACAATTGTTTTAATTTGCTAGACGATTCTGAAATTATTACTTTGTGACAAGCCAGCTCTGGACCAAAGCTTAGAATACTAACTCAATGAAGGTGAACAATTGTCTAGACAAGCTTCACATGTGAAGACTGGGCACTGTACCTATAGAAGCTGTAATTGTCCCCCCCACCTGGAATTTACCTGTAAATCCAACATATTTGATGATTGAACATTCTCCTCACAAATGTAGCTCAGGGGCTAATTTGCATAGTCCCAGATTAAACTGGGATGTCACCTATCCCAGGAGTCTCTTTGGAAGAGGGCTCTCTGGCTCCCTGGGTTGGACTATAGGAAGACTTTGGAAAGGCCCAAGGTGATGTTTTCCAATTAGCACCCACACTAATGAGACAAAGTACCCCTTGAGGAGAGGATCATGACAAAAGCAAAATGGCAGAAGAGAGCTCTAGAGCAGAGTGTGTTTGGATTAGGAAAATTTGTAGCAAGTAATAAGTGTTTAGTTTTTATACTTTTTGACTCAGTCAGTGCAACATAGAATAGTTTCCTGGTCGTTTCGCTCTCTACAACAAACTAATTCATCTATTTCTGCTGTAGATGGAGCCTTTAAGAGCAAAGCTTCTCCATGCCAAACATGCTCTAACTGCCAAAGGCAGCAGGCTCAGCTAGAGTTGAAGTACCCTTGGTAGGGACATGAAAACATTATACATAGGCCCCAGGGGGGAACGGTGGGCAATTATGGCACCACTTGGAATTTGAAGGTGGTGCCTTGGTATCTCAACACAAAATGTGACTACAGTGGTAATAATAATAACATTAATACATTTTTTGCTGTGTCCTTTTATATGATATTTTATCTAATTACATAGTCATGTGAAAGAGGGATTACTATCCTTTTCGTGCATATTAAAAAATTACAAGAGTTGCCTAAGATCACACAGCTATAAATTTGGAACTAAGATTGGGACTCAGTTCTGTCCCAAACCATTTCAACATCACAAACAATGGAAATTGTTTCTACGATGAATGGGCCTTCAGCAACTGAACGATTATGGCTAGCACATTCTCAATGGTACCATCTTGCCAGTCGCAGTCAACTGGAAGATGATGGGTCATGACAATGATGTCAGAAGTGTCTGGCAGAAGCCTTGCTGTGAGAACAGAGCAGGGGTATAAGAAACAGGCAGACCAGTAGAGTGGCCCCTGGTAATTGAAGCAGAAACCAATGTCAATAATGACACGTGTGCTCCCCCTGTGTCTGGGGGGATTGGAAGGGCAGGAAGTAGGTCTTATTAATTTTTGTATTCACAGTACCTAGGATAGTATCTGTTACATTTATGTGGTAAACAAATTCTTCTTAAATGGTCAAATTCAAGATGGTTGTCCATGACTGAAGGCAGCAGAAAAGTGGTAGTCAACCAGAATGGATGAGATCAGATGCCAGCAGAATGATGCCTGAGTGACCCTGCACTGTAGAGGGTCAAGTCTACCTCAATTCAGCAGGGTCATTTGTACTCACAGGAAGTGGGAGATGTTGTAGGGGCTTCCCCTGACAAAAAATAAAGGCAGATTATGGGTCATATAGCTTTTATTTTGAGAGAATATGAGATGATATTTTTAGTCAATATTAGTTCTTGGGGATATCCACTGTGCCAATCACTGTGCTAAGTACTGAGGCAAACAGGACTCCCAAAGTCATTCGCCATAAGAAACTTACCAGACAGTTACAGACAGCTAAGCAATTAAAATGCAACCTGATAATTACACTGACAGGAGATGTACAAAGCACCATAGGAATAAATAATAGGAACATCTTCCCCAGAATTCAGAGGTTCCAGGAATGTTTTCCAGAAAAAGTGGAAGGAGGCATTCCATTTGGATTAGACCTGGGGTTGAGGTCATGTCCTATCATGGTGTAGCTGTGAGGCATTTGGAAATTTGCTTAATCCACAGATCTTCTGTTTTCCTACCTTTAAAACAGAGAAAATGAAAGTTGACCATTCATACTTATTCGATGACTATACGAATTAAAGTACTTAGAGTGCCCAAAACATATGGTCAGGAAGATGTTCCTCCGCCATCTTCTTTCTCTTTCCTGTGGTGATACTAACACATAGCAGTGGCTGTGCTGTCACACCACACACACTCAACGCACATTTCTTGAATTGATTTCAGTCTCAACAAAACCACAGGGCAGCACGTTTTTGTCAACTTGTTCATCTTTTTTGGGATATTTGTGGTTTTGGGATCATGTAGAGTGTATACTCACGAGGTTGCCTCATGCAGTGATTGCATCCAGAGAATACTTTTCCTTATCGACAAAAAATATTCAACTCATGAGAATGCAGAGCATCTTAGAGCGTCTGGATCATGTCCAGCATATGCAGGTCCCTTATGGATTCTCAGTTTTTCCGAAGGGTTGCTCAGATTTTGGCAAAATTTCCTTCTCTTGAGCACGTGTTCAGGGGCTGGGAATACAGAACAGGGAAGTGGAAGGTTTTCACTCAGAAGACAACCCTTCTTAATTTCGGGTCCACAGAAACTGTCCCATGAAGTGAAGTGAGAGAGAGAAATTTAGCAGAGTTGCTAACAGGAGTGTCCTCAGAGGGGTTACCCAGTCTTCTTAGTCCAGAAAGGTGTGCAGCTTTGGAATGCATATAACTAATGATTGGGAAACCGAGTATGTATTCACTGCATTTCTTGTCTTCTGGAAGAGACCTCAGGCCGATTGTGTGAGCGGGAGCATTGCATCTTCTGAACTGCAATTCTAAAAGCACTTAACAATTCTCATTACTTTATGAGGAAAAAGAAAAATCTGGGGGCATTTGAAGAAATTTAGCTCAGGACTTGAAGTGTATCAGTGCCCTATACATTTTTTCTTATTTTGTATCCCTAGGGGTCTTCTGCATAGAATGTTTCACTCATTTCCAAAGGGAGGAAAAATTGGAAATCAAGCAGATAGCCCTCAAGGACCAGCATTGGGGAAAATGTAAAAAGTTGTGTCAGTGGTGGAGAGGAGCTCAGTGAATCTGAAATCTGGCTCGGAGTCTGTCTTTCAGAACGGGGGTGAGACTCTTGCTCGAGATGGGGGCCATGAACTCTGAAGGCTTTGTTCATCCCTCCCTTTCTTTATGACACTTCAACTCCTGGCTCTAAGTACATTGTCCTGAATTGACTTTGTTTCTCCTCCTGGGACACAGACGCTCTTCAAATGCCTTGTTACCTTTTTTGTAACATTTAGAGATGTACCTAGTACATTCTCTCATTTTCCCTGTAATGATCCTACCTTCTTGTAAAGTGAGGCAGGGACCATTTCTCCCATTTTACAGAATCAGAAATAGACACTGGGGAACTTTAGAACAGTGGTGGGGCTGGAACTGGAAACCAGGTTCCTGATTCTCAGTCCAGGGTCTTCCCACTAAACTACACTGCAACTGTGATCCTGCCTGCCACGGAATTTCAATGCGAGGTGGATTTCTTTATTACTGACTAATGACATGAGGTTGTATCATCAGCGGATCCACATAATGAGATTTCTCGTTCTCTTCTCTCCTGAATCACGATGAAGCCATTTACGCTTGCTATAATCAAGTTCCCCCATCGAGAAAATAGAGGGAGCCGGCAAAGAATTGGACAGAGTTATATCTCACCCTTTCTTTTTTCAGATGACTCTGTGACTATATACATACATGAGATAATCATTTCCAGGTAAGCAATTTGAGCTCTGAAGACAAGAAAAAAAAATCATATAAATCTAAGGCATTATCATTATTTTTATTGCTTGGATTAATTGGGTCTTAACAATATAACAATGAAGACATTATCAAGGTATATTTTAATGATCTGTTTTGAGGTAAAAATATGTCAGGTGTGCAGGAGTCTAATTTGACGCTGGGGTATGACAGTTCTCCTTCTCAGTGTGTATGGAACCAGTCTAATAGTTAAACTGCCTGACTTCTGTCTGATACTCTTCAATCTGTTTTGTTTCAGCTCCTATAACTGTAAGTAATATAATCTTATTAGGCCTCTTGACATATGTTATTGGGATATTGCAACTTGAAGAAATCTCTTTATTAAAATTCACTGTTTTCTTTTTTTTTTTAAGATTGTATTTATTCATTCATTTGAGAGAAAGCAAGAGTGAGCGAGCACACATGTGTGAGTGGGGAGGGGCAGAGGAAGAGGGAGAAGCAGGCTCCCCACTGAGCAGGGAGCCTGAGACGAGGTTGGATCCCAGGCCCCTGGGATCATGACCTGAGCCAAAGACAGATGCTTCACCAACTGAGCCACCCAGGAGCCCCTAAAATTCACCATTCTCAAACTGTCACTCTCTTCCTGGTCCAGGTCTCATCCCAGAGTTACACTCAACTCCTATGGGCTGCTAGGCACACTGTCTCCGTACTGTGGGGTCTAGCTAGGCATAATATTAGCACTCTTGCCTCGGTAAGTGGAGGGGTAAAGAGGAGTTTGCCTGGACCTCAAGCCCAGCTCCAGTCCTTATTTTACACATGGGGTGATCGTGTGCCCGGTTTGCCCTGGACGATCTCAGTTTCTGTCTGTTGTGCCAGCATAATTATCAAAAGCTTCTTTATTTTCAAAAGAGCCCAGACACCTGTGCATACAAGACACCCCAGACAAATTAAAACCTCTTTAATCTTTTGTCACCTAAAAATTTTTTGGAAAACTCCTAGCACCATCGTATTAACTATATACTATTATATAGTGTTACATCCGTGGGCCTTTGGAGGATGATAAACTTAATTCCATTGCTTTTCAGCGGTCGCACGGAAGAACAGCTGCTTGATTCCATCTTCTTGAAGACTCCCACCTATTTGTCCATCTCTGGTTTACATCAACAGGATAATTGATTTCTTTACCTGATATCTCTCACTCTGTGGAGGTGACCTTTCCTCTCCCCAGTTGGATATCTGGACACTGACCACGCTGTCTCCTGGGCTGGGCCTGATCCAGCTCTTCCTCAGCCATTTAAGATGGATTTCTCTGGATACCTGTGCTCTGCCTCTACTTGCGAGTCTTGAGGTCTCCCCCTGGCAGACCCACTTCTCCATGATTGGGTGACACTGGTTTGCAGTGTGAGAGCTGAAATAAGAAGGCAGAGCATCGCCTTGCTCAACCTCAACTGGAAACGCACACGCTGGGTGACTCAAATTTTTCACAACTGTGAATGTGTCTGTGAATAACTGTGAAAGCACCATGTGTATTAATTGAGGGATGACAAGTAAGCCTTAAGGAACAGGTGAATTCGCACATGTAACGGATGGGCATTGTCTGTATTAATCCATATGGAAAGGCCCATGTTACTGACCTGCTAGTTCCTCCAAGATTCTGTTCTCCACTGGGCCTACTATTCCTTGTTCACAACCTACTCCATCTCTTCCTCCCTTTGGTCTCACGTTGATCTCCTGCAGTTCTGTTGGTTTCAGCGTTGTTTTAAGCCTAGGAACATTGATAAAGCCACTTCTCTGGGCTGTAATTCATTGATTTTTCTTCCATCTTATGATTTTTTCTTCTCTACCTTCTTCAGCGTGACTCTGTCTTCCAAGCATTTGAGCTCTCTAGTGTATACTTGAGACTCTTTCTTATCGACTCACTTCTATGGATAGCCTGGGTGGTAGATCCTCATATCTTTAGGACTGATACTTTCTCAGGCTCCAGCTCTAGAAAGTCAGCCATGTACAACCAAGGCTGGAACTTGCTTTACGACATCCAACATCTGCTTGTTCTTAGTACAGTGGGAGGCCTTATTACATGGGAGAACTGATTCTATTTTTTAAAATAGTTCTAATTGTAAAAGAAGTATTCCTTCCCTCAAAATTTAACTTTGAACCCCTATAATTTTTACCTAAGGTCTCAGTGATTTTATTATCACGATAAAATTCATTGATTTGCTGTCATTGCTTTGACCAATTTTGTTAATAGTAGCCATCTGTTAAGGCTTTCTTATGTTGTTAATTGTATTTCCAGACTAACTATATAATTCACATCATAGGGTGAAATATTGAGGTAATCTCCAAATACTGAAATCACAACATTGGTACAATAACCCACACAAGATTTTTCGTGTGGTAGTTTCATGAGTCAGTCAGACGGGAATGAAAGTTAATGAGGTCAAGGAGGTAGTTTGTGAATGGTAACTTGTAGCAAAAGCCTTGGCTAGGATACATAACCATTGTCTGAGCGCAGAGTTCCAGAGGTAGAATCAATAAAATTACTGGGAATGTCATCCTGTGGGTAGAGAGATTATATTATATTGTTATAACAGAATCCATGGACGAATTGATAGAGGCAAGTGGATGTGTCCTGACGGGTGTTGCTCTAGGGTCTAATTATTATCTTGATCTGTTTATTGTTATGAGTGCCTTGTACTGTCAGGCAGACTTTATATTAGGAGAGGACTATACTTTCTACAACTGGGAAATCGATTGTGGCTCCCAGTCAGATATGATTTGGTCTCATTACCATTTGATTGAAAGGTAGCCTGTAGATATGGGGCAATTGTCTCTTTTAGTTGTGGGAGCATTCGGGCAGAGAAAGCCAGGCATTATCTTAGTTAAATACATAACGACCAGACTAACATTTTGGTTTTCAGAAAGTGTGACGTCACTTATATGATTCTTACAGGGCATTGTCCAGTGGTTCTGCAACATGGGAAGTGTTCGTGGACATTCTTATGGACTGAATGTTTGTGTTCCCACAAAATCCGTATGTTGAAGCCCTACACCGAATGTGATGGTATTTGGAGGTGGGTACTTTGAGAGACAATTTGGTTTTGATTATGGTCAGGAGAATGAAGCCCCCATGATGGAATTAGTGTCCTTATAAGAAAATACAGACCAGAGCTCTGTCTCCATCATGTTAGGGCACAGAGACAAGGTTGCTGTCTATAAGCTAAGAGGAGTGTCTTACCAGGAACCAAATCTCCTGGCACCTTGATCTGAGAATTCGTAACTTCTAGAACTGTGAGAGATACATGTTCGTTCTTTAAACCATCCAGTCTCTGTAAATTTGTTATAGTAACTTGAGCTAAGACAGAGACCATCCAGTTATTTAGGATATGTCAGTTGGCTGAGGCACAGGATACAGATCCAACAGGTAGGTGGTCTGGAGCCTTCCAACCAAGCTCTGGTCACCAAAGCATTGGAAGATGATTTGTGCTTTGGTGTTTAGGGGGACAAATAGTTAGGGACAAAGGCCCTCCAGGCCATTCTCTGGCTAACCTTCTACTGAGTTAAGGTCCAATCTGGGAAGTTTAGGGCTAGCTCAACTGAAGAATAAGCTAGTGGATGGTGGGGTCAAATGAGGGTTAACGCAGCCTAATGGATTTGAGCCGACTGGTCTCCAGTTCACAGGCCCTCTGTAGAGTCTGGTTATGAGAGGTCATTCCCTGGGAATCAAAGAAGAGTTTATTTGCTCTCAAATTGCCCTGCAAATTCATTTACAGAAGGGGGATATGCTTCATCAGAACTCTGAGAACAAATGAAAACCATTGACCCAATACCTGAGATATAGTGAAAGACTTTGTGGAAGAAGATTAAGAGTCAGCTCAAGTAAACTATCACACCATGATGGAGTGGAAGGAAGGTGTTATGCTAGAGCAGTGAAGAACCTCGGATCTGTAATCAGTCTGCCCAGTTTTAGATGCCAATCCTGCCTTTTATTAACTGTATAACTTTGGGAAATGTATTAAAGCCTCAGATTCCTCAACAACTAAGGTTTCGTCAGTGGTTAAGGGTAACCAGGAAGTTGTGCCTCATATGCATTGGTTAAGAGGACAAAATGATATGAAGCAAATAAAAGGAAAGTTGTGTAGTGATTAGCAGAGAGTGAACTTTCAATAGATGCCAGCTATTATTGTCAGTACCCTTAGAAGATTTGATATCTCAATTTCCCCAACATCTGATCATAAAACATCTTTGTTGAAAGGCCTACTTCCTGCCAGATGCAGTTAGTTCTCCTCAGTTCAAACCAAAATTCTATGGGAGTAAGAAGACCCTTGTGTGTGCTTAAGAGAGGGCTTCTAGAAGAAGTGGCACACACATGGCTTTAGAATCCACTGGCTTGGGCATGGGTCTGGGAGAATAAGGGTTGACATTTTGTGACATTTTACTGACTAATCCAATGGATGGTCTTTTTGAAGATCTATTAAGAAAACATTCACAAGAACAATAAATTCATTTTAGTTGTAAGCTATAAAATCAAACTTGACATTTAATTAATCTTAGGATATATAGGGAATTGATGCTCTATAGTAACTTTTGATCAACAAACATGTTCTGCAAAGGAAGAGATAGTAAATATGGCTTTCTGGGCTTGACCATAGATGACTGTAACAGCTACTCAACTCTGTCAGTGTAGTATGAAAACAGCCACAGATAATATATAACTCAAGGGCCTGGCTGCATTCCAATAAAACTTTATTTACAAAACAGATGACAGGTTGGCTGGAACCAAGAGTCAGACCATTTAACCGATGGCACCACCCATCTTCTTCAAGAGTTTCTTCTCTAATAAAATCCTGCTGATGTAACAGGAAACAAAACAAAACAAAACAAAAAACAGATGACAAGTTGGGTTGGTCAAGCCCTGATCTAGAGAAACAAATCCTCTCTATTTGCACATTTACATCTAAGCAATCAAGATATACTAGGCAAGGGTATTAAAAAAGTAGGTTCTGGGGTTGAGTTGGGTCTTTAAAAACAAGACAAGAGAGCCTGGGTGGCTCAGTGGGTTAAAGCCTCTGCCTTCGGCTCAGGTCATGATCTCAGGGTCCTGGGATCGAGGCCCGCATCGGGCTCTCTGCTCANTCTCTGCCTGCCTCTCTGCCTACTTGTGATCTCTCTCTGTGTCAAATAAATAAATAAATAATCTTTAAAAAAAATAAAAATAAATAAATAAAAACAAAAAAAAAAAACACCTATCCAGCAAACATTTATTGACCTACTGCACGAAAAGCATTTTAGGTGCTAGCAATAGNTAAAAAAAAAATAAATAAAAACAAAAAAAACCCACCTATCCAGCAAACATTTATTGACCTACTGCACGAAAAGCATTTTAGGTGCTAGCAATAGGAGAGTGGGTCTGGGGAAATTGTATGTTCAGTAAGCTTACGGTTTGTAGGGGAGGCAGAGATGTAAACAGATAGTTGTAATTTGGTGTAGTGCAGTGTAATAGAGGCTTCTGCTATACTCCAGCAGACCACCTGGCCCTGCGAGCTCATTTTCCAGGATAAAACTGTTTCCTCTGAGTAGTTTCCTGAGTTTATATGCACGCAGGCAATTTTATATTCCATGGACACATTATCCCTAATAAAACCTTAAGTAATGATCTATTAATTGGATTGGCTTTGCTGACTCAGTTTCTTGGGACTGCCCAACTATTTTGGGAAAGACCATCAATTTGGGGGGAAAATGCATGCGTTTTTTGGGGGAAAAAACAAAATCAAAACACCCTTTAGGCATGTTTGCTACATCATTTTTTCCATTCTTGTGTATTTAACAAATTGGGAGGGGGAGCAGAGAAAGGGGGAGAGAGAGAACTTGAGAAGGAGCAATACAGTAGTTGACAATTTTTTATTTGCGAAATAATGCCATGATAAACAAAATTATCTGGATTCTTTCATCATCGTGTGAAATAAACATTATTTTGATACCAGAATTTGAAAGATAAAAACTCTCTGAGATAACATAATCTCTCTGAAAAATTAATATATCATCTTTTTTTTTCCATCTCATTCATTGTAGACTGGTGAAAATTCCCTGTAGATGAGGTATCAAGAGGTGAGATTCTCACCACAGATGAGAATTGGGGAACTCCCTGGCTAGATTTCAAATATGAATGGGATCTGCATCATCTCCATCGGCAGGGTGGCGTCTGACTGGTGAGTCAGCAACCTTTCCTGGTAGTGGCTCAGAAGGGGCATCTTTATTGCCTTTTTGATAACAGATGTGGCCAGAAGGAGTTGATATGCAGTCAGTGAAGACAGTGCTTGTGATGGACAGGGGGGAGTCCTTTTGGATGTTCCAGTCACCAACATGCAAACTTCCCTTGTTCTAGTGACAAATATTGGCAATCTCGTTTTGCCCCCTGATCTCCCAGCTTTAAGTTCCATTGCTTTTGCTGCTGACCTAGAGTAGCTGTTGAAACTAGCCACTCATAATCAAACGTGAACCTTATCTGGGTGTCGACTGCCCTGGAGAATACTCACGCCGATGCGGACAACGTGGTTTCTTCAAGGGAGGGAGATAGGAGTCCATCCTCTTGGCTAAGGGTAGTCCTCAGTTTCTATTCTCGTTCTAAGCCACTGTTCTCGAAGCCCAGCTCTGGGGTGGCTGGCTTGGAAGGGTCTTAGAGCAGCTGCCACATGTACTAGAACCTTCCCTCTCTACACAACTGCCTACACCATAGTGTTGAGGTTGGGTCACCTGCCAGAGCCTCCTCTCCTCATNTACCATAGTGTTGAGGCTGGGTCACCTGCCAGAGCCTCCTCTCCTCATGATGGACTCAGTTTGGGCATCACTGATGTTCTCTAATTCCAGGACATCTTGGTCAAAGCTCTCTCAATTCATCAGAAGGGTCTAGTAATACTGGACTCTTCCAAACGGACGTGTCTGGGATTCCTAGCCTTCTCCTTCCGCTTGGCTCCGTAATCTCTGTGTGAGACACAATTATCTTTTTTTTCCCAGAGAGGGACTCTACATGCAAGGGCAGTGCTTTTCAAGGCATAAGTGGTTTCTATTCACCCTTCAGCAGAGCCGTGATCGCCAAATTGACTTACATTTGCATAATGAAGAGGAGAAATTCATACATGACACAGAACAATAAGATTTACTTTGAGGTGACTTTCTGCCTTTCTTAGAGGAACACGAGGCAGCCTTTAAATAGCAACTTCTCTTACTATAATCTCACTCAGGCCGCTTCCTTGTTAAGTTGGTTTATTATTCAGCTAAAATGTAAGCCAGGTGGTACTCCAATTTCTCATTTAATGATATACTTTTTAAGGAGTGTACGTAATTGTCATTTCCCTTCACTGCAGCTTAATACTTTTTTTTTTTAAGGTTTTATTTATTTATTTGAGAGAGAGAGACAGAGAGAACACGAGAGGGGTAAGGCAGAGAGGGAGAAGCAGACTCCCTACTGAGCAGGGAGCACAATTCGGGGCTTGATCCTGGGACTCCAGGACCATGACCTGAGCTGAAGGCAGACGCTTAACAGACTGAGTCACCCAGCTGTCCCTGCCCTTAATACTTTTAAATGTGGCCATGGCTGTGTTAAATTGTGGCTACCAGCTGAACAGTTGTTGAGGACCGTTCTTTAATATAATGTTTGGAAAGTGCTCTGAGATCTTCAGTTTTCCAGGATAACAGAAATTCAAAAGATTGTTTCTTTTATAGTTAAAAAATGCTTATACATTACGTTTAGTTTTATTTAATTGACAAGATAAAGAGCAATACCTTTGTGGTCAGTGAAGAGCACAAATATTCGAACAAATATTTAAGTTATAACAGGTATATTCTCTCCACTGCAGATTCTCTTACCCCTGAAAGCATCAGCATTTTTTTTAAAAGATTTATTTATTTATTTGAGTGGGAGAGAGAGAGTGCATGCAAGAGCAGGGGAGGGGCAGAGCGAGAGGGAGAGAGACTCAAACAGGCTCCATGCTCAGTGCAGAGCCCAATGTGGGGCTCGATCTCACGATCCTGAGACCATGACCTGAGCTGAAATCAAGAATCAGATGCTTAACCTACTGAGCCACCCAGGAGCCCCTGAAATTATCAGTGTTTCTCCTTTCTAGCTTCTTTGGACCTTCCAGTAAGAAAGAAAGTGAGAGGGTGTGGGAACAATTGAATGGATGCCTTTTGAAAATAAATCTACCTACTGGGTAGGATGAAGGAGGAAGACATAAATATAATCTCACCAAAAGGTAAAACCATAATCGGGGAGCAGTTTTTCAGAAGAAAGGGATGGAAGGATGTGGCAGCAAGGCCAGGGAAGCAGAGAGTGGAGGGGTGGGGGTGGGAAAGCACGGGGATGGGCTCAGAAAGCCTGCACCTTGAAGGCGCCTTTGAAGACAACCTCATACACGTAGCACAAAAGTCTAGTTAAGCAGGGATTACTCTACCTTGAGGAAGGACATGTTTTATTTATGTCTGTATAAACAGATACGAGACATTGTATCACTTTGCTTATTTCTTTTTCTTGTTAAAAATAATGCTGTTTTGTGAAGATGGTCCCCTGGCTTGATTGAAGCAGATCAGATGGGATGACCCTGATTCAGTTGAAAGAAATTCTCTAAGTATCAGGCAAGAAAGCTGGCATTCGGAGGGCTTTGAAAAGAATGGCAATGAAGCCATTTGCCCTGAATTCTGGGGAGGAGGGAAAAGAGGCCCAGGGAAGGGACAGGAATGATCTGTGTAACCTGAATCTGCTGTAGAGGATGGAGGACCGGGAAGGAGGGAGCTCTGGAATCAGATCTGAGCCTCTCCTCCCCTCTCCCAACTTGATGTATTATAACCTCTTGCAGCTTCCAAACAGTTCCTTGTTGTGTTTCTAATATATTCCTGGAGTGGAATTGTCTCCTGCTTCTTCCCGCTGCTGGCTCTATTGCGGGAGGGGCTCAGCAGCGGGCCCCAAAACATGACCTTCCTTGATTCTCATCCTCAAACCTAAGTCCTCAGAAAACTTAAGAGTTGTGTGTATGTATAAACTTCCTTTACTGCAGCCTGAAAGCTCTAGCCAGGCACTTTTCGTAACCAAGGCTCTATTTTTCCCCAAATGTCCAATTGGTTCTGGACCTCAGCAGTCTTCACAGTCCGTCTCACAAATTAATTACTTCCCCTCCCCCCACCGTGACTACTACTTCTACTATAGTGACAACTGTTATAATTAGCTGACCTTAATGGAGCACTTGCTATGTGTCAAGCACTACATTGAGCCCTTTCCGTGCATTATCTAATGTAAGCTTTCCATCTAATAAGGTAGATGCCCTCATTGACAC
Source organism: Ailurus styani (assembly GCA_002007465.1). Taxonomy (NCBI): domain Eukaryota; kingdom Metazoa; phylum Chordata; class Mammalia; order Carnivora; family Ailuridae; genus Ailurus; species Ailurus styani. Next base: position 632,523 of record LNAC01000464.1, read on the forward strand.
AGCAAGACACTCAGAGCAAGGTCTCAACCCGGACCTGGTCTTTCATGATGTCATGCTGCCTCGTTCTTGATGCCTTGGATGCTCTCTGTCTCTGTTGGCACTGCCTGACTTTGTTCTCCAAAACCATCACCCTCTTACTGCTTTCATGGGCCACGGATCGCCCTCTCTGGGACATGCCTTCCTCCAGGCCCTGGAACCTTGGGGGTGGGGACTTCTACATAGCGGAAGGAGTCTCGTGGCTGAAAGAGGGGTGTTTGGAGCATCTGTGTCATGCTTTTAGTGCCCTGGAAGGTCTTGCTGTCATCTCATCATGGAGTACGGCAAAGGGCCATAGTCAATCTACTGGGGCTCTGTGAGTCTGGTGGGCACCACAGCTAAGCGTGTCTCTTACTCTTCTCCGCTGTAGCTGGTCAGCAGTTTCCAGAAGGCATGCCTGCCACGTCTGTGCCCACATCAGGTGCCAGTCCTGCTGTAGCTGCTTCCTGAGGGAAGTGAACCATCTCCTCCTAACTTCTTTCCACTCTGCCTCACCACAGTACTCTGATCTGTTCTCTGTTTTGAGCAGAGTGGTGCTTGGAAGGTAGGGGAGTGAGGAATGGGATGTGACACGGAAGACATGCCGGATGGATCTGATGGTGCCACCGCCACTCTTGATGTCCTGACCTCACACAGTGGTTATCCGTGTTAGTGTTCTCTGTTCTCTGGAGGGACTCCGCAGCATAACTAATTCAACAGCTACCACTCATGGGTATTCAGTATCTTTGGATCAAACACATTCACTCGTCGCTTAATGGGCAAAGGACAAACTTACCTATTTGGATCTTCTTGGTGGTACTGCATTCTCCAGGTACAAGTAAAAGGTAATGCCACTCCCTTAGGCCATGTGCTTTTTCTCAGGGTGAACAATTGCACTCATTTTTTCTTGCAAAAATATGAAATCCCAGCTCTTAGTAGCTGTGGGAGAGACTAGCCAGTTGTGCATCAGACTGATTCACTCTTTCCACCAGGGCCATGGCCGGACTACCTCTGACAGCCTCCTTTACCATAAGAATGGGTTCTGGTCAATGAACGAAGATGGAAGTGATATATGCCACCTCCAGAGGGAAGACTCAGGTCTTACGGGATGGCAGACACACTGGCTACAAGAAGTCTGGGTCTCTAAGTGAGACCCTTAGTCTGCACTGCACTGGTGATAGTCAACAGAAACAAATGCTTATTGTGTTCAGTGACTGGGAATGGGGGTCTTTGTTATGATAGCTGGTTTTATTGATTTAAACGAATATATCGTTGCATTGGCTCTTCCTTTCATCCTCACACAGTTTGATAAAAGTGTTGGATGTCACCAGGATGGAAATAGTAAAATGAAGGAAGGAAAGAGGGGATATGGAAAGGAGAGGAAGGAAAGGAGGGAGGGAAGAAAGACAGAATAAAGGAAGGGGGGGGATCGGTGTTTACAGATGTGATTCTGATAAGAAAACAATATTTACTGCATCCATACCAGTTCCGCCTCTGAGTACATATCCCAGATCTTGTACATGCTGTGGCTTGCGGCTCACAGGTAGGGATACTCACCGTATGACATATAAACACCCATAGGGGTAAATGGTCCTTCTGTGGTCATGGAAATGTTTTCCGACCATGAAGCAAGTATCCAATTCTTAGTGAACAGTGTCCTACAAATTTAACCCACTGACACTCCCTGCAGATAGTGTTGCATCCTATGGTTTAAAGGCTCAGTCCCACTACAGACACCAACTGCAAGTCCACTTGAGTTCCTGACTGATCGGCTATAAACCAGAGGTTCCCATGATCGCTTCCTCAGGTTTGATACTTCGTTAGGGTGGCTCACAAAGCTCAGGGAAATATTTACTTAGGTTTGCAATTTTATTATGAAGACTACGAGAGAGACTATAGATGAACAGCCAGATGAACAGGTACATAGAGCAAGGTTTAGAGAGGTGCCAAGTGCAGGAGCTTCTGTCCCCAGGGAATTGGAGGGCCCCACCCCTCTGGGCAGGTGGCTGAGTTCACTAACACAAAAGTTCATCAGATCTCGTCATTCAGGAGTTTTTGTGGATCTTATCTGCAGCCTCCCACCTCCCCTTTCCCTTTCCAGAGGCTGGGTTGTTTGAAAGTCCCAAACCTCTAATGACTGGATCTTTCTGGGGACCAGTCCCACCCTAAGGCTATCTAGTGACCCCAAGTTCCGTCCCTTCATGCTCAAAAGAGGCTCCTTATAAATAACAAAACACACTCCTGTCACTCAGGGCATCCCAAGGATTTTAGGAGTTCTGTGCCGGGACTGGGGAAAAAGACCAAATACCCTTCTTAATACATCACAGGCCACCGTTGCTAGAATATACTCCTCTGCCTTTTGAGCCCTTATTCTTCCTGGGAGGTAGCGCTCTCCCCTTATTCCTCTAAGCAAATAGTTTCTCCATCTTTTTAAAATTCTTTATTTAAATTCAACTTAGTTAACATATACTGTATTACTAGTTTCAGGGGTAGAATTTAGTGATTCATCAGTTGCACATAACACCCAGTGCTCATTCCATCAAGTACCCTCCTTAATGCCCATCCCCGAGTTACCCCATCCCCCCACCTGCCTCCCCTCTGGAAACCCTCAGTTTGTTTCCTAGAGCTAAGAATCTCTTATGGTTTGCCTCCCCTTCTATTTTCATCTTATTTTGTTTTTCCTTCTCTTCCCCTATGTTCATCTGTTTTGTTTTTTAAATTCCACATATGAGTGAAATCATACAGTATTTGTATTTCTCTGACTGACTTATTTCACTTAGCACAATACCCTCTAGTTTCATTCGTGTCATTGCAAATAGCAAGATTTCATTCTTTTTGATGGCTGAGTAATATTCCAGTGTGAGTGTGCGTGTGTGTGTGTGTGTGTGTGAGAGAACCACATCTTTATCCATTCATCTGTCAATGGACATCTGGGCTCTTTCCATATTTTGGCTATTGTCGGCATTGCTGCTATAAACTTTGGGGTGCATGTGCCCCTTTGAATCACTATGTTTTTATCCTTTGGGTAAATACCTAGGAGCGCAATTGCTGGGTTGTAAGGTAGCTCTATTTTTAACTTTCTGAGGAACCTCCATACTCTTTTCCACAGTGGCTGCACCAGCTTGCATTCCCACCAGCAGTATAAAAGGGTTCCCCTTTCTCTGATCCTCACTAACATCTTTTGTTTCCTGACTTGTTAATTTAAGCCGTTCTGACTGGGGTGAGGTGGTATCTCATTGTGGTTTTGATTTGTATTTCCCTGATGCTGAGTGATGTGGAGCATTTTTTTTCATGTGTCTGTTGGCCATTTGTATGTCTTCTTTGGAGAAGTGTCTGTTCATGTCTTCATCTTTTATTTAATATAATTTTTTTTTCTTTTCTTTAATGTCAACTCAAATCCTATTCACTTTATAGTGTCTTCATAAATGATTTTGGTACTTATTGATCTTTCTGTATAATCTCACATTTTGCCTATTCTTCATCATTTTTTCAACTAGCCAATATATTCTATCTCTTGGTATTGTTTTTATTTCTGTGTATATAGATTTCTGCGTGTCTAAATAGAAACCTCCCTGAGGACTGAGAGGGCATCTTGCTCTTTATTCATTGGGTTTTGGGCACATTCTTGGTGCTGGAGACCTAACGGGTTTCCATAGTTATTACTATGGGACAGACTTCCTATCTGCCATGATTTTATGATGTTTTAACATATTTATATGTTGATGGAAATTAGTTTTTATACTAGTGAAAGAATTCACTAGAAAATTCCTGAATCGTGGTCTTAGAGACAATTTCTATTATTTTAAGAGAGAGATGGTATTGGGAACACAACTTTCATTTTGTTACAATATTGACAATTCTGTAGACCGGTGGGCTTTACACCTCATTAGAGACATTAATAGTGCCAAGAAGTGCCCAGAAGGCAGTCAGCTTTAGTTCAAATAAACAAGTGATTAGAGATGGCAACAGAAATTTGAACAAAACTCTTAGGGATCTTTTCACTCCTCTGGACATTGTTCTCTGTTCTTGTACCTGAAACATACATGCCTTCACTCGGCACCATTCACCTACACGGTTTCTATTCAGCCCTGAACAGCATTGTCCTCTCATGGATATCAGTGGATATGGTATGGGTTTCTGAAAACTGCCCACAAAATGGTAAGAGGAGCAAAGCAAATTTTCCTGGCTCTGTGGAAGCTATTTAGGAGTGAAGTAGGAGAAAAGGGAGGCCACAAAAGGAGATACGACTAGGAGCTTGAGGGTATCTGGGGAAAAGAAGTGGAGAGAGAGTGGGTGAAGCCTCGCAGCCTAGCCCAAGAGCTCGGTGAGGGGGAAAGGATTTCAGAAGCCTCTGACAATTCCATGGCTTTCTTCAGCTTAAAAGCAGAAAACAGTGTCTAGCCAAAAGTGCTATTTCAATTTAAATGTGTGAAGGGAAGGCATTATGTCCACATCATATTAATTTGGGCTGTGCTCTGTAAAGAACTGAAAGCGTTCCATTTTTTTCTTCTTATGCCCCTGAGTTTCTTAATCTATTTTTAGCTTTTGTCCTCTCAGCTCGGCCGGGAGCTGCCTTGAGACTCGGTCTCTGGAAATGTGCCGGGCTCTGAACTGAGCTGTAAAGAATGAAGGTGAAGCTCTGAGCTGTTAGATTCATGGCTGGGGTTTTTACACACACATAAAATATGAATCTCAGTTGTATACAAAGCTGAACCCATCGTGCCAAAAGGATCCCAGTCAAGCAGGCCTGTAAAATGAAATCCTCTTGGACTAATTTAAAGAGACCTGAGTGATATAAATTGTGGCCTGCTCAAATGCAGGAAATAAAAAAAAAAAATCCAACTTGAATACATGCTTCCCTCTTGGTGCAGTTGGCAGCCCTGGTGTATGAGCAATGGGAACAAAAAACAGACCAAGAAGTTAGATCCCAATTCGTTTTCCAAATAACTCTGCAGCTCCCTGTTTATACTGGTCTTGTGGGTCTAATGAAACCCTCTTCAGTGAGAATTTAATACAGAGATAAACTTTTCAATAAATAAATGGCTCTGAGTTGGCTGAATGTAATGCCTTCCAGTCTGGTAAAACCACTTCTCTGGAATTGGTATGCAGAGAAGGAAAATGGTCATAAAACCATTCCCGATAAAAGAATTAATTCACAGAGAACACTGAGCCGGAACCTCTGCCTATCAGACTAAGATTTCTCTATTTCATTCAATTTTTCACTAACCATCCTATATGTCTTTTGTTATCTTACTAGGTACAAACGCTCAAGGTCCCTCTGACCTTAAGCAAACACTTAAATGGCTATTAGAGCAATTACATACAGCTGTATGTAAAAAGATTTCAATACCTGTTTAGGAATTTCAGGTGGTAGGAGAAGATAGACTACAAATAACAGGTGTAACCTTGAGGATGAGCTTCGTTTGGAGCAATACCCAAGCCCTTACCTTTGGTGAGAAATTGGCTTGTAAGGATTTCAGGAGGGAAGTGCATTGTCTTCAGCACACCTGGACAGATGATCTGCTCTTTTCTGTGGAATATAGAAAAGAATTTCTTTGGCTGCCACTGAGTTAAGTGTCTAGGGAAAGATACTTTTATCAAGTCATCGATGGAGTAATTTAAAAATAATTTTTCCATTTTAAAAGATCGAAACAAATGTTTTTGAGGGTTAGGGTTCTGGGTGTTCATAATATTCTAGGTCGTGATCCTTCACTTGGTCCGACCGTCAATGTACAAAGAAGACAGCATCGTCATGAATATCTCATCAAAAATTAGGTTTCCACCTTCTCATGGTACACTTGAAAATCTTAGAAGAAAAAATAGGCTTTTTCCTTCAATTCGAAAAACATAACAAAACCCTACAACTTTGTGCAAATTGCTGTGGCTCATTTCTCCCAATGTTGTGTAAATTACTTTTTCCCAACCTCATGTGATCATAAAAAGGGGAGAATGATTAATGTTGTAATCAATTGTGTAAGTGGTTCATAAGGATAAAAAGTGTAAGAGAAAGCAGGCATTGTTTCAAGGAGCTGTGTTATGAAACACTGAGAAATGTTATAAATATAAGGCAAATAATTACTGAATACAAAAATAAACACTTGCTTATGATTTTTTTTCCCCTAAGGAATCCATTTACCAAAAAAAAAAAAAGTGAATCTCCAACGTATGGAAAATGTGAATCACAATGTAAGTTATAACATAAAGGTTGCTGAGAAAGCCAAATAAGACTTTTTCTGGAACTATTTGCTACTGAGCTGTATGCTACAAAAGTTCTAAAAGAGTATTGTGAGTACAGCCACTAAAATGGAGATTTTACACACACACACACACACACACACACACATTTATTTTCACTTTGAGGGCCTTTCTTAAATGTTAAAAGTTCTGTTTTTTTTTTTTATTTTCCCTCTAGGGAGAGTTTATGTTGTTTATAATCTCTGAAAGATAAAATTCTATTTCCTAATACACTTAAAACTTAACTCTGGTGGTGACTCTTTTCGTAAGGTCATTCGAATAGGACCCTTTGCAAAAATGATGGGCCTGAGCTCTGTTTGAAGTTCAGGCTTGTCAGCCCAGCAGGTTGCTGTAGCTTCAGGGGAAAGTTGGCCTTATTCTGGGGTGGAAACAGGTGCCTCCAACCCAGAGCCCTCTCCCATCAGCCTAATATTACTACGGAGTTTGAAATCTTGGTGTTAATGATTTCTTCTTAGGCTGTAGCCAGGGAAGGTAATAGATTTCATTTTCTTGTGTTGGCACGGGCTGCTGGGTCTGCATCTGTAAGATTGTCCAGCTGCTAAAAACATCATTGGAAAAGAGTACTAAGATTATTTCACAATGTCTGTCATGGGTCAAAGCTAGATTGTTTCTGATGGTCTTGTGGGTTATTAATTTTACCAAACAAAGCCCAAATACCTCCTGGAAGGTTGCTCTATCATCTGGTTTATGGGATCTTTTTTATTTGGGTAAGTTTGTATATATGTATGTACACATGCATACATACTTATATGTACATTAATATACATACATACATATTATAGATATTGGGACTATATAAATTTATGGATTTATATTTTATACATTTTAAAATTATATGTAATTATATATAATTACGTTATATATAATTATAATATATGTTATATATAATTATAGATAACAAAATGTAATTTTGTTAACATATAAAATATATTTTATATATTTATATTTTTATACAAATTGTTAAGTATAGAGCTCTACAATTTTTACAAAATGAACATACTAATATAACTACTACCCAGATCAAAATTAGAATATTTCTAGTACCTCAAAAAGCCCACCCCACCATGTCCCTTCAGTCTCCATGTACGCCTTCCTTAATGATAGCAATATTTTGAGTCATACCACTGTAGATTAGATTCAGTGGTTTTGAAATTTAGACTAATGAAATCATAAAGTACTGGCTTCTTTAACTCAACCTTGTGTTTGTGAGACTGACTCATGATGTGGCACGTGGCAGCTGTGTATTTTTAGTGCTGTATAATATTCCATTTTATGAATATATATATATATCAAAATGTATTATTACTTATTAACCACTAATTAACATTTGGGTTTTTCCTAGTTTGGGGTGATTAACACTGCTGTGAACATTTTTACCTATGTCTCCTATAGGATATATGAAAACCTTTCCATAGAGCATATGCTTAAAAGTACAATTGCTGGGTCATAGGGGATGCTCTAAGAAACATTGCTAAACAATTTTCTGAAGAATCTGTGTGAATTTATACTATCATCAGAAGTGTTTAAGACTTCTAGATACTGTCCATCCTGCCCACCACTTTGGATAGCCATTTTGTAAGATTGTAGTCCTTCTGGTGGGTATGTAGTAGAATCTAATCTCACTGTGGCTTTAATTTGCATTTTTCTGGTGATTAATGATGGTGAACATCATTTTACATACTTATTAGTCTGTTGATAGTCTTCTTTTGTGAAGTATCTCTTCAAGTGTGTAGCCTATTTTCTTTTGGGTTGATTATCTTTTCCATATTGATTACCAGCATTTTAAAGTATATTCTAGGTACAAGTCCTTTATGAGATACATGTATTCAAAAGTCTCCCAGTATGTGTCTCCTTCTTACACCATTATTGGTGTCTTTTGGAAACCAGAAGTACTTAATATTAATGAAGTTCAATTTGTCAATGGTTATTTTATTGTTAATAATTTTTGTCCTGGAGCACCTGGCTGGCTCAGTCAGTTGAACAGGACTCTTGATCTTGGGGTTGTGAGCTCAAGCTCTACACTGAATGTAGAGGTTACTTTCTGCCATTTCTAGGGTGCCAAAAGTTTAATTATGCATAGGTTTTGCATTTTATTAAATGCATTTGTTCAACCACAGAGAAAATCATATGATTTGTCTCCTTTATTCTGATGAATAGTATCGATTCATTTTCAGAAGTTTGGTCAGTGTTAGTGTCCCCAAATAAATTAAACTTTGTCAAGATGCATTTTCCTTTTCTATATTTTTAGATTTGACAGTTAAATTATTCATAGGGTATTTTACATCTACTTTCATAAAAGCTGCTGGCCTATCCTATAATTGTATCCTATAATTATATCCTATAATTTTTCTTTTAAGGTTCTTGTTTAGATTTGGTGTCAAGAAACCATAGAATAAGTTGGTAAATATGTTTTGTTTTTCCTTCTCAGGAACCTGTTGTTTTTGATATGTAATCAAATTAATACTACATTTCCCTTTAATGCTTGGAAGAATTCAGCAGCAAGCCGTATGGTCCAGAAGTTCTCTTTGTGAGTACAAAGTCACATTTTTCAAGCATTTTACCTATGTTGGCTGAATTTCCAAATTTATTAGCATAGTGTTATTGCTAATATTCCTTTATTATTTTTAAATGTCTGTAAAGCTTATGGCACCTATAGTATATCCACCTTCTCATTCCTGGTATGGGAGATTTACCCCTTTTGTTTTCCTTGATCAATCTTGCTAAAGGTTTATGAATTTTATTATTTTTTTTCCATTAAGTTTGATCTTGATTTTCCTCAAATGTACCTTTTCTTTCTTATTTCAGTGACTTGTGCTCTTTTCTTCTCTAAATAGATTTTTGCTTAATTTTTTCTTTTTTCTCCCAACTTCCTGAGATTGTTGTTTAGATCAGGCATTTTCCCCTTCTGAATGTATTTAAAAACTTACTAAATTTCTCCCAAGCTTCACTCTAACTTCATTCCATAAAATTTTTTTTTTATGTTTTTGTTTTCATTCAGTTCAAAATATTTTTAAATATCCTTTAGGATTTCTATTTTGGCCCATGGGTTAAATAGGAATAGATTACCTAATTTACAAACATTTGGGTTTTTTTTCAGTAATTTTTTGTTTTTAATTCTAATGTAATTCCAGTGTTGTCAGAGAATACACCATGTATGATTTCAATACTTTGGAATTTTTGAGACTTACTTTATAGCTCAGCATGTGGTCAGTTTTGATAAATGTTTAGTTTATGCTAGAAAACAATGTGTTTCATGCAGATGTTGGATGCAGGATTCTATTAATGTCAATTTGGATAAGTTTGTTAATTGTGCTTTCAAATACTTTACTCCTTCAGTCATTTTTGGTCAGCTTTCTACCTCAGTTACTAAAAGAAGTGTATTATAATCTCCAAGAATGATTGTAGATTTATAAATTTTTTTCTTATATTTCCTCTTATTTTTGCCCTGTTTTTATGGTATTTCCCTCACATCATTTCTCATGTTATGTACTATCCTTTTATTCTTTTTTAATTAAATTACGTGATTTGTCTATTTTGTTAAGTTTTAAAACTCAGGATTTTGATATTTAATTAAAAATTAAAATTTTTCTAGTATCCAACTTATCAATTCCACTTTTATTTTTACTTTTTCCTTCTCTTTCTCTTTCTCTGTGCGTATGTGTGTGTGTGGTTCATTTTGCTGTTCATTTTCTAACTTAAGCTGAGAATTTATTTATTTTTGTTCTTTCATTTATATTGGTAAGTATATTTAAAATTATAGACTTTTTTCATCATCGCTTAACATAGATCCTACAGATTCTAACTTCAGCATGCATTTTCACTTTCATCCAAGAGTTGTTTAATAGAAGTTTTTAAATCAACAGTTAGGAAGGCAATTTAAGGGGTTCTGTTAATTCCTGGTTTTGCTGCACTGTGATCAGATACTGTTGATCATGACATTTCTAAATTTGAAACTTGCTAATGTTTTCTTTGTTACCTCATATATGAACAGTGTTTGTGGATGTTCACTTTAAAAGAAAGTGAATTCTTCATTATTAGGGGAGACATTCTGATATATATTTACTATTTTATATAATATGTATAGTTACTTATACCCATGCAGTTTACTTATTAGTTCTATCATTAGATTCTCTATAATCTTAATTCTTGTCTATTTAATCTGTCTTGTGCTGAGAGTAGTGTGTTAAAGCTTCCTATTATCTTGTTTCTGTGTTTCCTTACATCTAAGTTTTTGCTTCATATAATTGGCTGCTGTTATTTGCTGTAGATATTCATAATTCTTCTACCTACATTGAGTTTTGCCGTTTATTATAAGAAGGTGTCATTCCTTGTTATGTTTCAATGATATTGGTTCAAATTCTGCTTTGGTATCAGTAATGCTATACTTGTTTTTCTGTTGTTTTATTAGCTTAGTATACCTTTGCCTGTCTCTTTAATTTGAGTCTTTCAGAATCAACCTGTTTGGGACATATCTTGTATATGTAGCAAATAATTGGGTTTTTATGATTAAAAATCTTCCTTTAATAGGTCAGTTACATTTATTTCATTTGTGCCATGTTATTTTATGTTATAATTATTGTGGGCATTATGTTTGTCCTGTTCCTTTCTCTATATGATAGCTTAAAAATGCTTTATAAATTTGTTGGTATGTAGGGAAGTTTGTATTCTTGTTGTATTAGGTTTCCTTGTGCTTATATCTGTTTACTGTTTTTTATTTCTTTTGCTTTATGAGTTGCCTAATTTCAAATTTTTCAGAACATAAAATATAAAAGATAAAGCATGTTCCATGTTAAGGTATGGTTTATTATTTTTCCATCCTCATTCTCAATTTTGTTTTAATCTCATATCTGTACTTCATTACATTCAAATCTCACCAGCCATCTTTTTTTCTGAAGTTCCCGAGTCATCTCTTGGACTGGGTGTAGTTTATTTTCTAGATTCTTCAAGAAGGGATAATGAGCTTAGAATTCCTTGAGTTCCTGCATGTTTAAAACTATTATCCTATAACCTTGATACTCAGAAGACAGTCTGATGGGATATACAGTCTTTGATTAACACTTTAGTTAAGTGTTTTGAAATACTGTTCCATATTTACTTACTTTGTATATTATTCTACAAAAGTTTAATTACAGTCTAATCTCTCATTCTTATAAATTGACTTAGGTTTTTTTTTTTTTGGCCTGGAAATTCTGAAGGTATTTTCTTTATCTTTAAAGTCTCATAGTTTCCCTGGGGTCAGTCTCAGATATGATCATTGTGGTGACTCCCTTGTACCTCATGGGCAAAATTAAAATCCTCTTTTATTTATGGAAAGCTTTCTTGGTTTAGACATTTATTTATCTGAGAGACGGAGAATGAGTTGGGAGGGGCAGAGGGAGCAGGAGAGAGAGAATTTTAAGCAGGCTCCATACTTAGTGGGGAGCCCAACGTAGGGCTCAATCCCATGATCCTGAGATCATGCCCTGAGCTGAAATCAAGAGTCAGAGCACTGGGTGTTATGCACAACTGATAAATTACTTAGCACTGCATCTGAAACTAACGATGTACTATATGCTGGCTAACTGAATTTAAATTAAAAAAAAAGTCTGTGCTTAACTGACTGAGCCACTCAGGGGCCTCTCTTGGATTAGACTTTAAATATTAATTTGAATCTGTTTTCTAAAACAATCTTTTCCTGGGTCTCCAATTTTATGTCAATTCTGTCTTCTTTGTTTCTCTTCTCTTTAGTCACATTCTCTGTAAGTCTTTCAAAATCTTTTCATTTTCCTTATTTCCAGTCTTGCCTTTCATGCTTCTTAATAGCTTTCAGGTTAGTCTCTTCTTCCTCGATTAAGTTTTTATTGAGTGTTTTTTCCTGAAATGATTTTGTCTTTTTCTTCTGTATTTTCCTCTCAGCTCAATTGACTCTCATTTCATCTCTGCCCTTTTGTGTGTGTGTGTGTGTATCCATGGCTGTTTTAAGTTTTAAAATTTCTCATGCAAAGAGTTTTTTCCACCATCTCCCCAAATACTTGCTTATGGTATTTTAATTCAGTTTGGAGGATTGTGTTTCCATTTTCATCACCTTTTCTTGTTTTGTTTTGTCTTTAGAGGTGTGGAGGTTTTCATTAGCTGAATTTTTCTCCTTTTATCTTTTATTTTTATGGTAATTTTCAATAGATGAAAGCTGTTTCTTAGTGTTTCTGTGGAGAGGGTGGGTAGTTTGGGGTGCTTTATAACAGTCGTTCTTCAAGACCATCCTCTTCCATTAGTGTGGCGAAATATAGCGCTTCATGGGTAGCCTTCGTTTTTTGGAGCTTTGTTTCATTGGGAAGGATGGTGTGTCCTTCAGTGTTAATTTGCTTGATTTCTTTTGTCCTGTGAAATCTTTTATTTCCTCCTCTTGCTTTTTCCTTCCATCAGGAACCCTTCATAGGGCTTCCCTCCTTTCTTTTTGCCCTTTTCTTATGCAAAGTGTTATTATTTCAACATTGTCTCACACCAACTTTTTGAGTCCTTTCCCTGTAGTTAGTAAGGTTATCTTGGAGTATAATTTTCTATTGTTTTCACACCTAGCAAAGGTTTTCTGTTTATGAAGGTTTATTTACATTCATCTCAGGTCTGATGACATTTCCGTTCTTCTTGCTTCTGTAGTGTTTTGTTGTTTTGTTTTGTTTTGAGCTTCACTTGCTCTTAGGGAAACCTCGTGGCAGGAGTTTGAGAGATAGCTCATTGGATTTGGTGTGAGTTTTCCTAGTTACAGGAGCCTCGAAGTTGGACTTTTCTGTGTGCCATTATTCTATTTTTTATTACAATAATTAATTATCATAATGAATTTTCTTTTGGAGGATATAGTAAGAGATTCATATTTATGCCACATCCATTACCTTGGCTACCTGGAAATCTGGCTGCTGTTTTTCTAGCACTTTAGAGATGCCAATCTATTTTCCTCTGGCTTCCATAATTCATTTATAAAAGTCAAATTCACTTATGAATCTCATTGCTCCTTTGAAGGTAATGTGTCTTTAGTTTTCTGGATGCTTTAAAATTGTTTTTTGCTTTTTCTTTTAGAAGTTTCACTCTGATTGGCCAAAATGTGGGTTTCTTTGTCTTTATCTTGCTTGGGATTTGTAGAAATTCTTCCATGTAATGTTCATTGCCTTTTGTCGGTACAAAGTTTTTTGGTCAGTATCTCTTCTTATATTACTTCTTTCCCATTTCCCTCTTTTCTTTTTTTTTCTGGAGTTCCAATTAAATACTATTTATTTGAATTTTGTACCATATTCCAGATTTCTTTTTTCCTCACTTCTGAATTTTCTATCCGGTTTTTCTTGTTGGGTTTATCTGGATATTTTCATTTGATATATGTCTCAGTTCACTAATCCTTTCTTTTGCTGTGCTTAAGTATTGTTTCACCCATCTGGGAGATATTAGTTATACTTAAAATTTTACTTTTTACCTCCAGACTTTTTTATTCTATTCTTTCTTTGTAGACTTCATCTTGTCATCTATTTGGTTAACTATATGGAAAGTAGCTCTCTTGCAGTCTATGCCTATAAAATCTATATTATCTACATTTTTCTTTTTGATAATAGCTTTATTGAGATACAATTCACATACAATAAAATTCACCTTTTTAGAGCATGCAATTCAATGGCTTTTTAATAAATCAAAAAGCCTGTGCAAATATGACTGCTATCTAAATCTAGCATGTTTTTATCACCCAAAGAGGAATGCTGTGTCCATTAGAAGTCATCTTCCATTCTTTCTCCCACCAAACCCCTGGCAAGTGCTAATCTGACTTCTATCTCTATGGACTTCCCAGTCTATACATTTTATGTAAAAGGAATCTATAATACATAACCTTTTGTGACTGGCTTCTTTCACTTAACATAATGTTTTCAAGCCTCATCCATGTGTTAGCATGTGTCAGTATTTTATTCTTTTGTATGGCCAAATAATATTTCATTGTATGGATATAGCACATTTTATTTGTACATTCATCAGTTAATGGACATTTAGGTTGTTTCTACTTTTTGGCTACTATGAATAAAAGTGCTATGAACATTTATGTACACATTTCTGTGTAGATATGTATTTTCGTTTTCTTGGGCATATATCTAGGAGTGGAATTGCCTATTGTATGGTAACTCTATATTTAACTTTTGAGAAACTGCCTCCAATTTTTTTCCCCTGAATCATTGCACCATTTACATTTCCAACATCAAAGTGTGAGAATGTTCTCCAAGTGTGGAGAATGTTCTCCAAAGTGTGAGAGTGTTTTCCATGTCTTTACTAACATTTGTACAGATCATTCTTTTTATTATTATTATCACCATACTTGTGGATATGAAGTAGTATCTTCCTGTGATTTTGATTTGCATTTCCTGGGTTACTAATGATGTTAAGCATGTTTTCATATGCTTTCTGTTCATTTGTATGTATTACTTGGAGGGATGTCTATTGAAATCATTCGTCAATTATTTAATGAGAAGCCTAGCTCGTCTTTTGTGTATTCATGAACTATCTAGATAAAATCTTTTGGAAAATACCCAAAAAATATGCCCAAACTCCCGGCCATATCAAATCCAATGATTCCTCTATTATCAGCATCCCTGAGGTTGCAGTCATTTATCTTCACATCTGGTGGTCTTCTTAGGTCTCCCATCGGTCTAGTGAGACACAGAGTCCCTGGGGATAGTCTCCAAGAGCAGACGGAAGGGGATGAGTCAAAAGTTGATTTGCAGTGGGATGACCAGAAGATGTGAGCAGGAGGAACTAGAAGACGGATCTCCACATTTCTATGTCCTGGTCCTTTTAGGAGACACTGTGGTTGGTTGGAGGGAGGTGGGAATGGGGAGGTGATGTGGATGCAGGCCCAGATAATTTAATGTCATCAGTTGTATTTTTCATACCAATGTGCTTAAATATACCATTTTCCTATTTGTTTTCCATTAGTTTCATCTCCTCTTAGTTACCCTTCCTACAGTGTACTGCCATTTCTCCCTCTCACCCTCTCATCCTTGGTGTCATTTCACTTCTACATATGGTACAGACCCATGAATATGCTGCCTTATGTGGTCACTGACCTTTAATGGAAATTTTAAAGTTACCAAAAGAACTTTAAAAAAATTTTTATGTGCAATATATATTTGCCATTCTCACAGCAGTTCTTTCCTTTTGGTGACTGAAGGTCCCATCTGATATCTTTTTCTTCCTTTATGAAGAATGCCTTTAAACATACCTGTTAGCATAGGTCATGGAAACATGATTATCAACTGGTCTTTTTGAAATGAATCTTATATCCAGAGTCAGATCTTTTTCGTTAGGCTGGTGGGTGGTGAACGGGCCAGGAGATACAAAGTACTTTGAAAATGTAAGCTTCAACAGGTAAACACCGCAGAGTCCAGCAGTAGGAAATGTACTTGCTGAATCCAACAGTTAGTATATTTTCACGTTTTGAAAGTCAGACAAATAAGAGAAGGCCAAGTGATAAAGGCTGACAGTGATAAATGATCATGGGGGGTATGTTAAAATGTATTTTTGTTTCTCTGCTTTCTCCTTAAACTCTGATTGTATACCCCATATTAGCATATTGAAGTATCCTAAATCAAAGATTATCACAGAAGTTACAATTCAATGTGTAGCATAATATCTAGTGTAATGTAGATGTTTAATAGATATTTGATGATTGGATACATGAACAAATGGGTCAAAATTGTAGATTCTAGTAGACTCTGAAGGAGAGGCTCCTTTCCTTTATATACAGGCAAAATGTAAGGATCTCAAGGAATGAAATGTCTTTTTGTCTGTAGTTAAGGGAGAGGGAAGGGGAAGATTGGGGTGGTGGACACACAGTGGGTAATAGATTCTTAAAGAAAGTGAAGGGTTATTTTTCTCTAATGCTCTATGTTATCAACCCTATCATTCATTTTGGAAAATTTGGCAATGCAATTGATTTTTCAGAAATCAACTATTCAAAGAGCAGTAAACTAACCTTTAAGAAGGCAAGTAACAAAAGCTTAGTTGCCTATAATAAGGTTGGGGGAGAGAAGAGGATAGACTCAAATTTAGCAGCTTAAACAGATTTCCCACTTACTGAATCTGTCTGCAAACAATTTGCCCTTTTTGAAAAGGAAACCTAGAAGAATAACGATGTAAAGAACTCACAGTTGACAAGAAAACTTCCTGTACAGGATAATGGTAGTTTTTGTTTTTTGTTTTTTTCTATTTCTGAGGGTTTCTTATCAGATTAACTTACTTAAGGCAATGCTTTCTAGAGCCTGGTTCTTCTTTGCAAAGAATAGATGGTGTGCAATTCCTCAAGAACCTGAAGAAAGAGTAGCCTTACATGAAAATGCCATGTGGACTCTGAAGCAAAACTTCACATTTCATACAAAGTATAGCCACCAACTTGTTTACCATCACCATAAATATTGAGATTCTTAAAGGAGACAAAATTTCATTCTTTTACCAAAATCTAGAAGTTGTAGCTGAGCATCTTAAGAGAACTACTACTTAACTCATCTGTTCAGGCTCATCCACACATAGGTACAAGTCAAAGTCAGAAGCATCCATGGTTGTTCATGTGTATAATCATAAGCTCATAATTAACTGGGCTGCTCCTCTGGCTGATGTTAGAATTGTTTTCTGGAAAGTGGTAAAAATCTCTTTTTGTTTGGATCAAAACAATATCACAGAAGGGAGGTCCAAACCATCATGTAGAAAGTTGAGCTTTGAGTATCTTATTCAAGGTCATAAAACCAGCTAAAAGTTTTGTACTATTCTTGGGGGAGTTTTTTTCAATTAAATTATGATAGTTACTTTCCTACTAATTAAAATGACTTTAAATTTTTTTAAAACTAATAATCATAACATTGGCAAAAATATTTTTGAAGATGAAACAAAGAGGCCACTCAAACTGAGAGGTATTACGATCTTTATAAAGTTACAAACAACGCAGTGCTGATAAACCTATCAATGGAATAGAAAAGAAAGTCCAGAAACATTTAGTATATTGCAAAACTAGCATTTCAAACAAATGTAGACATTTCAATAACTTGATTATTTGTGTTAAGTAATTGGAAAAAATAGGAAACTCAATTGCCTACATCTAATAATATACCACACTGAATTACAGATGTATTAAGAGTTGAGTAAGAAAACAAAAATTATTAAAAAATAAAATATAGGTGAAAATTTAAATAATTGAAACTCAGGGATGGCTTCCTTAAAAATAACTACAAAAGATAACTAAGTGGAAAAATGG
The DNA here is from genome assembly GCA_002007465.1 of Ailurus styani. Lineage (NCBI taxonomy): Eukaryota > Metazoa > Chordata > Mammalia > Carnivora > Ailuridae > Ailurus > Ailurus styani. The sequence goes on from LNAC01000464.1 coordinate 650,041, forward strand.
TAGATTTAATTTTATTTTAAAAAAAACCTTTCTATATAAAAACGCCTATACATTTAAAATTAAAAGAACTAGTTTGTAAAATTTGTATAATTTTGTAAAATAGAAAGTTTTTATAACTTCATAGAGGAAAAGCTATAAATCAATAAGAAAAATAAGCAAAAATAAGTAAGACTGACACAGCAATTCACAAAAGAACTGAAACATTCAGTATAGGTATTTAAAAAAGTTTATGATCACTAATAATCAAACCAGAGTAAATTAAAACTGAAAACAACAACATCATTTTTATCTACGAAATTAGTGAATATTTAAAAATATAATAATAATTTCTGATTTTTGGTTAGGGTGCAAAAAAATTGGTCCCTTCATAATTTGAACAGAAGACAGGACAATTGAACAACATAAAGCAGGATAATTAAATTATGATGGGTACAGACTATGAAATTTTATGTAAGTATTAAAATACATGCTTTAGCAGAATATTTGATGACCTGAGAAAATATTCTATTGCTAAGCGATGTGTGTAGAATCACTTTAAAATAATTTTATCTGATGCTATAACCATATCTCTACTTCATGAAGGATATATACCAGTGACAGGTTTTCTTACTAAGTTGCGATATTTTCTAAGTTTAGATAATTAGCATTTATGTCTTCTAGAATCAGAAATAGTTATTAACAGACAGAAAAAATCTGGAAGCATATGTAGCAAAAATGTAACAACTATTGCATCTAAATGATGATAAGAATAATTTTATCTTTTAATTTTATATTTTCCAAACTTCGTGTAATTAACATTTGATTTTTATAATGAGATAAAACCCTTTATGATCCAAATTATTTATGTATATATGTGTACCGGAGAGAATTGTAGATAAATATACCAAAAATATCAGCTTTGTTGCCTTCTGGGTAGTGAGATTTTGATGGTTTTAATTTTCTTTCTTATACTTTCTGATATTTTCTATTTTATATATTTTACAAATGTATAAGAACAAAACTCAAACTACGTTAGTGTCCTTGCTATGTTGTATTTAAATATTGTGTAACATTTCTATAGTAGAGTTAGATTTTTTGTGCTTACACTTGCTGTAACAGGAAGCAGAGTTTCTCTGCATGAAGGTAGTATTTATGTATTTAAATTACTAGCAAATTAAAGCACAATCTAACAGCTTGCAATTCTTGCTGAAATGGAGACGTGGAGGCCTGATATAAAACAGGAAACATTATGAGTGCCAAACAGTTAATCACATGGGGTCCCAATGACAAGAGAACTTACTTCGAACTCATTTTGCTCTTTCTGCTTCCTTTTTGGTGGCTGGAAAAAGAGGAAGGACAGGAGCAGAAATGTCAAAAAGAATGGATAGGTGGGCATGCTTTTATTTAGCTTTATTAAATGAGTAGGGACGAGTTGGTGGCTGACATACATCAAAATAGCACACAAATAATTGAGGAAACAAAAGCCAGCTGAAAGTTGAGTAGACGCTGCCAGGAGGTCATTTAACCTCAGTCTGGACTGAAATCCTAGAACAGTGTTAGGAGGAATTTTGACATCATATAAAAATTTGTAAAAAGTGATCTTTTCAACGTTTTGTATAAAGCAATGTTAGAGAAAACAGATTGATAACTTTTGAAGACTAATTAAAAAATCTAATTATACTGAGGCATTGAGTTTCTTGGTTAATTTGTTTAGTTGTAGCATTAAAATTTTCCTTTAACTTTTTTTATTATGGTAAAATGTATATAACATGAGACTTGCCATTTTAACCATTTTTAAATAGACATTTCAGTGGTATTAATTACATTCACAATGTTGTGCAACCATCATGACCATTTCCAAAACTTTTTTTATCAGGTCGAATAGAAATTCCATAACCATTAAAAAATAACTCACAATCACCCATTCCTCCCAACCCCCAACTACTTTTATAATCAGGAAATGAATCTTCCAACTTTTTTTTTCTTTTTCCGTATTGTTTTAGTTATTCAAAGCCCCTTGCAATTCCATATGAATTTGAAGATTGGCTTTTCCATTTCTGTACAAAGCTGTTGGAATTTTGATAGGGATTGCATTGAATGTGTAAGTCACTTTGATTGTATTAACAACTTTGCAATATGGAGTCTTCCTATCCATGAGCACAAGGTATCTGTCCATTTATTTATATCTTCTTCAATTTCTTTTGGCAATGATATTTTGGATATGACACCGAGAGCACAAGGGACAAAATCAGAAATAAACAAGTGGGACTAAATCAAATTAAAAAGCTTCTGCACGAGAGGTTACTGCCTATGTTCTCCTCTAGGATGAGATTATGCTGAGTGAAATAAGTCAAGAAGAGAAAGTCAATTATCATATGGTTTCACTTACTTGTGGAGCATAAGGAATAACATGGAAGACATTAGGAGAAGGAAAGGAAAAGTGAATCAGGGTAAATTGGAGGGGGAGACAAAGCCTGAGAGACTGTGGACTCTGAGAAATAAATTGAAGGTTTTGGAGGGGAGGGGGATGGGGAGATGGGTGAGCCTGATGATGGGTATTAAGGAGGGCACGTATTGCATGGAGCCCTGGGTGTGGTGCATAAGCAATGAATCCTGGAACACTGAAAAAATAAAATAAAGTAAAGATGTTTAAAAAATAAAAAAAAATCTTCTGCACAGCAAAAGAAATTGTCAACAAAGTAAAAAGATAACCTACAAAATGGAGAAAAATATTTGCAAACTCTACATCTGATAAGGGGTTAATATCTAAAATACATAATATCTAAAATACATAAAGTACTCAGAACTCAAGAATAAAAACAAAACAAAACAAATAACCCAACTAAAAAATGGGCAAAAGGCTGGAACAGACATTTCTCAGGAGAAGATATACAAAAAAGCCAATAGATACATGAAAAGACGCTCCATACCACGAATCACCCAGGAAATGAAAATCAAAACCACAGTGAGATATGACCTCACCGTTGCAATGGCCATCATCAAAAAGACAAGAGAAACAAATGCTGGCACAGATGTGGAGAAAAAGGAGTTCCTGTGCATTGTTGGGGGCATATACATTGGTGCTGCTTCTATGACAAACAGGATAGACAGGATAGACAAGATCTTCAACAAATTAAAAATTGAACTTCCAGATGGCCCAGCAATTCTACTTCTGGGAATATATCCAAAGGAAACAGACTCCCTAACTCTGACAGATATCTGAACCCCCATGTTCACAGCAGCAGTATTCACAGTACCCAAGACACGGAAATAGCCTCGTGTCCATTGATGGTGGATAAAGCAGTTGTGGTGTATATCTAGTCAATGGAATAGTATTTAGCCATAAAACAGGAGAAAATCCTACCACTGGTGACAGGATGGAGGGACCTCAAAGGCAGGATACTAAGTGAAGTAAGTCCGAGAAAGACAAATACTACATGGCCTCACTTACAGGTATACTCTAAAAGCAAACAGACAAACCTACAAACCAAACTCACAGAGAAAGAGATCAGACTTGTGATTACCAGAGGGGGCAGGTGAGTGGGGAGAATTGGAGGAAGGTGATCAAAAGATGTAAACTTCCCCTTATAACATAAGTACTAGGGATGGAATGTACAGCGTGAAGATTATGGCTAACACTGCTGTATGGTACATGGGAAGTTGTTCAGAGAAAAAATCCTAAGAGTTCTCGTCACAGGGAGAAATTTTTTTTCCTTCTTTTCTTCTTTTTTCTTTATGTTGTACCTACAGGAGAAGATGGATGTTAGCGGAACCTATTGTAATGATTTTATAATATATGTAAATCCAACCATCTTGTACACCTTAAATTTATACAAAGATGTAAGTCAGTTATTTTTTGATAAAACTGGAATTTTTTTTAATGAGAAAAAAAAAGAACTTGAGGGAAATTGAGTGGAAGCCTGACTACTTTCTTCATCGGGCAAGCAGCCTGTGTGAGAGGCAGCTGGCCGTTTAGACACCAAGAATTCAAGTCTCTGGAGAGCTTATAAACTCACACTCATAACATGGTAATAAAAGGTGTTCCTGCTTTAATGTAGAGAGTACAAGCCTAATTACATCTTTCTTGGATTTCTGAGAACATAGACATTTCTCAGTAAGGTAATTCTGAACATGAGTTGAATTGTGGGATAATTTGATAAATGGTAAGAGGAGGAGGTTCAGAAGATTAGGGGAGATCATGTAGAGACTTCCAACATTGCTTTGGATGTTTGACATTTTTAAGAGGCAAAACAGCTGATGTTATCTTGATAATTATTTTTCTTCTCAAAAGAAGAAGTAAGAAATTTTAGATTTCATTTGCATTTATCAGGGTTTTCTGTAAATGCTGCAGATTAAAACAAGACACAATAAAACCAACGCGGAGGCAAACCTTGATGTGACTCTAATGTGTAAATCAGGATTTCCTGGAACAGCCTCGAGATGGTTGGGCCAAGCCTGGGCTGCCTCTCCATGAAGACACGTTGAAGGGCCTTCGGCAGGCGTCCTCAGACAGACATCCTGAACTCCCTGAGGTGGCAAGGACTCTTCCACCCAAATGGCATCTTTAATTCAAGTGAGTCTGAAGGATTTTAACTGCTTCAGAATATGTTAGCCGCCAATCTCTTGGAATGTTCCTGAGTTTACTTGGGATATTTTAAAATTTCCTGGAAACATCTAATAAAATGATATGGACTTTAAATTTTAACACTTAGAGTAGGACTTAAGATATTTGGAGGTATTACTGGATTAAGTCACAGATTTCCCGCACGGTCTTTATTTGTCTCTCTTCCTCCAGTACAGACTTTCTGCAGAAATGTCCTTTTCCTTTTCAAGGGAAAAGAAAAAGAAAAAAAAAAAAAAAAAAAAAAGCAAAAAGAAAGAAGAAAAGGCCGGAATCTTCTTCTGNCCTCTTCTGCTTTCCTCTATCTTCCCTGCCAGTTCTGATTGGTTTCTTAACATGTTTGGGGCCCCGATGACTGGAAAGTGGAGGACTTCAAAGTCCGTATCTTAAAATTTATAGCATAGCTGCTTGGATTTTATAATAATATAGGAATGATGTGGGAGTTGATGGTGTAAAACAAATTATAGAGTTGTAGCTGAGGATTTATGAAAGCCCTGGTGTGGTGTAAAAAGGTCACATTTCTCAAGATGGGATCGGGAAGGAGACAAACCATAAGAGACCCTTAATCTCACGAAACAAACTGAGGGTTCCTGGGGGGTGGGAGGGTAGGGATAGGGTGGATGGGTGATGGGCATTGGGGAAGGTTTATGCTATGGTGAGTGCTGTGAAAGGTGTAAGCCTGATGATTCACAGACCTGTACCCCTGGGGCAAATAATAATAATAATAATAATAATAATAAAAAGAGATCACTTTTCTCACAAAGTAGGTGTCAGTTTCTCAACTTAGCCTCCTTGGGCATTAAAAAAAAAGACATAAGAGGTTTAAGATTATTATTATTATTATTTGTAGTATTAATAATAAAATGCTACTATACTAACATGTAGCTGCATTTCCTGAGTAGCTTTATAATGTTCTGTTAGAGGTCCTTCAAAATAATCTCCAGAGGTAGGTCAGTAAGGCTCATTTTCAGATACCAAAAGAGAGACAATAAACTCAATGAGTTAAGAGGCAGTTCCCAGGTCTTGTGTCTGCTGGGCCACACATAGAGGGCACCCAAGACATGACTCTTAGATGGTTTTCAGGCCAGATTTTGAATTTTTTTTAATAAGACAAGATTTAAAAAGTAAGGACATAGCCTTGGTTCTGGACTCAGGAAGCTGTTCTGTGAAGTCCTGGGCAGTCGTGACTCTCTGCCTAGATCCCAGCCCTAGGAAGACTAGCCATTCTGGTGGCCAGGAACTGTTTTTACAATTTGGTCCAGTTGCATTGGTCCAGGAGAGGGCACTAGATTCTGGGCTGTCTGGTTATAGTTTGGCCAGTCATGTGATTTCCTGTGTGGCCTGACTTTAAAAAAGATGTGGCAGTCTCATAAAATTTCTCTTCACAAGCATTTGCAATTAGGAAGCCAGAAGGAAAAGGTAGTTAGTGGTGGGGTCAGAAGATGAATGGAGGTATTGAGGGATGGGAGAGAGAATTAGGTCTCAAAAAATGGGAAACAGGTTTAAACTCAACGTGTGAGGCAGCAAACACGAGTAAGCATAGAGAAGAGAGTGGATGGGCAAAGAGAAGACGCACCCCAAGGTGGCGAGCCCATGGGGGGGAGCCAGAGCCTGAGCCCGCTTGCCTCCTGAAAGCATCCCAGCATCCTGTTGCGACTTCAGTGGGTAGAAGGGCAAGGTCCCAGTTTGTATGAGGTCTCTGTATCTTTTTTTTTTTTAAGATTTAATTAATTTATTTGACACAGAGAGACACAGCAAGAGAGGGAGCACAAGCAGGGGGAGTGGGAGAGGGAGAAGCAGGCTTCCCACTGAGCAGGGAGCCCCATGTGGGGCTTGATCCCCGGACTCTTGGGATCCTAACCTGAGCCAAAGGCAGACGCTTAATGACGAGCCACCCAGGCGCCCTGAGGTCTCTGTATGTTTACATAAGAACTCCCAACCTGTCATTTTGGGAGGCAGTTTGAATGAGTCTCTCTTGCTTGAAACGCAAATAACCCTTACCATAATCCTCAGAAGGTACCATTTGAAACTCAGGAGCCCAATGCATGGTTTTGGTTTCACGAGGAGATTTAACTACGTTGAAACAGACGCTACTCTGTCCTCTTGATCAGGGGACTGTGAAACACAGTTTTATAGTTTGGAGTGCTTCTTCCTGTCGGCTTATAGGAAAGGGTTATGGGAAACATCGTAAAAAAATGCTTTTTTTTCTTTTGTTGAAGTATAATTGACACAATGGTATATTAGTTTCAGGTGTACAATAGATAGTTGACATTAATATACATTACAAAATGATCACCATAATAATAGTTACCATTCATCACCCTACAAAGTTATTATGATATCATTGACTGTATTGCATGATGTAGTTTCTGTCCTTGTGACTTATTTATTGTATAACTGGAAAGTTGTACCTCTTAATACCTTTCACCTGTTTCACCCATTCCCCCACTCGTCATCTCCCCTCCTGCGGCCACTGGTTTGTCCTCCCTATCTGAGTCACCTTCTGTCTTCTTTTTTAGATTCCACAGATAAGTGAAATCATGGTATTTGTCTTTCCTTTTCTGACTTGTTTCACTTAACATAATTCTGTCTGGGTCCATTCATGTTGTCACAAACGGCAAGCTTTCATTCTTTTTTATGGCCGACGAATATTCCATTATGTATGTATCTATGCCACATCTTTATCCATTCATCTGTCGATGGACACTCAGCTTGTTTACATATCTTGGTGATTGTAAATAATGCTGCAGTGAGCAGGGGGGTGCACATATCTTTTAAACTTAGTGTTTTCATATGAAAAGGAATATCTTTTTCCTATGACACAGCTGCCTGCTTCCTTCCTACTGTGATGCTCAGCTGTGTACGGGGAGAAGGTGCTGATGAAGGCTGCGAAGGAAGTTAGGCAGAAGGATGTTTTTTAAGGTTGTTGGGATGTGACATGAAGGCTGCTATTGGGCCCTAGGGTGTTGGAGCTCATAGGAGCTCAGTGAGCATCTCGTCCTACCCCCTCACTTGTAGAGAAAGCCGATGGAATTCCAAAGGACTGTTGGTAATCAGGGCCAGTGCAGGAAACCAAAACCAGCTCTCTGCCTCCCGGTCCAGTGTTCTTTCCTCCTTATCTAGGAACTGACTTTGTTCCTTGGGTATCTTTCTTGGGCAGTTTTCCTGCAGGCTCACCAACAGACTGGGGGATGGACTGCGTGGGTCTCGGAGTTCATTAGAGAATTAGGTTCCTGCTTCTTTGCTTCCTGGTAATCTGAGTGTTAGAGGAGGGGAAATAAAATCACATTCTGCCCATATTTCAGCCTTTAAAACTTTTTAAGTCTTAGATTGGTCCATATCAACCTGAAGGCCTGGACAGAGTCTAACTTTCTCACTCAAGAGAAGTATGTTGTCTTGTACTTACACCTTTTTCAGAATTATGAAGTTGATAAAGAGTAACTTCAGGCAGAAATAATAGTCCATGGACCAAGGCTGCGGGTTGGACTCCTAGACTGTAAGCTAGGCACTTTGAATAAAGTCACAATGAAGCTTTATGCTTCCCATCTTTATTTCTTTGCCTTGTATGTGCCATGATGCCTTTTTCTTGGAGATGGGCTGAGTTTTAATTGACTTGTCACCTGTAGTGTATTTTTCCCATTGAGCAAAAAGCCGGTAAATTCAGCTTGGAGGATTTGCCTGAGGCAAGGTGTCATAACCGTTCACAAATCACCACTTGTATCCTGTTTACACCACCTTTGCCCCACACCAGCCTGCGTAACAGATCTCATTTGCCTTTTGCACAAAGGGAGAACCGGGCCCTGTGCAATGGCTGTTGCGTCACTGTGGCCATCTTCATGCTGTGCTTTGGGAGATGATGAAACAAAGGGTCCGCTACACTGAATAGAATTTGAACAAACTGTGTAAGAGTCAGAGGGAATGAGACAAAACCATGGGATACTATCTACCGTTTATTGAGTGTCTACTGTGCTCCAAGTACCCTCACCATTGATACTGTGCTTCACCCCTACAATTATCCCATGAGAAAACCTGTGCTGCCTACATTTTACATATAAGGAGACTGAGGATCACAGAGGTGGAAATCATATATCTGGGAAATGGCAGAAGTGCCATTTAAATTCAGGTCTGGGGCACCTGGGTGGCTCAGTGGGTTAAAGCCGCTGCCTTCGGCTCAGGTCATGATCCCAGGGTCCTGGGATCGAGGCCCACATCGGGCTCTCTGCTCGGCAGGGAGCCTGCTTCCTCCTCTCTCTCTGCCTGCCTCTCTNGGTCATGATCCCAGAGTCCTGGATTGAGTCCCACAGTGGGCTCCCTGCTCAGTGGGGAGTCTGTTTCCTCCCTCTGCCTGCCACTCCCCCTGCTTGTGCTCTCTCTCTCTCTGACAAATAGATAAATAAAATCTTAAAAAAAAGATTCCCTAAAAAATAAAAATAAATAAAAATAAAAAATTAATTAAAAAATTAAAAAAGATAAATTCAGGTCTGTCTTCTCTAAAGTCCATGAGTGCTCTTAATCAGTACATTATCCTGCCTTTCCCATGACAGACATCCTGGCTATTACAGCAACTTGGAATCCTCCCTGTCCCACTAGGGTAGATTATATATAAAGACAAATGCTTCGTGGAAGGATTGAACACAGCTGTCCATGGCTCAATCAGTGAACAAATCCTTATTGATACAAAGTATATGCATGACACCGGGCGGCATGCTATAGCAGGTTCCAAGAAGTGGAAGAAACAGGCTTTGCCCTCAAGGACTGTCTAATGCAGTTGGTGTAATAGGATGTGTGCATTGAGGGTCAGTAACAACATGGGGCTTATATGATAATAGCTGACAAGAAATACCTTAAGGGTAGGAAAGAATAATGAGAAGATATAAGGTCATCCTTTCCCGCCAGGATAACAGAGACTTGCAGGATCAACTATGCCAGAAGAATCTTTATGGAACTGGCTAATTTCATTTGAACTGGACATGATTTCTGGGCTGCTGGGTGGCTGACCCCATTCTGGCTCTAAAGTTAGACTATTTGAGAGAAACATCCAAGCAGTAAGACAGTAGAAAGCACATCTGCTCTGTCACCGGGTTCTGCTGATGGACACAGGACCCTTGTCTCGAGTGTACTGTCATCCGTTGAGACATCCCACGAGGATGCCTCAACACCTATCCTTGTTGGAGACTGAAATGTGTGCGGCAGATAATTAGCAGTTGGGCGAGTCTGGGATGCCACACTCTTAAAAGCAAGATAGTATTATCCCGAAGTACCTTTTCAATTCCATGAACTCCAGAAAAATACCTTTGAAGCTTAAGGAGAAGCTACTTGTCATTTTCTGCCTTGTCACCTTTGTAGGCAATCTCGATGGGTTAGTAACGTGGCATTTGAACTGAGTCATCATAAATCTCTAGCAATCAGTCAGTCATGTCCAGTAATCTTTGTCTAGGATCTCCTCATGAGATGGCCCATTGAGAAAGAGAGCAGGGCGCCATCAAACAGTGGTGGCTGTTTGCTTCTTCTCTTTTGTGTCCTAAATATGTCCCCTCAGCATGCCAGGCTGACATGCCTTGGCCCCACTGTCAGGTTTGTTTGTAAAAGCTACCAAATCCTTGTTTTACATGCTCCACGTCGTCTTCCCATGTCTGGCTGTATACTGCGATGTCATCAATCAATGCCACACTGAATTCACCCAACTTCATCAGCACCGTGTTTACCTTCATCCGAAATGTTGCTGGTGTGTTCCTTCTGCTCAAAAGGGAGCCCCTAGAACACATCAAAACCCGAGTCATGGCCGAGGCTACCTGGGGCAGTGATATTCCCCACAATGACAAGGGCTCTTCATTGCTGTGTTCAGGTTGTTCGATGGCATTGCTACCTTTATGACCATATCTTGCTTTTCGTTCCAGGCGTAAGTCAGGGGAGCACCACGGAAGCTCCCGTGCTTCTAGCGTGGAAGCCACTGTGTTACTTTAGTTAAAGCTCCAGCCATGCAAAAGAGTCAGAATGTCTGTAGTGATCGCAACCATAGTAAAACTGTGGTCTCTCTCCTTCAGAGGAGAGGAAAGTGCTACAATGTTAGCTAGGAGAAGAAAATGCGTAATTAGATGGGGACATCTTGCCTTCATCCAAGCCTGGAAACTCTGAGCTTATTACTGACTTCTGTCTCCAAAAGGTGGCACAAAGGACACATTTGATTGTGTATTCCTGCCAGGGCTCATTCCAGTCTTCGACCTGTCCAGTGACCAGTAACTAAATTATTTAGAGGAAATGTTTGTGAGGGTAGCCACCATGCTAATTTGGTTGACTTTGTTACCTCTGTGGAAAATTCTGAGAAAGGAGATAGGAAGTTTTGAATATACACGTGAGCTGTTTCTGATCCAACGTCTTTTCTTTCCTCCCCCTTCTAAATTCATTCAAGAGAGATGAAGGTCTTTTTATTTACTTTCCCATCATCCGCAACATATTCGACAAAGGAAGTTGCTCTGAAGTCCAGTGTAGAATCGTAAGGTCTATCAAAGCATTAGTGTGGTCACCCTTCCCTTCCTCTTTTCTAGATACAGTAGTCCACAGAACTACCCTCTGCTTCCTTTTTTTTTTTTTTTAAGATTTTTATTTATTTATTTGACACAGAGAGAGAGATCACAAGTAGGCAGAGAGGGAGGCAGAGAGAGAGAGGAGGAAGCAGGCTCCCCGCTGAGCAGAGAGCCCGATGCGGGCCTCGATCCTAGGACCCTGAGATCATGACCTGAGCTGAAGGCAGAGGCTTAACCCACTGAGCCACCCAGGCGCCCCCTAAGCTCTGCTTCTTAGTGCCCTTGATCCTTTAAGCAGTTCCTTATAAGTAAACCCAGAAATTACCTTTTTGCTTTTCTCTTTGGCACTCTTTATTGAAACCTACTAGCCTTGTGAACTTATCTTTGTCTGATATCCAGTTTGTCAGTTTCTAAGTTAAGTGAATTAAGAACTTAGGTTGCAGAGAAGGATCCCTGGTCATGGTAGTCATCTTTATTTTGGTTGGCCATGTTACTATATCAGGGTCTCCTTGCTAGAGTAACAGGAAACTGCATGGGCTAGTCCTCCTGTTCTCTCCGTAGGACTTATTCCTGGGCTTCCCCACTGCCCACTTGTCTGTACTCCCACTTCCTGACCTTAACTGTGAAACCTCAGCTCTCAACCTTGGGTGGGACAATTAGTAGAACTGGGAGGTCACTCAGCGGGAATTTTCCAGGGCTTCGAAAGCCTGCCGAGACAGCCCCAGTAGGCACACAGTTTTGTTTTGTTTTGTTTTAATTTTCCTCCAGTGGCACAGTGAGCTACTTCCTGGGGCTGCAAATCAGTGCTCTGGCTAACTGCCTCACATCTCTGCTCAGGGTGTGGATGCTGGGATCTAGGAACTCATTGAGAAAGTTGCTGTGTCTTGATAAAAATTCTGTAAATTTACCTGCATGCCTAATAATCCAGAGAGAAAATTTTCTTGGAGGAAAGAAATTGACAGTCTTGAGTGTTGCCACATTATCAGGTCCCTTCTTCTTTGCAAGATCTGCTTTTACATATTAAAAAGGGGGTGAAAAAAACAAGAAGGTAAAGAGAGAGGATCTTGGCATATTTCCGTAAGCAGAAAAATTGCCCTTACCCTAAGGTGAAAGAAAGTGTGAATGGTGCCTTAGAGGCAATTCAGGAAGTATTCATTAATCAACAAGTATTTATTAAGCACTATTTTCAGAATTGTGCTCAGGGCTATGGTAGGATAATAAAAGAAGTGTAAAACAGAATTCATGCCCTCCAAGAATTTATGCTCTAATTGGGGAGAGAGAAATAATAAGAGGCAGTTTAGAATAAATGCTAAATTGTGTGTTTCAGATCATAAGAATTATAAGAAAGAAGCAGGTTTTCACCGAGACCTAGAATAGTCAGGGAAGCCTTTGCTAGAATGATAAGGGCTTGAAATGAATCTTGAAAGATGGGTTACATATAGTTAAATGACCCCTACATTAATTAATTCAGAGAATTAATTAATTCTGATGGTGGGGAATGTGACCTAGGATACAACACTATTGTCACCATTCTCTTTAATTACAAAGAGGAAGAATTAACCTATACCATGAAAGAATTTCAAATGCGTGGACACCTTTGAGACAATTTATAGGCATGCCGCTTAAGGAGCAGGGTTTCTACTAATTGACCTCATTTCTCCTTTCCACTTTTTTTTTTCTTCCATAGGCATTGTAACCTTTGAAGTTTTTGAACTACAGCCTTGCATTAACATCCTTTGCACCATGTGAACATTCCCGTAGATTTGGATCAGAGGTGGGCCTGAAGACAGCCGGAGAGGCTCTCCCATGTCCCACGATACAGGGCTGAAACTACTGGACCCACAGCACCCTTGCAGAAGTCAACAGGACAGCCCCTTCTTGTTTCCTAGGTGACAGCCAAATGGCATGGCCCAATCTGCAGTGTACCTTGCAGGGGGATCCAAGCTGCCACTTCCTTTACATCTCTTTCTGTGCCCTGGGAAAACTTCTTTGCCATTACTCCATGTCGTCTCGAATTAGGCTACAGTTTGCAAAAGAGAGCAATTCTACCCCTCCCAGTTTACCGCTCATTTTGCCCTATAATGTCCGTGCACAGTGACTTAAGAAGTTCAGGGAAAGCCCTTCAGTTTTGAGCATGCAGAGTGATAATAATATTAGCTCACATTCTTGTAGTGTTTTCATATTCTTTTTCTTACTCAGTTTGTATACCAGTTCCATGAGGCAAGTGAGAAGTGGAGGATTATGAAAACCCACTTCCCCACATATAGACCTGCTTTTATTTTTTTTATTTTATTATTTTTTAAAGATTTTATCTATTTATTTGACACAGAGAGAGAGATCACAAGTAGACAGAGAGGCAGGCAGAGAGGCAGGCAGAGAGAGAGAGGGGGAAGCAGGCTCCCTGCTGAGCAGAGAGCCCGGTGCAGGGCTTGATCCCAGGACACTGACATCATGACCTGAGCCAAAGGCAGAGGCTTAACTCACTGAGCCACCCAGGCACCCCTGCTTTTATTTTTATGTCCAATAATATAAAGGAATTTTTTTTTTAAAAAAGAGCTTCTTTTTCCCTTTATATAGAAGTCATAATGGATAATTGTAAAAAAAATGTGTAAAACACACATAAACCCCTATATACTTCATTTAGAAAGATGGAAAATATATGGATGAAAAATCTGAGCTTTAAGAGGTTAAGACTTGCCTAAGGTCACATTCCTAAAAGAATGGCAAGGCTGGGCTCAAGTCTAGGTCACCTGAGGCCAAGTCCTATGCCGCTGGGCCAGCTGGGATGTTATTGGAGAACATTAAAAGACCAGCAGCAGCGTCACCACCGTTGATATTCAGGAGGGTATATAATTTTATCAATACAATACAAAGGTTAATGGGATTGCCTCCTTCCAACTCTATCATAGTAAACGCAGGCTTTATGGCAACATTAAAAAAAATGACCTCTCTCTGCTTTATGCTGATTATTAACTAAGATTATCTCACACTAGAGATTTACTATACCAAAGAGCACTGACATCACTAACTGCTATTAAGTATATGATACTTATACTCCATAAAGTGGAGCAAAATACCTTTGTCAGCAATGTAGAGAAAATAGACATGGCCAGAGGCATTCATCCCATGTGAAACAGAGCTGCTATTCACAGGAATCTATCAGTTTAATAATAGTCCATATCTACCTGATGAAAGTATCCATATGGAACAGATAGTCTGCTCTGTGTTTCTATTCTTTTAAATACTAGAATGACTTAAACTTTCTATTTATTTTAATAGGTTGGAGGGAGTGATCCAAACCTTCCAGTTGCAAGAAAAAGATAGGACCAGAAAACATTTGAACCAATATGTCTGATATGGCTTCAGATGTTAATGTCTCAAATGATTAACATTGGGATGTCCCTAAGGAACTAATTTTTGTTTCCAAGAGGAGGTAATAATGGAGAGTGAGATAGGTCGAGTTATTTTTCATAGACAAATCCATATTAAGCTTCTTAGGATTCTTGCAGGAATTATTTACTCAACACTATAAAATTCAGTGAACATTGATCTAGTGCCTGGTATTTCTGAAACATCAGTATAGGCTCTGGGGACACAGAGATGAAAGATACAGCTGCCCTCAAGAAATCCTCACTCTAGTAGCAAAGATAATATGAGATTGGGAGAAAGAGCATGGAATGCTGAGGAAGGGTATTTGGGAACCCGACCCTGTGGTCCATAATAAACCCACTGTGGGGATGGGTTAGAGATATTGTATCAAAGTGAATTTTCTAAAGGAGTCTTTCTGAAGCTCATGTTTGGAGTTCTAGCCAAATGTCATGGATATGGGCTCTTTCTGTCCTCATGTGATAAAATGTCCATTTGTGATAAAATGCCTGACCTGCTCTAACAGCTCAGTCTCTAATTCTATGAAGGATACTGGAGACCCAGGTAGCAGCATTTTTTAAGAAAAGTAAACACTTGTTTTTATCAGCATAGATATATAAAACAAGATTTTATTTTCATGTATCAAAATTACTCATCAGAATAAAATAAATATTAAATAGGTATTATGGAAAATACTCATCTTTATAAATGATTTTCCGTTGAATGAACGTGGCAGAAACTTTGTTCATTTTATACCAAAAGTCATTCAGATAACAAGGCACAGCATGGTGAAATTTCAGAACACTAGGAGTTAAATGAAGAGAGAATTTTAAAAAGTTGCAACGATAGCACAAAGAACGTCCATATTATCTTCATGGAGTTCTCTCAGTTGTTAACATTTTAGTGCATTTGTTTCAGGAACATCTCTGTGGTCTCTATATCCAAATATGTATGTCAAGACCCATTCTGGATAGAGAACTACATAGTCACTTGAAGAGGAAAAGTTTAATATAAAGAATCACTAACTGGGGACTTTAAGAATGAGAAATTATTTAGTGAGAAGCAAAGAGAACCGTAAACAATATATGCATAGCAGACATAAGGAGGAGCCACTAGCCTTACAGCTGAGATAACGTGCCCAAGGAAGGTCTATTTAGGGCTGAGATCCGGACCTTACCGAAGGGGGCATGGGTGTGGTTCACTGAATGGCAAGGAAGTTGTTGTGGTGCTGTACTGGCAGAATTTGCTGAAAATCCACCCTCTAGTATGCCAGGGAAAGCTGCTCACTGAAGGTGGACCCCTAGAGGTGATTGCTGGTGGAAGCTATTGGCTATGAGGTGCTTTGGGCTGCCATTCGCTGCAGACGGCAGGTGCTAGAGAAGCTGGTCATGCTGTAGGAGCTGAGCGCTGGGGAGCCACCGGTCTAGCAGGAGCTGGGTGCTAAGGACATGGCTAAAGACCCTTGCCAAAGGAGCACAATGGAACCAGGAAACAAGACCCTTTTCTTGTGCATTATTTCTTTAGCTCCCTTTACTGATAAAGCTTGTTGTCTAGCAAAAAAAGAAAAAAAAAATGACAAGGCCCAGATACACTTCTGCAAAGTAAGCAACAAAAGTTGAATTTGAAGCTGAGAGGTGGGGAATCAATAACTGAGTGTTTTTATTCTTTTTCTTAACCATTTGAGAGACGCTTACAGATGTAATGCCCCATCATGCACCCAATGCCTAGTACTCTAACTGTATTTCTTTCTTACATGGCCACAATTCAGTCTTCCAAATGAAATCAGCCCTGATACAATACGGCCCCAATAAAGTCTCTTTTTCCCGTCTGGTCCAGATTTTAATCCAGGATAACAGTTTGCCTTCAGATGCCACGTTTCTTCAATGTCCTGCGGTCTGAATTAGTTCCTCTATTTTTCTATATATTTCATGACCTCGAAAGTCATAAAAATTACAGGCATTTCATTCTGTAGAATGTCCCTCAGCTGAGTCTTCATGACCAGACTCAGGTCATGCATAGTGGGCATGGACACCATAGAAATGATGGTTTACTCTCAGTGAATTGCATCCAGAAGCATATGATAGGGATCTGCTCCTTCACTGGGGGTAGTAAACTTCATCACCTGATCAAGGTGATCATCAAGGTGACGCTGCCATGTTTGTGCACCACAAAGCCACCATTTTTCCCTTTGTTGTTGGTTTTGCATTGTGAGAAAATACAGTATGTGAATATCATTTTCCTAATTAAATATTTACCCACCAGTATTAGCAAACATTGATATCTTCTCTCTGATGCATTTTCTATTTCTATGAAATAATTTTCATCCTTCGTTCTTCATTAGTTGGCATTTTAATATAAAGAAGATCTTACAATTCTGTCTTTCCTTCCTATTCATTTGTTTATCTATATGAAGTCTTGATTCCTATTTTTTCATTTTGTTTTGTTTGTCATCAATATTATTTGTGTGATGCTCAAATTGTCCCAGAATTGATAAAGGCTCATTCAAGCTATATCTCCATCATTTTTGAGTACTTCCTTCATTTCTAGACCAACATGGTATTCAAGAATCATCTTATACTTTCCCTGCCCCCGTCCCTAAATCAGACATTTCCTCCAAGAAGCCCTGGTTCTGGAACTTAGAACCCAAGACCTTAGTGTGCTCATTGCCACTGGAGTGTAATGGCTTCTGCTCTCAGAAGATAGCACTAGGAGAGATATATATGTGTATGCATACGTATACAGGGACACACACACATGCCTACATACACATGCCTGTATTTCCATATCTTTCCGTATATATTTTTTAAAAATCAGGTTTATCCCACTACCTCCATTGTCCAACTCAAAACCTCCTAGGTATTTCTAGCTTTGCTGCTTTTTCTCTATGTGTAAGTTTCTTTCTGGACAGCGAAAACTGACTCCCATATCTTCATTGTGTTCACTTATTTTACCAGTCCTCTGTAGCTAACTGGTCTCTCAGTCACGTAGCTGCCTCTATTGCCCTTAGTTCCACTGCCATCCCCTTTGCCCCACTGCTTCCTCAGCCCCGGATTTTGCTATTCACCCTTCGACTCACTGTTCCCTAGGCCCTTTGCCTTCAAAGGAAGGGTAGGGGAGTGGAAGTGAAAGTGAGAAATGGATGTTTTCATGCAGTAAGTGTTTAAGAGAGAATAAATAGTAGAGGGAGATTGTCAGGAGCCCCAAACCATATCATTTTGCATTTTACATTTGTATCTACCATTGGGACAATTGACAGGTTTAAAAATTGGGGTGAAATGGAAATTATCTCCAAGTTTAAATTCCAAATTTTAAAGAGATTTTTATTTAAATTAAATCTATGATAAGTACATTTCCTATATTTTCACATTAAAATCTCACTCCAACACTCCAGTTATTATGAAGATTCAGTTGTTTCATTAAATAACTTTTTGGGAATATTTTAAAGTCAATTTATTATCATTGTTTAATATTAAATATTATTGATTCAACTATTCAATGCATAGTAGATTGGTAACAAAGAGAAATATCTTATGAGTGTTGAAAGTCCATGAGAGGGGCACCTGGGTGGCTCAGTCAGTTAAGCATCTGCCTTCCGCTCAGGTCATGACCCCACGGTCCTGGGATTGAGCCCCATATTGGGCTCCCTGCTCAGTGGGGAGCCTGTTTCTCCCTCTCCCCCTGTTTGTGCTCTCTCACTTTCTCTCTGTCTGTCAAATAAATAAATAAAATCTTAAAAAAAAATTAAGTCCCTGAGATTTAGATTAAATTCCTATGGAATAGACTTTGTGAATAAAAACAAGTCTTAAACAGATCCATGGAAATGAAGTATTACAATAATGTTCAATAATCTGGAAAAAGGAAGACTAATAAAGGGAGGTTACTAATTTCAGAGACAATTACTGATAAAGCACTTTTGGAGAAGAAAGAACAACGACATATAACCCCACAAAGATTCTATGGACTATCTATGAAATGAGTAAAGGAATTTGTTTAGTTTGGTACCATGTTCTAGAGACTTCCTATACATTATAACGTGAATGGATTATTCCCTCTCAGAGAGGGTGAAATGTTCAGTAATTATTTATATTTTGCTGAGAGGCAAACTGAGGCATGATAGGACTTGTCAGAACCACCTAAGAAACTAATGGAGGGAGAAAGTTCCCTTGGGTCATTGCTTAGAGTACTGCTTTCTTCTCACACTCTGATCCCCCAGTAGACTTTGTGAAGGAGTCTGAGAGGCCACAGGATAAACATGGCATGACTTATTTTTCTGGAACTTCCATTTTGCTCAAGGGTGACTAATTTAAAGCATTTCTTATACTGTATCTCGAATGTCATATACTAGTATCTCATCAAAAAACCAACTATTAAATAGCCCTTGGTCTCTTTTGTTACACAGCGCTACCACGTTTTTCACCTCCTTTTGCATCGAGGTTCTCTGTGCATCATGTGTCTGAGTATAGGACAATGGATTGTGGGTGGAATTAATCCTACCACTCCCATGCATGAACTAAAACATCTACAAGTTTCTCAGTGTTTACCTTTTTTTTTCTTTCTTCAAGCACTGGCTGGAGGCAAATGATCCTGTGATGTATTCCAAACCCCTCCAAGGTGGTGGGACCACTAAGCAGCAGCCACCCTGCATTGGATGATGACATGAGTAAGTCATACACTATCCATTTAGATTTGGGGATTATTTGTTTAGCAGCTAGTATTGCTTGTTACTTGCTCTGACTGGTATATATAAGGATAAACACTGCATAGTAATTTTTAAAGTAAGACAGTGAACTTGAACTTGTATGTGGGGCTTGTACCTAGTGCTGCTTAGAACTCTGTCTTAAGAACTTCTGGGAACATGTTTGTGATCTTCTGGCCTTTGAACACTTTCAGTAGAGGATTTTGAGAAGCTGTGGTCTACCAACACCTCGTAGGTTCAGAGGACACCTGCAGCAGAGTGAAGTTCTTTCGTAGTCTTTTATTAGAGAAATAAAAGCCTGCATGGTTTGTATTCCCTAATACAGACAAAATGATAGTAACATGTATGAAAATGGATTTCCCAGAAGAGAAAACCTTTGGATTTAGATTTTTGACATCCAGTGTCCTGCATTTTGAAGTTCCTAGTGCAATTATCAATATTTTCTATGCTACGATTCTTTTGAATAAATACTCACTCCTTGATTTTTGCTCCTGTATTATCGTCACTCAGTGTATATCCTTGGTGATTTCAATATCTATGCTGATGTCTCTTCTAGCACCCTGGCTTTTCAGTTGTGTCCTCTGCTCTTTTGATGTTCTTATGCTTTGTGTTCAATAAGCCATTCATTTCCGTAGGTATGTCCTAGATCTTGCATTACCAATAATTTTAAACACTTCTACATTTCAATTTGATGTATGCTATTTTTTGATCACCACTTTTTATCTTCATAGCCTCCCTCCACCCTCTGGATTCCTCAAGTCTTATAAATATTAAACCCAGTTAAAATAAAGAATCCATTGATGCTGATATATTTTCATGTTCCCTCCTCATCCTTGTAAACTTACCTTCTCCCCCAGCTTAGATTCTCTGGTTATGCATTGTAATCACTCTTTTGAATAATTTTCTGTTTTCTTGAGCTGATTGAATTTCTCTGGGTAAATCAGAATTGCAAGCAATTCAACCCTCAGTTGATACTGCGCCTGGGCCCTTGCAACTGAGGTGGCCGGAGGAGAACACACAACTGTGTTGATTTGTTTCAATTTAAAATCACTGTCGTTATTAACCTCGCACGGGCCCCTACTACTCTCCGGAAATCATACTGTATCTTTCATATCCATTCCTTTTTTACATACCAAACCACTTCTCCATGCCTTCTCCTCCCCCCTGCGATCACGAATACCTTCTCACTGTCCTCACCGTCCACTGATGATTTTGTTCTCTGTTTCACTGTGGAAAATCTTCCATAGTCAGTTGCTATCATGTCTACAGTCCTGCTAGCACCTGTGCCTATGAAATCTGGCTTCCCTGAGCTGCCTGTGTGCTGCATAAGGCCAGCCCCTCCATCTGTCCATCAGATCTCACCCTCTCTTGCCTTTTCAAGAGTGTGCTGCTGTTTCTCCCATGTTAAAAAAAAAAAATCGGAGCAAAACAAAAACACACCGTTAACCCTGTTTGCCCTGCTTTCTAAATACTACCCTAGTCCTTTCCCTTCCTTGGGATAAAACTCTGTGAAGAGTTGCATAGCTTACTGTCTCCAACCTCATGTCTCTCCTTTTCTCTTGAAACAGAAATCCACATGATTTGCTTATTTCCTTCGTGTCTCTTTTCCATCACTCCCAACATTTCCTAGCTTCTGTCTTTGCTTTATTTATCTCTTAGGTGCTAATCACTGTCTAATATTATGTAATGTATTTTCCTTATTTGTCTTGTTTAATTTATATCTTTCTTACAAGACAGTAAGCTCAGTGAGAGCACACATACAGATATAGAAAATACAGTGTCACAATTTGTGTAGTGTACTTCAGTTACTTTCTAACTGAGATCTGAGGTCCTGATCTAAGACCATCACCTGAGGAGTCCTTTCAGTGAAACGACTGTCACAGCAGGTCAGTGTGAGTCATCCGTGCGAGGCCCGTGCTGCTACCCTTTCCCCCGCACCTCCTGAGATGCCTCACCTCAAATCTCTCAGCTTCTCTCCTGGGGGCTGCTATCAGCGCCATGCACTTGCACCTGAACTGATCATTGCCATTGTGTTTCTATTAACCATCTGAGAATTGCAAATTAGATCTGCACAACCTCGCACCAGAAATTGTTTTATCTATCTTTTTGTTTTCTAACCTGGCCATGACAGCGTAGTTGATTGAGGGCCACCGACACCTAAACGTTACAAATATGAAGCCCTGTTTTCATACGTCATAGTGGCAAGCTGGTTGAGTATGCTGAACTGTATCCTAATAGCTAAGAATAGCTCATCCCTGTCTTCTGGTCACATTGTGCTTCAGGTGACACCTAGCCCCCTCTGTCTTTTATCTCCTATTTCCTTCTACTTTATTTTCTCTTTCCCTTTAGTGTGTTGGTGGTTTCTTGGCAGTGGCATATTTGTTGACTTGCTCTTTTGGTGACATCTTCTTTTAATAAGGAAATCTGTCTCTTGGTGTCTCCTCGCCTAAGGGTGTGCTTACTTAGAGTGTAAAATGTCAAACTCTACCAAGGATGACAATAACCCTCTGGGTGAAGGAGAATCAGTCACTGTATTATTAATCACTCAAAAGGTAGACAGGAAATATCAACCCTCTCTAAGAAGAGAACCACTGAAATTAGCCAGACTCTGCACCCTCCACATTTCATGGCCTGCCCCTTTGTCTTGTGCATTGGCCTAGGCTCTCCCCTCATCCCTTGGCACCATTTTGAAGGTCAACAGAAAAAAAAGATCAAGAGTCAGAAAAACCTACCTAGTAACAACTATGCTGGGAGCTTGAATTTTACCCAGTGACAATCACATTGGCTAAGGAAACATAGGAAACATTCCTTTGTAGTGAGTTGAGACTCGCTTAGAGATAAGTGTCACCATCTATGACAGGGAAGAGGGGATGAGGGACTAGGCAGGTGGCGACACTCTGACCCTTACGACTGCTTGACTGGCAGAGCTGGCATTCCCAGCTGTCTTGACTTAATATCCCTTAAAAACTACAGCAGCCTGAATCTCGTGAAGCTGCAGAGGATCGGACCCTGCAGCTTAACAGGGATGAAAACTAGGCCTAATGATACGCTACACGGTCACGATCTTTCCAGATGGTTGCGCAAGCGTGAAGAAATGGGTAGGAGGGCCTTATCTTGGTCTGTCTATAGACCAAAAAGTGATCACAGATGTATTCCAGAGAGAAGTAGTCTAGCTGCCAACGTTTCTGGATCTGGCACACACACACCTGTGCCCACCAGCCTTCTTTCTGTAAACTACTGAAACAATGAAGAACACCCCACAGAATGCTAGTAACTACTCCCCAAATTCCACATCTGTGGAACTCAAAGCTGAGTGTCTTCTGTGTTGATCCCTTATAGCTAATAATACTTTCTGTTTTTGTTCCAGCCAAATCATGGCTTTCTGATGATCTTGGCAGAGTGCCAGAAGCATCATCAGAACTTAAATTTTCCCAGTGGGAATTATCGTGAAATGAAAGTTTTTTAAAAATTTATGTTTGTGTTATATTTTCCATGATTATTTAATGCTGTAATGGTACATTTTATTTTGTATTTATAAGAGTATTTAGATTTATTCAAAGGAGCAATTAACATAAAGAATATAGTTTATGATCTAGACTTTCAGACTTCCAATCTGAAACTTCAAGAGCCAGTTCAAAGCCAATGGGATCGATGTGATTGATAGTTGATCAAGTCTACGTATAGTGGTTCCGCTGGGCTTTAATTCTTTTTTTAAAAAATATATATTTATTTTTGGGGGTGGAGAGAGAGAGTGCACAGGGGAAAGTGGCAGAGGGAGAGGGAGAGAGAATCTCAGGCAGACTCTACACTCAGTGCTGCCTTTCATGGGACTTGATCTCACGACCCTGAGATCAGGACCCGAGCTGAAACCAAGAGTCGGTTGCTTAACTGACTGCACCACACCGGCACCTCCCTGGACTTTAATTCTTAATAAGCAATAAGAAGTCTAGGGCTTGGAGGAAACTTTAGAGTTCATATAGTTACCTGCATTCATGCAAAACTGTACCTGAGTATTTCAAGATACAGTGTTCAATGCTAGGAATGCTTCTATTTGACAAACACTATGCTAGTGTTTTATATGCATTATTTAAATTTATTCCCATGCAACCATGTGAAATGGAGATTAGTGTACGAATTTTTTAGATGAAGAAATTGAGTTTCCAAGAGGATAGGTAACTTGGAATAAGCAGAAGAGCTGGGTTTCAAGTACAGATCTGTCTGAAAGTCTAAGTTCAATCTTATTTCTAAAACCCACTGTAGAAGAAAACTTGATTATATTTTACAATAGGTAAATATTTATTGATTTTGATGCATAGATTTTTCTCTAGATCTTTGGATTGAATTCACACACATGGCTTTTTCCCTTTAATTCCAATACATTGCAGCTTTGACTTGAGTTTGAATTTTTAAAAATTATGAAAATATTCTCAGGGAATAAACTGATTACAAAAAGTCCTTCAAAGCTCTGAGATGTGGCATACTTTTCTAACCTAACATGCAAGAAAATATGCTTATTACATAAGGATTGGTGAGCCTTATGTAGTTCTGAAATCTGTTCTAAAATTTGGAGTATATACCAAAATCCAGGCTTCTGATCTCTGAAGAGTTATAGTTTCATTTGAAACTGGAATGACTACCTACATATCAGCAACATTTAAAAAAATTCAAAAAATTATTGCATACATACCACAAGCCAATAAACACATGAGGCCCTATATTCCAGTAGACAGTAAGAAATACTGTGCCCTGCTCTTATGGATCTTACGCATTTTTGAAAGTTATAATAAATATATATTTTTAAATCTCAAAGATAAAATCTACCAAGGGGAGTGATTTAAGAATATTTTATTCTTTCTGATAAATGAGGTTTTAATAACATTTTTAAAAAGTTAGAATGACTGCAATGTGGGTTCCTCTGTTTTTATGTTGAGTTAATTGTTTTGGAGCAACATGGAAAAGGCAGGAAAATCAATGATTAGTTGACTGGTCATTTATATTTATGTGGAAAATCCATAAAAAGTACAAGTCATCCCATTATTTTCTTCCTTTCTTGTTTTGCAAGTGATTCAAAATGGTATGTAGTAGAATTAGTATAAATATCAAGTTTAGAGTAATTCAATTTGGGTTAAAATTCTTGAGTCATTT
The DNA here is from genome assembly GCA_002007465.1 of Ailurus styani. Taxonomy (NCBI): domain Eukaryota; kingdom Metazoa; phylum Chordata; class Mammalia; order Carnivora; family Ailuridae; genus Ailurus; species Ailurus styani. The sequence goes on from LNAC01000464.1 coordinate 674,372, forward strand.
GTGATTAATTGAAATGAATACCCCTCTCCATAATTATAAACATCTTCAATTTCAGTGGTTTAGAAACTTGCGTAGTCTCCTTTGAGTGACTTAGTTTAACTAAAATGAACCCATCAAGGTTTCTTTGATGTGACAGTCATGCTGAATAAAAAAAAATCTTAGTGTTTCTAGAGCATTTAGCATTAATATTTGGGAAAGCACAAATGTAGTTGATGACCTATGTACAATTTCTGTATACCTTAGCAATGGAGACACAAAGGCCACTGAAAGACCCTTGAAATAAACTAATAAGCCACAGTTGTGCAGACTTGAAATAAATATCAACTAAGATTTATATTCAGATTGATGTTGAGGTTAGTTCCTACTGCTAGGCAACCAGTTGACCTAAGTTTAATTTAAATTGGTATTGCAGTGTCTCCTAATGGGAACTGTCAGTAAGGAGAATTTCTGTGACATACAGAATGTAGTGATGCTTCCGTCCTTCCTACCCTCACTGTTAAAAAGTGACTTCATGTCTGTGATCATGTCTATGGAGCTAAATGGAGTGGGGCTCTATTACAATGATCGGAATAAATTAGGCCAAAATAATACTTACGTTAAAATTATTCAGGAAATAGGAGGTATGCTCGATATTTTGGATTTGGACTGTCTGATTTTCTCATTCCTCTGCTGTCTTTTGTATTTATTCACCAGAGAGGTCACATGAAATCAAATTTGGTGGTACTGCTATGCTTTTTTTTTTTTCCTTGTCTTCCTATTATCCCCATCTTCTTCACTAGTTAAAAATATGAGCTCGTTCTGGCCTTTTCTGTCTCTACAGCCAAGTCAAAAGCAAGGACCACCATCTCAGCTGTGCATATTTGTAGGTCCCAAGGTGGGAACAGTGGTTCTCTGGGACTCTTGGCTTCCTGTTCCTGTCCCCTTAAATCAGCTAAAAAGATGGTGGGTTTATTGGATATATTGGCTGGAATTCTAGAGAATGGCAATGTAAAACTGCCAAAATGTTGAGTCGCAGCTAAGCTCTTGTGTAAATCCTGGAAAGACATTGTCAAGTCTTGTGTTGGTGTCACTAGCTCTGCACAGAGAGCCTCTTCAATCTCACTGTTTGCACTTACCTTTATCAATGATGCCAAACTGGAACTTTATATTTTCTTCCTATAGATTTTATATTGCCTTTTAAACATATAGCTCTATAGTAGATTTGCCGATTGAGTTTTCTATCCATAACCATATATTCTTTTATCCATATCTATGAATTTTTTGGTCTAGCTATGGATCAAGAGAAATTATGGGTGCTAAATATGTTCCGTGTGTTACTAGTAGAACACATTAGGGCTAAGAAAATGTAGCCACTAGTAGGGATGGTAAATCAACTCAAAAGAACTATTTATCATTTTAATCCATTACACTTGAAAATATTTTTTTCAAAAGATTATTCCTGGTAAGTTATGATAAAACACATACTCTGGCACATTGTTATTTGCAAGAAAATTAGTAAAACTATTTTGGAAATAAATTTGTATACACTAATGCTTATATGTTTTGGAAAAGTAATTTCATTTGTAGGAATATTTTGCAATTACTTAATTCACACATAGAAAAAATTATATAAAAGGAGTGTTAAATAGTCCATGATTCCATAGTTATTGACAAAAAGTAAATAATACAGAAGTCTATGAATTAGAAATTATTGTAAAACTGTGAGTAGCTTGCTATCTTTGCAAGTATTTGCATTGATAATTGAAATTATGTATCATCATGGGGCAATATTCATAAAATGATGTAAAATTTAAAAAATGATTAATATTGTGATGTACCTAAGGAACAGTTTTTGTTTCCAAGAGGGAGGTAATAATGGAGAGTGAGATAGGTCGAGTTATTTTTCATAGGCAAATCCACATTAAGTTTCTTAGTTAGGATTCTTGCAGGAGTTATTTACCCAACACTGTATATATACAATTGAGGTTCAACTTTCATTCATTTGATAAATATATTGGGAGCATTCTATACTCAGAGTGTAAGGGTACAAGATGAGTAAGGTATGGTCTCTTCCACTGGTTCAGAGTACAGCTGGGGAAAGAAAGAAGCACAATTAACCATACACATTGCTACAAGGAGAGATAAAGGAATATCCAAATTGTATTTAAAATATGAATCCAGATATGGACCCTCAACTCTATGGTCAACTAATCTTTGACATCAGGGGAAAAATTTCCAAGAGAAAAAAGACAATCTCTTCAATAAATGGTGCTGGGAGAATTGGACAACTATATATAGAAGAATGAAACTCAATCATTATCTTATACCATACACAAAGATAAATTCTAAATGGATGAAAGACCTCAGTGTGAGACAGGAATCCATCAAAATCTTAGAAGAGAACAGAGGCATCAGCCACAACAACTTCTTTCAGACACGGCTTCAAAGGCGAAGGAAACAAAAGGAAAATGGAACTTTTGGGACTTCATCAAGATAAAAAGCTTCTGCACAGCAAAGGAAACAGTCAACAAAACAAAGAGGCAATCCACAGAATGGATTTGCAAATGACACTACGGATAAAAGGCTGATATCCAAGATCTATAAAGAACTTCTGAAACAACACCCAAAAAACAAACAATCAAGTCAAAAAATAGGCAGAAATCATGAACAGACATTTCTCCAAAGAAGACATACAAATGGCTAACAGACCCTTGAAAAAATGTTCAACATCATTAGCCATCAGGGAAATTCAAATCAAAACTACATTGAGATACCACCTTACACCAGTTAGAATGGCCAAAATTGACAGAGCAAGAAACAACAAATGTAGGAGAGGTTGTGGAGAAAGGCGAACCCCCTTACACTGTTGGTGGGAATGCAAGTTAAAAACAGAGCTACCCTATGATCCAGCAATCGCGATAGTGGGCATTTACCCTAAAGATACAGATGTAGTGAAAAGAAGGGCCACATGTACCCCAATGTTCATATCAGCAATGTCCACAATCGCCAAAGCTGTGGAAAGAGCCTAGATGCTCTTCAACAGATGAATGGATAAAGAAGATATGGTCCATATACACAATGGAATATTACTCAGCCCTCAGAAAGGATAAATACCCAACTTTTGCACCAACATGGATGAAACTGGAGGAGATTATGCTGAGAGAAATAAGTCAAGCAGAGAAAGTCAAGTATCATATAATTTCACTTACTTGTGGAACATAAGGAATAGCATGGAGGACATTAGGAAAGAGAAAGGAAAAATGAAGTGTGTGGGGGGAATCAGAGGGGGAGACAAACCATGAAAGACTATAGACTCTGGGAAACAAACTGAGGGTTTTAGAAGGGAGGGGGGTGGGGTGTTAGGTTAGCCCAGTGGTGGGTATTAAGGAGGGCACGTACTGCATGGAGCACTGGGTGTTATATGTGAACAATGCATCATGGAACACTGCATCAAAAACTAATGATGTACTGTATGGTGACTAACATAACACAATAAAAAATTAATAAATAAAAATGAAATATGAGAGTTTCTTTTATAGAAAGAGCAAGCTTGTAAAGGGCATAAAAGAAGTCATAAGGGAGGTTCTGCGATGGTAACAGTCATCTTACTTCTCTAGGTTTTATTCAAAACAGGCTACCAATATTGAGCTGAATTTCCAACCACGTGTCCCTAATATTCCATCCGTACATATCCCGAGGACAGGGATCGCTGCAGGGGGGACATCCCAGGTCTGCTCAATCAGGGTAGCTGTGCTTTAGGAAAGTGCTGAAGAAAATGATGATTCCAATGTTTGTTGAATACACTTGTGTGCCAAGTGAGGCTCCCATCCTCACAATCACGAGACGGGATTTACTTACCAACATTATGGTAAGAAACAATAAAACTGCTCACTCAACAAACCGATTTATTTATGAGCCATTTCAAGCTTATTAGAGAGAATCCGTTCTAACAGGGGTCTCGTGTTTTCAGTTGTGAAATATAGATGCGGCACGATTGATGGCTAGCCAACTATTTTGAAACATTTGCCTCTCCTGTGCCTCTGCATCTCTTGCTCAGTTCCCCTCAAATGTCAAATTAACCTTCTGAAACTCCATTTTACCTGATAACTGCCATGAATAAAAAGACCTTTTGTGAATGTGAGTGTGTGTGTGTGTGTTGGGGGGGCTGTTTTCCTGGCTAACACATGTCAAGATCTGTTTAAACCCCTTGCTTTGTGCTCAAATGTCACCCTGCCAGAATTCATTACATCCTGTTTATTAATTAATTAAAATATATTTATACAGAACAGGCTTTATGAGATGGACTAAGAAATAACGTTATGAGAGGCACCCTCCAGACGCAGTGGCTGGTCTCCGATGGCAACCAGGACTTCAGCCCAGGCCTCCGCTGTCAATCCGCTGCCAGGGTTGAGACGGCAGGAAAATTTAGTAATTAAAGGTAGAAGATCGAAGGAATTATTTTAATTCTGGAGCGGCCTGTGAAGGTAATGTATCTTTTCGAGACCACTGCGGGATCGTAGACATCACTCCGTTTTTTCCATGAGTAGAAACACGTCTTGCCCTACACGCGCGGGCTCCGGGGTGCGCACATGCAGACGCAGACGCAGACACTGAAGACCCAGTGGGGACCTCGAGTGAGGCGCTGAGGGAGCCCGAAGAGTCAGCGAAAGCTTACTGACCTTCTACTGACACCACCTGCTGGGCCAGATGCTCCCATGATCTTTTCAAGTCAACTGAGGGATACCAGTGATTTTGCCTCCCCGCCTTTAACTCCAGGTTCCTTCCTTGATTTCCAAATGGGCTTAAAGGCACCTGCCCAATCTCTCGGAGTCACCGTGGGGGTGAAATAAAGTGAAATGATGAGAAACTGCTCTGGGGGAATAAAAAAGGCATGGCGTAGAAATCAAGTGTCATTGTAGATGGTTTTTCCAAGCATCCTCTTAGGAACATGGTGTTGTAATGTTAAGGCTGTTTATTTAGGGCTCAGTCCTGAGGTTTGAATAGGCCCAGATCTTGGGTGCAAAACCCAGGGAGGGTGTCAGTGACCGCCAAGACGAGCACATTATCTTGAAGATATTTTCTTTTCTTTTCTTTATTTTTTTAAAAAGATTTTTATTTATTTATGTGACAGAGAGAGAGAGAGAGAGAGAGAGAGAGAGAGAGAGAGAGATCACAAGTAGGCAGAGAGGCAGGCAGAGGGAGAAGGAGAAGCAGGCTCCCTGCTGAGCAGAGAGCCCCATGCAGGACTGGATCCCAGGACCCTGAGATCATGACCTGAGCCGAAGGCAGAGGCTTAACCCACTGAGCCACCCAGGCTCCCCTTGAAGATATTTTAGAGTAAGGGTAGGAGAGTTTACAGGAGAGGAAATAAATATGTATATGCGGATATATATATATATATATGAGCATTATATGCTATAAGGAATCTTCAGAAGGTAGTGATATAAAACTTGAAAGAAGATAATCAAAAAAAGAAAAAAAAAGGAAAAAAAGAAGAAATAAGAATTAGAACAACATGAGGAAAATCGGTAGTGGTAACAAATAAGAAATAGGGTGTGAGACCAGGACTCATTTCCTTTGTCTTCCAGCAAATGTAGAAAGGAAACTAAAATACGGTGGTGCCCAAAATTTCATGTTGGGAACACTGAGTATTTGTTGAATATAATATCTGAATATGTATTAAGAGGGATGTTAGTTCTGTCCCAATACTTGAATAGAAAACACTTATCCATTCCGGCTCTCGCCCCTTAAATGGAAATCAATGTAAAAAATCAAATTTGATTTACTTAAATTTTCTTTAAACCTGCTTTTCAGGAATGTGTCTACTTTAGAGTATGAAGTACAGCAATTTGTGATAAGTTGACTGCTGCCTGTTTGATGATACTAGCAATGATTTGGGTTTGTAATCATTGTCCAATTCCAGTCTGTGGAATCGTATTTAGTGTAAAATGAATCCTTTTAAAAAATATTAGGCAGTAGTTCTTAAGTCTATGATGCATAGCTATCAAAACTGTGGGTTGCTTACTGGTCTTATGTAGTTGATTCTCCCTCCTTGGGGCTGTGGGGATGTTTTATAATAAGGCAGAAGAAATAAGTTTTTCAATTTGAATATTATAAGTCTACAGTAAGATTTCTCTAGAAGAAAGATGTATAAATTGAACTTGAGATTACTCAGAAGGTGATTTTCCACCTCCCTTCTATCAGTGCTAAATTCCTGACATTTAAGAATTGAAAGAAATCTTATAGATTATCTATTCTTCTCTCATTTATTAGGCAAAAAATAACCAGGCTCACACCACCTTTGGCTGATATGAGTCTGGGTCTGGACCTTTAGCTTGGGCTCTTTCCTCTAAAATGGGCTGCTTGTATACAAAGTACCCACACAGCTATAGTGGGAAAATGAAGTGCATTTTCCGCAATTTACCCAGAAGTAAACCAGTGTATTTTCAGATGAGATTTCTGAATACTTGTTGGGATTTTAGACTAGTTATTCTTTGATTTGGGAGAGAGGGGACAGTCCCAAGGAGCCAAAGGGTTGCTTGCTGATATAATTGACTTCTAGACACCTCCAAGCTTGATGGGAATTTTATGTTTAGGGGACTCTAGGTGTAAACAGAAAAAATAGTTTGAGGGACCTTATTTTAAGTGTAATATAAGGGATAATTGTTTTCTTTGGCCCTACTTTCTCTTCTGTGTGCTGCCAAATCTGTGTATCTTTGTGAAAGACAGTCCTTGCCAAACAATCCAGCCCTGGGCACTTAAGTAATATACCTCCTCCACCCTTGCCTTTCAGGCTGGAATGTTACTAGGCGATGCCTGTTGTAGGTGGCATTGTTTTAAGATGGCGTAAGTCTGCTTGACTCACATGGAGCTTTACTTGATCAAGAAATAAACTTCTGCTATGTGACACCATTCAGGTTTTGGACTTGGCATAGGAGAAGTTGGTGTTAAATTTTCATTTTTGCAATTATTATTGTGACTGCCCTGTGCCTCTTTTCCTTTCAGTCTCTGGGTCTCAGTGAGGGGCTCATTGACATATATATATATATATATATATATATATATATATATATATATCTGTTGTACG
>LNAC01000464.1:681531-747058 GCA_002007465.1 Ailurus styani
TATATATATATATATATATATATATATATATATATATATAATTTCCTAGTGATCAGATGGAGAATTTTCAGCCAAGAACTTTGCACCATCCAAGAAATGCCACAGTTTTGAATTACATCGAGATGGTCCTTGTGAATTATGTATCCCTTAAAAGACAGAGTATCTTGCTTCCTACTAAATTCATTTTTTTTTTTGGTACTAAAATGTTATCTAGTTACTACTTAAAAAAGGGAGTGTGGTAGTTGAGCTTGGAAGTCTCTTTCTTCCCCTCTGTTTTTCTAAGTCTGTCTGAAGAGCTTAGCACTATAAAGCCCATGGTTATATTGTTTTTCCCATTGTGGACTAGTTAGATCTACCCCACAACCCTATTAGCCCATCATCCTGTGTTATAATAACAATGACAACAAAACAAAGATAACAATTTTGGCAAGGATTGTGACTTCTCCTTTTTCCTTCTCTTCTCCTTTCCTTCCTTTCATCTAACCATCTAGCAGGAGACCACATTGTCCAGCCTCCCTTGAGCTAGTTGTGGCCAATGTCTTTGGAAGTGATAGGGGTGACCTCCATGTCATCTCCTTAAGAGGAAATCGCTTACTCTCCATCCACTTCCTCTCTCTTTTCCTCTTTTCTCGGATGTGGTGCTAATGGGCCAATTTTAATCACGCAGATGGCAGTATTCTGAAGTAATGCTTCTCAAATATTAATTTGCTTTACCCAGTCATGGCGTTAAAATAGAGATTCTGATTCAGAAGTCATGGGTGAGGCCTCAGCTTTAACATTTTTTTAAAAGATTGATTTATTTTATTTATTTATTTTAGAAAAAGAGAGAATGTGTGCTCAAGCCAGGGAGGGGCAAAGGAAGATGGAGAGGCAGACTCCCCACTGAGCATGGAGCCCAACACTGGGGTTGATCCCAGGATCCTGAGATCATGACCCGAGCTGAAACCAAGAGTCAGAGGCCTCCCCAACTGAGCCACCCCTTTAACATTTTTAATAAGGTCCTGCATGATACTGATGTTGCCGGTCCAGGACCACACTTGGAATAACCAGATTTTAAATGTGACAAATACATAGGTAGAAGAACTCTGGGCCCCTGGGTGACCGCTAGGACCAGAGCTTTGTCACATACCCAGACTACCCCACTCTGCATCACTTAGCGAGAGGTTTATCAATTTCTATCATATCCACTATGTTTTTGGATGTATTGCCTATATCAGTGAATACAAGAATAATAATAATAATAGCAGTATCATTTACTGACAGCTTACCATGTGGCAGACACTTGTAGCCATTATCTGTTTAATACTTATAATATCCCAATGAAGTGTTATACCCATTTTATGGATGTAGAAACTAGGGCAAGAATGAATCAGTAGCTGGTCCAAACTCACGCATCTGTAAATGGCAGATCTGGCATTAAAACTTGGATGTCTCTGTCCTTAAATGAGCTATTCATCATCAGATGGACCACAGACTGACCACTGCATTTCAACTTGGGGCCTGATCAGTCATCCCCAGAAGTTTTGCCTCAAGATGTTTGGGTTAGTGTGTTCATTCTCTTCAAGCCAACAAGCGAGGGAAGATCTTCCTTTGCTATTCATGGGAGAGAAGACCCAAGAACTATTGTTCCTTCTGCCCACCATTCGTTCCCAACCAAGATTATAGGAAGAAACAGACTGAGGCTGCAGAAGGCCCTAATGTGTGTACTCTATCCGAAGATTAAAAAGACCTGTTCTCTTTTTACTACTTCATCTTATTAGGTTCCTGTCTTCCACTGATCAGCTCTTTTCTTGGTCCCTGGTGGGCTATGAGAGAGAAGGAAAGAAAGAGGGATGCTAATGGATTACAAGCCTGGTAAATGTCAAGGCTGGCAGAGAGGGGAAGCCAGCATACATGTTTAATGTGCCTTTGGCCTCCAGGCTCCAACGCCAATCAGAACTGTTAGCCTGAGTCAATCAGAGATTCTAATAGCCTAGAGAAGGACACATGCAAAGCACTCCAGATACCTCCTGCATTTGTCTCCTCCTGTCTAACTGTATGGAAGCAAAGCCAAATGACACACCACATTTGCGAAGCAGTGTGTGGGGAGAATAACAGATGGATTAAGACATTTTTCAAACACAACTCTGGACTGAAAGTCAAACCTCAAAAGGAGCATTTCACCATTTCCCATTCCAGAATCCAGAAGAATCCAGGTCTGGTGCAAACTGTGTAGGCCTATTATTTTTGTGACAGAATAACAATGACATTTCCACTTAAAACTCCTTATGACCTTTCTAAGGGAGCTGTTTGTGCTTCACTTGTTCCACCATTTTTCTCTTTTTCCCCTGAGATCGCCTTGCTTTTATAACAACGAGACTCTAATAGAGGGAGCAAGAAAGGGGTAGGGAGAACCAACAGGGGAAAGAGATAAGAGAGAAGGAGGTGATAGGAAAGCATCAGAAGATAAAAAGGAAAAGTGAAGGAGGTAAAGGAGAAAAATGTGCCCATAAAATAAATGTGCATTCCAGGTCTCCAGGTGAAAGATATCACAAAGCGCCTTCTTGCTTCGGGATAATTGCAAAACTAATAGACTTCCAGTGGAAAGGGATTATTCCTATAACGCAGGAAGTCTAGGCAATTGGTAGTTGACTGCTGGGAATGCATCACGGATCCCCTCCTGTTCTCATCGGGCCTGTTCAGCTCCACCATCTGCTCCTCGGCAACCTGGGAGCCTCACCGTGACCCTCAGCTTCCTTGCGATTTTGAATTACATCTCAGAAAGGATTTTCCGTGTCTTGCCTTATTCTCAGGGGGTGGGGGTGGGACATCTCCCATTCTAATCTGGAGGTACCTGTTTGAGATTCTTTCCTTCAGTGTTCCATCCACGTGTATCATATTAGCAAACTCAAATTAAGCCACTCATGGAGAGTTATTAAATCACACATTAACCTTCCCAAGTAATATTTACATCTTAATACTAAAGGAATTTTAGATATTCTGGTTAGGATGTTAGACACTTTGGCAGGATTAAAAAAAATTACACACACACACACACACACACACACACACACACATATGTATTTTTTTTTTAAAGGGAGAGAGCGTGAGGGGGGGGGTCAGGGGGGGAGGGTCAGAAGGAGAAGCAGACTCCCTGCTAAGCAGGGAGCCTGAGATGGGGACTCGATCCCAGGACTCCAGGATCATGACCTGAGCTGAAGGCAGTCTCTTAACCAGCTGAACCACCCAGGTGCCCCAGAAAGAAATATTTTTAAGGGCAGCGGTCTTTTCCAGAGACTTCTTACATAAAAACATAAAGTAACTGAATCTTAATGACCTCTTAAAAGAGAAATATGTATATGTATATCTATCTATCTATATGTTCTTATTTGTAATCAGTTTGATTAAAAAGTATTTTTTTAAGTATATGCATATATATGTTATTTTTTGCAGTTTGATTAAAAAATAGCTATTTCTTTTACACAGATAAGATAATAAACCTCATTAAATAACATTAAAATATGCATAAGTACTTCAAAAACTAAACTTGATTAAGGAAATAATTGTCTAAAGAGCTCTGATTGGTCAGTATGTGATGCAGAGGAAGGCAGTAGGTCCATTACCGCAGAAAATGAAGTTTATTATCAACCCAGTGATTAAGTATTGCAATTGAAGTATTATACTGTTACTAGAGAAAAGACTACTTGTTAACCTCTTTATTAATTCCTGTTGTCAACCAGCTGGCCCATAACATGTGAGCAATAAATGCTTCTTTATTTGTTTCAGCAACTGAACTTTGCCATAGTTTGTTACGCAGCAGTAGCTAACTGAAACACTTCTCCATGGCTGACAAATTAAGCATCAGAGTCTCCTTGAGTTGACAAACACAGAATCAGTAATAGATTCAGCAGAATTACAATATGAAGTTAAGCTATTATGAACACAGCCTTGCTTTGTGGTAGACACTTAGAAGTAATTGAGAGAGACAGGGAAGTCCTTAAATTCTCTCCCTCTCATTCTTTCTTCCTTTATAACTTTCTCAAACACCCGTGATGGGAAGTCACAATAGGAATAAGTAAGTCATTGCCTTTGCCCCTAAGATGCTCGTGGTGCATTGGGGGTGTGTGTCTGTGCAGGTAGGCAAGTAAATGAGCAACGAAAGGATATATGTAAGACCATCACTGATGTGTGAGAACACAGAAGGAGTGGAGTGCTTAATTCTTCCTGAGAACATCATGAAAATCTTTACAGAACATACTTCAGTTGAACTAAGTCTTGAAGGAATAAGTTAGAACTTTGACACATAAAATACGACCCAAGACCAGTTGCATCAGCCTCACCTAGGAGCTTGACAGAGATGCAGAATCTCTGGTCTTGAGCTGACAACTGGAGCAAAATATGCATTTAAATAAGATCCTCAGGTAATTTCTATGAACATTCAATGTTGGCTTAAACTTATAATTAGGGTGGTGGTTCTCATTTTGTCTGCACATTAGAATCATCTGGGGAGTTTTGGAAAAATAAAATAATGCCCAGGATCACTATATCTAATTTCTCACTATACTGGCGTGGGTGGAGCCCAAGCATGAGGATGTGTGAAATATTGAGGCACCAGCCCATGGTCTGGTATGGCTATTTGTACGTGTTAGATCGTTAAGTGGTTCACGAGTTTCAGATCTCCGGAGCTGGATCTTAAGGTATAAAAACTATGGGTGTGGTGAGATGCGATTCCAAGATTCTGAAAAATTCTTCAACTCTCTAAGGTGAAACTATGGAAGTTCCAGACATGAGCATGCTGCCTTTGTTGATGACTGTGTCCTAAGTAAACTTGCAAGGCAAAAAGCAGACTACTTGACCACATGGGGATATATGAGATGACGAAGGTCCCCAGATTGCTGGGCTTGGAAGCAAGAGGGCATGATAAAAGAGACAGATCATACTTGGAGATCTTCTTGTCAAGATTGTAATTAACAAAGGCTTACTGGCAACTTTTGGGGAAGTTTTATACAGGAGATGGTGTCAGGAAGAACTTAATTAATTTATGTAACTTTTTTATGTTTTTCATCCATTTTTGCCTCTTGCCTGCCCCAGCTTTGCTTGGAGAGAGAATTTAAACCCCAGAATCTGTCACTGATGGATATTACAGGTCCCATGGCATTCTCACTGTATCCATTGCAATGTTTGGGCCAAGTTCCAATCAGAAAATTACTTTCTATTGACTGTAAATTTCACACCTCTACCATGAAGACTTCTCATAATACACAGTCTCTAAATTGGCTTCAGGTCCGGCCTAAGACCAAGTATGACACATACCCTCAAATGGGTTTCAAATTGAGCCACAGCCTTGGCTAAACATATTTTAATGACAACACATAACATTCAGGTCATCGAAAGAATATTTCCCCCTTCATATGATACGTGTGTTGCTAGCATAAAATTATATGACTTACATCCCCTTTCAGCATTGGGAGGGTCGAGAAATCTTTTTCACTTTCAGTCTGAAATTACTCTGTGGTATAAATTATTACTCACAGTTCAACACTTGCTGTGTTCAGCCCAGAGGTGGCTGCCTTCTCAAAGGCTCTGTGATTTATGGGTGGAGGCAGAGGGCGAGAGTGCCTCTGAGCAAACATGCACCTGCCCTGTGTTCCCTCTGTTAGACGCAACAGAGGGTTGAGGAGATGGCTCCCACCAAACAAACCAACCAGAAAACAACAGAGAAGCTCTCAGCTCCATTGATATGGAGCAATTGGTGTAGGAGGGTAAGGGGAATCACTGGAACTCATCTGTTCTGTTTGACTGGGTCTCAGTTTTGTTTTGGGATCTTTCAAGTTTGGACCCAGTTAAAATCTGGAATGATCCAAGAGGCAGATGTGGATTTTAGTCCTAGCTCTGCCGCTTTCTAACTTTGGAGCATGAGCAATTAACATCTCTGAGCCTCCATAACCTCAGTGATAAAATAGAGATCATATATTTCTTGTTTAATTTGCAAGGTCTTTATTTCCCTCACATGAGATAAATTATGGGAAATATTGTTTGAACTGTACACATGTCAGATGTGTTCACTGGATGGGAGGTATGATTATCCCATGGGGTGGGTTCATCCTGGGGCACGGCCACCTCAAAAGTTCCAATTGTTTTACTGTGACCTACCAGAGGTGTTCTCTCAGCCCTGCTAGAGCCCTTGACAACAGTGTAGCTTCCATCTTCACCTGCATCTGACTCTTGGTTTGGGCTCAGGTCTTGATCTCAGGGTTGTGAGATCAAGCCCTGCCTTGTCTTGGTGCTTAACACAGAATCTGCTTGGGATTCTATCCCCCTCCCTTCCCCCCTGTGCTCCTCCCCTGCTCTCTCTGTCTCTCTCTCTCTCTCTCTCATAAATAAAGGAAATCAAAGCTTTCAGAGAGAGAGACAGACAGAGCACACAAGGTGGGGGAGGGGCAGACTCCCCACCCAGCAGGGAGCAATGTGGAACTCGATCCCAGGACCCTGAGATCATGACTTGAACAGAAGGCAGATGCCTAACTGACTGAGCTGCCCAGGCACCCCAAATTCTTTTTTTTTCAAAGAGAAATGTACAGCTATTGGTTTTTTAAAAAGTGGACGAGGGGACTAAGGTGGTTGTCTACCAAACATTAATGTCTCCATAAGCATGTTTGCATTAGGAAGGGCTGTCTGAGAGCTCCCCTGGTGTATAGAACACCAGAATGACAATCCAACCGTGCTGCAGGCAGGGCCACTGAGGGTCTGTGTTTCTCCTTGCTGCTGTCTTTGCTGACGGTCTGGATTGGAACAGAAATGTGTGTATTTCGAGAAGTATTTATCTCTGGTAAAGTCAGTGAAAGCTCTTAACCACACGAACACGCAGAAGACTGAAATGTGAAAAGATCTCCTAGGATCAGGCCAGTGGAGGGGTGTGGGGGGAGGGGCAGGGTGAGCACAGGCTCTGATGGCTGTGAAGGCGGGGAGGCCTCAGGAGTTCTGGAATTTCTAATTAGGATTCTCTCTCCTCTACCCACTGCTCCTGTAGGTTCAACTTTTTTTTTTCCTTCCTAAACGAGCTGCCCAACTTTCAATCTAAGTCGCCCCACTCACTCCCCAAGACACTCTTCTCAAGCATCAGTAACCGTTAGAAGAATATTATAAAAAGAGCAGTGGGCTAGGGGCTCCTGGGCGGCTCAGTCGGTTAAGTGTCTGCCTTCGGCAGAGGTCACGACCCCAGAGTCCTGGGATCGAGTCCCATGTCGGGCTCCGTGCTCCCTGCGGGGGGAGGAGGGGGAGCCTGCTTCTCCTCTGCCCCTCTCCCCCGCTTGTGCTCTCTCTTTCTCTCTGTCTCAGATAAATAAATTCAAAATCTTAAGGAAAAAAGGCCAATGTACTTAATGTTAGCAGCTTTGCTAAAGGCCTGCACTGAGGGTTGGAAAGTGTTGAGAGCTGAGGTAGCTGGGGTTAAAAATTCTTGAGGGCGAGATGGCTGACAGGCCTCCTGTCCATTCATTCTAGATGTGGATCTGCTCATCAGTTGGCAACACCAACCAACCAACCAACTGGAGAGCTTCTATTAGAGCGTATCAGATACTTTGGGTGTGCTTTAATCTAAAACTTTAAAGTATAAAATATGTAAAATTCTATGATATTAATAAATAGTATAGTATATGTATCTTTATATAGAATTATATATATACAATATAATATATACATATATGATAATTGACATAAATCTATTTTAAAGTTTCCCTTAAAAATCAGATTCATCACTTGGCTCCTTCACATTGATACTACTTCTGCGTATCCAAAATACTAGTTGGTTTTTAGAACTCTGGTTCCATGGAATGTCTCAGGAGCACATTTGGGCATTGAAGAGTCCGTGAAAAGTATAGATTATTTACAACTGAGCTGCTTGGAATTTCAGCTCTAGCCAGATGTAGAGAAGCAGAGTACGGGCAAATATACCGACCTTGGAGGACAGTATTGTGCCAGGGAAGGTTGAATCGTAAAGGACAAGTGAGCGTTCACGAGACAGAGAAAGAGAGACGGTTCCAGAAGGAGACCCAGGAGAAGAAGGCATAAGCAATTCAATGTGGGTGGGTGCAGGGGTGTGGCGGGGGGAGAGGGACATGAGGCAATAAGGTGATAGAAGTAGAAAGAAAGGGTTTTGTCTTCCAAATTATGGCACTTTTATTTTGTCCTGGAACCATGAAGAGGTTTTAATATAAGAAGTTCCAAGATGAGCCCTTGCTTCTGTTGAGATAGCCTAGCGGGTCCTGTGAATGACTTCCTGCCATTTATGTGGCTTCCCTAAATATTTGGCATTTCCACCTCACCTAATGCACATTAAATAATGTTTGGGGACAACGCTTTGGAGGGGGTCAGAATTGATTGATGTCACCCTGTAAAAAGAAAGAGGAAGTGGTTCTGTAGCATTAGACAGCCGAGTCTTTCTTTTTAGGGACAGGTGGGCGTGTGTGTGTAGCTGGAGATGCTGAATTGAGTGAGAGCTGTCTGTTAAATACCTCCTTGTATTAGCAAAGCTCCTTGAGTGGCCTTGAAAATCACTGAAGTGCCAGAAAGCTTTATAATCCAGAGCTTAAGTTTACTTCAGTGATATGTCGCAGGAATTGTTAAGTGAAGAGACAGGACCTGTCTGTTCACCTTAACAAGTGAGAGAGGCCGACAGCCTCTTCTGGACCAGGAAGGTGTGTCAGAGGAGGAACAAACGGGGAAGCAATAGCTGGACCAGAGGAGAGGCTGAACCAATGTCCGGGGGCAGAGCGTCGGTCGTCCCTGGAAGGGAGAAGAAAGGTTCCACTCACACACAGTGTAGCTTGTGCCAAACATAACTGAGTGTCTCCTGTATAATTTTGGTTTGTGTGGTTATAAGATTTTATGGGCTCTTGGAACCAAGAGGGAAGACCAAAGAGGAAAGTAACTGTCAACACATGTTCTTAAGGAAATCATACATTTCATTTCAACTGGCGTTCAGGCGCAGTGCTGACATAATTTTCAGGCAAAGGTGTAAGAAACATCTCTTTATACAGGGCTTCAATCAGCCACTGGGATGCCCTGTTGTAAGGGTGGAGAACCAAATGTGGGTTAAATGAAACTAATTTAATTCAGGGGAGAAGGTGCTGGTGTTCGCTGAAGCAAGAGTAACCTTGTGATTCTCAAAGCCACAGAGCATTGTCATCATTCCAGACCAACCTCTTTCTTTCTCGTCATCATCCAAAGTGAGGTGACTTCAAACAGATGAGCTGATCTACCTTTGAGAAAAAAGTGAGAGCAAAACATTGTCTATAGGTCATTATTTCCAGCAGTTAAATTCAACTGGAAGGAAGTCTAGACCGGGCTTGCCTACCCACTATGGGCCGGCACTCCTCCTGGAGCCGGTTGGATCCTCACTCTTGTCTGGCAAACATATCGCATAACACTTATTGAGCATTTCGAATTAAGAGCCAGGTCCTCTGCCAAGTTCTTTATGTAGATCATATTACCTACTGCTTGCAGCACTTCTCCAGGAAGGGTGCTGGGACTGGCCCAAGTTTCCAGAAGGGGAGGCTGCGGTGCAAGGTGACAGATCAGGGTCAGACCATCTCTAAGTGGCAGAACTCATGACTCCCTTCCTCCAAAGCTCAAGCTCTTTATTACACTGGATTATGAGCTTAATCCTTTCTATGCATTAAATTTCCCCATTCATGTAGGTCTGGAACCTCATACCTTGACTTTACTATGTTCCTAAAGACCCCAGGCTATACATATTTGTACTCAAGCATGATAACTCAACGTGAATTATTCAGCTCCAGATCCAAGTCTCCTGGTTAGTCATCTGTGTTTCAGAAAAGTGTAAGGAAAATTCAGGAACACATGATCTCTGTGGGTGGGGAAATATGTATTTTGAGAGGGAGCCTAAACTTCGATTAACTTTTAACTCATTTTATTTTTTATTTCAAAAACTAAGTTTTAATGTTCATGTCCCTGAAATAAAGGATTGCACATTAGAGATCATAAGAAATTAAGCAGCGTACTAATCAAACCTTTGAAGCACTGTAGAGCCTTTATAGGTTTAGAAATCCCAGTGAATGGGGCCCCTTCAACTCCTCACTGGCTCTACTGTTTTTAATAAAGTAACTTGCAAGAGGCTCTAATTTATTCATCGGAAATACTTCCATTTAATGACTTTATAGTACATTACACCCTAGCAGAAAAGGATCATATTTCATGTATTTCTCCATCTCAGTAAATGGCAACATTCCATCCAGTTTCTCAGACCAGAAATCCTGGCATCTTGTCCTTTTGACTTCCTTGTTCTGACCATCCGTCATCTCTACCTTTGAATTGTATCCAGAGTTTGTCTACTTCTCCCTGCGTCTGCTGCCCCTCCTCCCTGGCCAAAGCCACCACCATTTCTCACTCAACTACTGCAATAGCCTCCCAGCTAGTCTCCCTTCTTACATCTCTGCAGTCTATTTGTCACACAGAGGCCACAATGATCTTCTTAAAATGCCATTTTGTTCCCGTCCCTGCTCAAAGCCCTCCAGTGGTATTCCATCTGACTCAGAATAAAATTAAAATTCTTTCTGGTGTCCTACAAGACTCTATGTGACAAGACTCCACTTCCGATGCATGACAAACTCTATGCTCCTGTGTCCTGCCTTTATCTTTCTCACTCATAGTCCAGCCCCACTGTTCTGCCAACAAACCGAGTATGTTCCCACCTCAGGGTCTTTGCATACCCTGTTTCCTATGCCTACAAAGCCGTCCCCCCAGCTACCCATGTAACTTCACTCTTCTTATGTTCTTCTAGTCGTTGCTCAAATACTACCTTAGCAGAGAGATCTTCCCTGATGATAACATGTAAATATTTTATAAATATATAAAATTTTATATATGAAAATGTAAAATCATTTCCAAAAATTCTTCATTTCCTCAACCCATTTTTTAAAAATTTTAATTTATAACATAATATAGAAAAGCATACGAAAGATGTACAATTCCCATGTTTGTCATAAAGCAAAAGACCTGTGTATCTATCACCCAGGATAAGAAATAGAACAGAGCACCTCGAAGTTGAAGATCGGCTATAATTGGCTCTCAGGAACCACCTCCTCCCTTCTCCATAAAGGTAACCAATCTTTTGACTTTTATGGCAATCATTCCCTTGTTTTTCTTTGTTTTCCCTTGTTCTGTCACCTGAGTGTACAATATAAGTATGTAGTTAAATTTGCCTGCTATTTGAATTTCATGTAAAATAGAATCACACTATACATTTTTTATCCCTCACCTGGCTCCTTTTGCTCAATATTATGTTTTGAGATTTATTCATTTTGTTGTGTGTAGCTCTAATTCCTTCATTTTCATTGCAACATTTTATTCTGTTGTACGATTATTTATAGCTTCCTTATTTTCCTCTCTTACTGTTGATGCACATTTGAGTTGCTGTGTTGCCATGAGCATTTGTGTATGTGACTCTTCACGCATACGTGCATGGATTTCTGTTAGCTATACATGTGGGAGTGCAATTTCTAAGTCATAGGGTATGGGGATGTTAAATTGTAGTTGATAATTCCGAACTGTTTTGTAAATGCCTGTGCCAATTTATGCTTCCACCAGCAGGGCATGAGAGTGTTTATCAATCCACTATTTAGCCAATAATCAGTATTGTCATGAAAACAAAATTTAGCTAATTTGGTAGGTGTATAGTAGCATTTCAATTTGATTTTAATTTTAATTTATCTGGTTACTAATTACACTGAGCACTGTTTTTTAAGTATATACTATTAGTGATTTAAATATTTTCTTTTTTGGAGGATCCATTCAAACATTGCTTATGTTCATATTTGGTTTTTAATAGTTGTTATTTGCTAATTAATTTGTGATAGCTCTTTATATATTCTACATATTATCCCTTTCTCATTATGTATGTTGAATTTCCCCCCATCCCATGTCTTACCTTTACATTCTCTTATGATGCTTGTAGATGACAAGAAGTTTGTAATTTTAAAATACACCAATTGTCAATCTCTTCCTTTAGCATCTCTTTTTTATGTTCTGTTCAAGACCCCTTTCTCCACTGCAAGGTCATGAGTATCTTCTATAAGCTTTATTGATTTACCTTACACATTTAGATCTGTCGTCTAACTGAAATTGATTTTTATTCATTTGGTTTCTGAAGTAGAAGTCAACACTCATTTTTTTAAATATGGATATTTCAATAAACCAAAGAACATTTACTATTCTCCACTGATCTGCAGTGTTACCTTTGTCATAAATTAAATGTCCATCCTCAGATGATCTTAATTGTTGTAAATCCGAACGTCTTGATATCTGGTAGACCACATTCTCTCAGGTTGTAACTAACTCTTCCTTCACAGGGTTTTAGGAATTCTTTGCCATTCGTACTTCCATATCAGGTTGAGAATTATTTGGGCAAGTTTCACTAGATACAAACACACACACACACATACACACATACACATAAACACACACATACACACACACCTTTTGGGGATTTTGATTGTAATTGCTTAAAAGCTAAAGATCAATTTGGAGAATTTTGTTTTGTTTTGTTTGTTTTTTTAAGAGAGAAAGTGTGCATGACAGGGGAGGGAGGGGCAGAGGGAGAAGGAGAGAGAGAATCTTAAGCAGGCTCATTCTCAGGACCCCGAGATCACGACCTGAGCTGAAATCAAGAGTCGGATGCTCAGCTGACTGAGCCACACAGGCGCCCCTCCATTTGCAGAATCTTAGTACCTTTACAATAGTGTACTGAGTCTTTTAATTTATAAACATGCTTTATTGCCTATTCACTTAGATCTTTGGTTATTCTCAATAAGATTTTATAGTTTTCTGTACAGATATCTTACACAGTTTATACAGGCATTTACAGGGACTTGATACTTTTTGATACAACCACAAATGGCATCAGTTTTGTTTCTTTCTCTTTCTTTCTTTCTTCCTTTTCTTTTCTTTTCTTTCCTTCCTTCCTTCCTTCTTTCCTTCCTTCCTTCCTTCCTCCCTCCCTCCCTTCCTTTTCTTTCTTATGTTCTTTCTTTCTCTTTCTTTCTTTCTTTCTTTTTCTTTTTTTCTTGCTGGTATGTTTTATATATGGAAATGCACTTAATTTCTATATATTGACCCTGCATCCCCTTGCTAAATACACTGTCATTTCTTACTTGGATATTTTCTATAGAGAATTATACAATGTGCAAATGCGTTTTGTTTCTTTCCTTTTAATCCTATATCTTTTATTTATTTTTCTTGTCTTACTAAATTGGTTAAGCACTCAACACAATGATAAATAGAAGTGGATCCAGAAGGCATCATTGACTAAATCTTTATCAAAAGGGAAAGCTTCGCATTTCATAATTAAATATGATACTTGCTCTATGTTATTCTGCAGATAAACTTTATTAGACTGTGGAATTTCTTTTCTGTTTCTAGGTTTTTTAAAACCATGAATAGATGTCGAATTTTATCAAATGAGTTTTCCTTTATTGAAATAATCTTGTTAATTTTCTTAATCTGCTAATGTGAATTACACTGCATGATTTTCAGATGTTTCACCCACCTTACATTTTTGAAATAAACCAAATTCATGTAATATACTTTATTTTTTATATACCACTGAATTATTTTTGCTAATATTATTATGATTTTTAATCCACTTGAATAATTTTGATCTGTAATTTTCTCTTCTTATGAAGTTCTTTTCAGATTTAGATATTAAAGTTATTCTGATTTCATAAAATGGATTTAAGAATATTCTTTCATTGTCTGAAAGAATTTTCTTAAGATTGGTGTTATTTCTTGCTGAAATGTTTGTAAGAGTTCATCAATAAAATAAATCATCTGGGACTACACGTTTCTTTGGCAAAGTTTTTACATAATAGATTTAATTTCATCAGTAATTTCAGGATTCTTTAGGCTTTCTTTTTTTTTTTCCTTATGTCAATTTTGGTAAGTTGCACTTTAAAAAAAATAAATGCATTCATTTGATCTAAATTTTAAGTTTATTTGCATACGTCTGTTCACATTACCTTTTTAAAAAAGATTTATTTATTTATTTGAGAGAGAGTGAGTGGGGGGAGGGGCAGAGGGAGAGAGAGAATCTTAAGCAGACTCCCCATTGAGCTGGGAGCCCCAACGTGGGGCTCGATCTCATGACCCTGAGATCATGACTTGAGCAGAAATCAAGAGTCAGATACTCAACCAGCTGAGCCATGCAGGCACCCCTCAACCCAATCATTCTGAATATTGACTATTATATATATTTTTTTGATTCTAGAATTTCCACTTTAAAAATATTTTTTAGATCTCTCGCGAAATTTTCAATCTTATTTTTTACTTCTATGGGAATGATAGACATATTTATTTTAAAGTCAGTATCTGATAACTCCAGTATTGGCACATCCTGTTGGCTGGTTTCTCTTATCTCTAGTTTCTGCTGGCTTTTATTTAGAATTTCTGATTTCCTCTTGTGTTTGGGTTACTTTTGATTTTATGGTGTGCATTATATTTATACAATACTTGGTAACAATAACTTGAGATCATATATTTTTACATTCTTTCAGAGAAGATTTAAATTTACTTCAGCTAGGGTTTGGAAGTATTAGTAATTCAGCATCATCTTAATCCAGATTCAGAGACTGAATCCACTAGAGGTTGGGCTGCAATCCTCTGAGGAGTGGCTTTTTGCCAGTTTGTTCTGACGCCTGGGGGTGGCATTCTACATCCCAACCCAAAGACTGAGGAGGTAGTTGCCACGATACATTCCTCTTCCTTGGTGAGACCCAGGCTCTAATTCATGTCCCCGTAGTCTTGAGTGACTTCCAAAAGCACAGCTCAGTCTCTTAGCACTCCCTCTGGAATTGGCTAAAGCTCTCAGAAAATAAGTGATACTCACACAACACACAACTCCTTGGGTCTCTGCTCTCCTCCCGATGTGATAATTCCTTACTACTTTATTGGTTCTCAAAGTCTGCCAAGCAGTTCTAAATGGCATCTTATCCAGCTGTTTTTCTCTTAGGTAAGATTGTTCTTCATTTCTTGGTCCGTTAACATTGAACTGCATTTTTCTTCACGATACTTACCACCACTCCAGTTCAAATTGGGAAAAGGCTTGTGTTTTTTAAATAAATAAAAGAGATATAAGAATTAAAAAAATAATAAAACTATATTTCGTGGAAACACAGTTTTTCTTCTTTCACATCTGGGAACTCTAAGAAGTCATCCCGAAAATCCTTTGTATTGAATAATTGGGATTTAAAAATACTATTTTTTCGCTTCTTGTAAAACTATACCTTTTCATCCAGAAAATATAGATCATAGAAAAAAGTTTAAAATGTTCCTTAATAATGTTACCAAGCAATAGTTCTTGTTAGCATATTTATTTATAGTGTCACAAACACACAGACACACACAAGTTTTGAAAACGGGGGTAATACTATAGGACTATTTTATAACCCAACTTAATTCGACAATATACTGTCAATATATTTTTCACTGTCTTCATTTTATCAAACATTCTTGTGAAACAAGATTTTTAGTGGTAATATATGGAAAGCAACATAATATAATTAATCAATTTCCAATTATTACAACTATAGCTGCTTGTAAAATTTTGTTATTTTTACCAACTGAAATGTACATTTTATATTTAAGTTTTTCCATGTATGTGTATATTTATTTTATTAGGATACATTATTAGATATGAAACTGTTGTGTGAAAGATTATTTAGAAATTTGAGGCTTTTGTTATATAATTTTAAAATTCTTAGAAATTTTTATTAACTTATAATCCAACTAACATACTAGAGTAACTTTATTCCCAAAATATATTCATATATAGGGATCGTCCCTAAACAACACATTTTACCAATTTGCTAAGTAAAATATTATTCATTTTTCCTTAAAAAATGGTATAAATTTGATCTATTGTGAAGTTAACTGTATATTCATGGTTTTGGCTTTTTGTAGTGTGTGTGTGTGTATGTGTGTGTGTACACATTCATGTGTACATGCATTCTTCAAGGTCTTTATTCATATTCTTTTTTATATACTTATTTTTCTCATTATTTAGAAACTGTATTTACATTAGGGATGCTAGTCTTTATGTCATGAGACTCTTAACTCTTTCTCTCTCATATAGGTTAGACTATTTCTCCACTTTCATATTGCTTTTTTACTTTGTTTTGGTACTTTTTTTGCTGCAGAAGTTTAAATTTTTAAGTTTGGTATACAGAGTTAAAATATATTTAGGTTTTTGTTTCTTCTTTCTCTCTTTTTTTTTTTTTGAGAGAGAGAGAGCAGGTGAAGGGGCAGAGGGAAAGAGAATCTAAATTTGTTGTTTATTTTAGATAGAGTGCTTGAGAGCACACGAGAGTAGGGGGAGGGGCATAGGGAGAGAATCTTCAAGCAGATGCTCCGCTCTGCAGGGAGCCATGGCTCTATCCAAGCAAGGACCTATGAGGTCACAACAGGCCTTGAAACCAAGAGTGGGATGCTTAACCAACGGAGCCACCCAGATACCCCTAGAGAGAGAGAATCTTATGCAGGCCCCACGCCCAGTGCATAGCATGGGGCTCGATCTCACAGCCCTGATCATGACCTGAGCCAAAATCAAGAGTCAGACTCTGAACCAGCTGAGCCAACCAGGTGCCCCTCTTCTCTTTTTCTTTGTTTCAAAAAACTAAGTATACATAATTTCATTTTTTCATATTGAGTACTAGGTTGTTTAGCTAAATTTTGCTTTGGTGTTGAAGTAAGTAAAGTTTATGTCTCCCAAATAATTAACTAATTTCTCCAGAATTAATTAATTAATTAATCAATATTTCTCTCTTATTTTATTTTATTTCTTTAAATATTTTATTTATTTATTTGAAACAGAGAGAGAGATCACAAGTAGGCAGAAAGGCAGACAGAGAGAGAGGAGGAAGCAGGCTCCCTACTGAGCAGGAAGCCCTGGATCCCAGGACCTTGAGACCATGACCTGAGCCATAGGCAGAGGCTTTAACCCACTGAGCTACCCAGGCACCCCTTTCTCTTTTATTTTAGAATGCCAGTTGCTTTTTAAAGAATTCTGTTCCACTAGATGTTATATCTTGCACTGGTATTATAATGGTTATGTTACCGTGGTTTTATAATATGTTGCAATTTCAAATGATGAAAATTTACCTTTATTTTCCTCTGAAAATTCCTAGCTGCTCCAGTCTATGTATACTTAAAACTGGAATTAAAATAATTTTTTTCAGGTTCTAAATAAATGTCTTTGATTTTGAAAGTAATCACATTCCATCTATAAATAAATTGGGGAATAATTGATATATTAACTTAATTGAGGTTTGCCATCTAAGAACACCATTGTTGTTCCAGTTATTCAAATTTTTTCATGTATCATCCAGGGAAGTATTAGTTCTTTTCATTTTTATATAACTTCTAAATGTATTGCTAGGTATTTTATTTTATAGTTACTTTGGTCAATTTTTCAAATTAAATTTATTAATAGATTTTTATTGTTGTATTTTTATATAATTATTCTGTACCTAGCTATTTTACTAAACTCATGTAAATTAATTTTTATTTGATTTCCTCAGATTTTAAATAATTGCAAATCACTTCTTTTTTTTTTTTTTTTTAAAGATTTTATTTATTCATTTTGACACAGAGAGAGAGGTTACAAGTAGGCAGAGAGGCAGGCAGAGAGAGAGGAGAGAGGAGGAAGCAGGCTCCCTGCTGAGCAGAGAGCCCGATGCGGGCCTCGATCCCAGGACCCTGAGATCATGACCTGAGCCGAAGGCAGCGGCTTTTAACCCACTGAGCCACCCAGGCGCCCTTGCAAATCACTTCTAGCTTATGAAAATAATCTTTTTTTCTCCTTGCTAAAAGTCATACTGTTTTTCCATTTTTGAATATTGATGTCACAAGTTAGGAATGTTCAATTCATTGTACATAAGTTAAGTTGGAGAGACTTGGAAGTCCTGGGACCTAGAATTTTAAGGGCCACTAAAGTGGGTTAGGTGTTGGAGAAAACAGTCACAAATTCAGATGTGATATCTCTTGGAAACCATTGTATTGAAGGTCCAGTGCAAAATAGAATTGGCATTTTATCAAGATGGATATGGTGGTGGAGAATTTCAGAGCAGTAGTTGATTATTCCAAGAACCCAAAGTAGAGGACACCTGTGGGAAAGAGGGTAACCATTAGTAGAAGGCCCACAGACTGGGGTTTAATAATACGGTTATTAATACCTGAAAAGGGAACTAGTCAAAATAATGATTAAGACAGGAAGCCAGTTCTAGAAGATGTTTGACACATTTGAGCTATACTGTCAGGGACACAAGAACAGAGACAGATCGTCTACATGGAAAATTTGACACTGAATTTTTCAGACTGAGCTGTATTTGTTAAGTATCTCCTGTCTAACTGTGTAACTGGACATACAGACTAGAATGGGATTGAACATGTATCTAGAGTTCAAGTCCCTCCAGATTTGGAGAGGTGGAAAGACAGGCTCTGGGATCCAGGAAGGACATAATGACCATACCCCCCCCCACACACACACACACTCACACACACATATTCACACACACACACACACACACATATATACAATTACACATGTAAATGATATATGTATATCTGAAATGAGTAAGTCATCATGGGTAATCAAGAAAACATAATGGGAAAATTACATACTGATTCAGTCTGCAACCTGTGGCTAATAATTATAGAAGCTTGTTTTTATTAGGGAGTGTTCTTTTTCATTGTTCAGATTCCAAGAAAGAGACATTCCTTAAAAGAAAATTATTAGACTGCTGTTTTGGAGTCAAATCATTATTGTGTTTTTTCTATTCAAAAAAGTATGTTTAAAATGTCTGCTAGGTGCCATGCTCTGGTGATATGACAAAAAAACATGATAGATACAGGACCTGTTCTATAACTTCTGGTCTGATAGGAAAAATACTCCAGTAAGTAAGCACAAAAATTCGTATGATGTGATAGGAGGTATTTGAGGAAGAGCAGAGAGTTCTAAAGGCTAACTTGGCAGAGAACTTGACCTGGCTTTCGGTAGAATGAATAGGATGGAGCAAGAAAGGGGGAGCATGTTTTATGTAAGCTGCAATCTGGTGGAGAAGAAGGGGCTTCAGAAGTAATGAGGTGGAAGAAAAATATTCCAAGGAGAGAATTTTATGCGCAGAGAGACTACACACCTACTTTCTAGGAACAAGAAGTTCGGCGTGGGAAATAAATGATCTTGTAAGGACTACTAATGACTTTGGAGGCAGTTGAACTTTTCAAGTAGCTTTGGGGAAGGAGGGCACATGGTGGTAGACATGACTGTTTCTGCATTCCAGAAGTTACATTTTGGAACATGGATTTGATGAGGATGGAATGTAGTAAGATAGATAAGTTGGTTGACTTTTCCTGATTCAAGTCCACCTTTGACAAAAGTAGTGACCATGGAGGCTTTCTTTTTAATTTTCACTGTCCTTGTTTCAGATGCATACTGCATTTAGTTGTTAATTAATGAAATTATTTTATAGCGTTTACCTTTTATTGAGTAAATTTACTCTGTGTATGGGTTGAGGGACAACTCCTCCAAAATGTCATGTCCTCATCCCTAAAGCCTGTGAATGCTACTTGATATAATAGAAGGGCTTTAGTAGATGTGATTAAATTGAGGATCTGGAGGTGGGGAAATTGTCCAGGATTATCTGGATGGGACCGTATGATCACACCGGTCCTTATAGAGGGAGGCAGGAAGGCCCACTAAGTGTGAGGAGGTGGGATGATGCAAGCAAGAGGTTGGAGTGATGTGAGATCAGAAGCCAAGGGACTGGGGAGACTACCCCACCTCAGAAGCTAAAAAGGCAAGGAGACAGAGTATACCATGAAGCCAGCAGAAGGAACCAGCCCTACTCACATGCTGACTTCAGCTCAGTGAAACTGATTTTGGACTCTGGCCTCCAGAATTGAAAAAGAATAATCTGTGGGGCTCCTGGGTGGCTCAGTTGGTTAAGTATCTGCCTTCTGCTCAGGTCATGGTCCTGGGGTCCTGGGATCGAGTCCCATGCCCAGCTCTCCACTCAGTGAGGAGTCTGCTTCTCCCTCTGACTCTTGGCCTCCCCCTTTACTCACACACTCTCTCTCTCAAAGTAAATAAATAAAATCTTAGGAAGAAAGGAATTAATTTGTGTTGCCTTTAAACTGTGACATTTGTGATCATTTGTTTTGGGGGAGAAGGATGGGTGAGCATTTAAGGGTGCAATGTTAGGGGTATCGTGGCGTCCACTTAACCTGTCTCATAGGATAAATGTTTTCACATCACTTTCACGAAAGCAGTTATTCCAGGGCCAAATAGCATCGTTTTTTCAAATGAGATTTTCAATCATATTCCCTTTGCCGGAGAATATGTTGCTCATTATGCAAATAATAACTCACTTTCAAAACAGAAACAGAGGAGCAGGCTTTAAGAGGTATGGGGTTGTATTATCATAGAACCACATGCCCTGGTTTTAAGAACATATTGGAAAAAACAGTTTCTGAGTGGAAAAGTCAGGACTCTGAGATTATAGTTAGAACACGTGCAAAAGATAAACTTGAGTCGAGTACTCATGAGCTTGGAAAAGAAAATGAGATGGCCCAACCCACAGCATCAGATGAGCAATGCAGATAAGCAGAGGGTGTCTAGAGCCTCCGGGCCTCTTCCCGTAGCAAGAGACGTGAGAAAGACCCAGGGGTTCCCCTGAATCACTCATTCGCTTAAATATTTCTGGTAGAATTCCAGATATTCAGCATGGTCTTAACCACTCCTCACTCATCTTCCTATTAATCTTCATGGGATTCTGCCTTGTGGAATGTTGCGAGCTGTGATCTACGTCTGTAGACAGCTTGGACGAAGTAGAATATATGGATAATTGGTGACCAAATGGGAGTGTGCAAAGTGGTAAAACCACTGAACAGCCCACCAACCAGACTTTGACATTAACAAGGCTGGTTTCTGTCTGGTTATGCTATACCCTGAGCATATGACTATCAAATCCTGAAGAAATGAAAAGGGGAGGAAAAGAGGGAATTGGCACCTGCCTGTGAGCTCTGTTTCATGTGATCGGCCTCATTCTCACTATTGTGTCGGAATCTCTCATTTCCTGCTTCTGGGGCCACGAGATCGGGTCTGACCTAGTTCCCAGTGTCCTGCTCGCAGGAAGGGGAAGGCGGCAGCCCTGGAGCTCTGGGCAGACTGGTCACCTGGCTCCCGAGTGAGTGTCATTTTAGTGGCCCGGATGTGACTCCCCCCCGGGCTGATTCTCTGCGCTCTGGCCCTTCAGGTTTGCCACAGCTGCTTGTAAATCATTTGTCATCTCTATAGCTGACAAAGAAACCAAAAGAATCCTTCATGAGTCAACGATACTCATTTTTTTGAAGGGCAAATTTCTCTGGTCTCCCCACTCTATCTTGACAAGGACAGCGACAGACCCTGCTCCGTGAATACTAACAGAGTCCCCGGCAGAGTGCAGAGGCAGGGCTGGGGACCCCCCCAACCTAGGAGCCACAGACATACAGACACGGGCTCCTGTGACCAAGCCAAGTGACCCCCCCCAGGAGCTACATGGCTTCGGTGAGCTGAAGGGAGTGCTGTCCTAGGGCCTGAGACAATCCTCATAAAATTCGCGCTGATATCGTGGGCTAAGAGAAAATGAGAAGGGATCTGGGCCCAGGAGCCACAGGAAAAGGGGAGTGTGCAGGGTGACAGCCGGATCCCCTCCAACTCGAATTCTGGGATTGGTTGGGATAAAGGGTTAAACTCCCGTAAGACTCGCTTTGGCCTTGACTGCCCACACTCCCAATCTCCCCCCAACTTGCTCACATTTCTAAGACGTCCCTTGTGCCGAATTCTTATTCAACTTCAAACTGACAAACTGTTTTTAATCTTTTCCTTCTATCCAGCCTGGAGATTGGGAAGCAAAAATCAATACCGGTTGGCAGGTGATCAAGCTGCTTCAGACTGGTGTGAGGAGAGAGCCGGCAGACCAGGGTGGGGGGAGGGGGAAGGAGTTTGACTAAGTACCATGAATTACTGGCTGGAGGTCCAAAGGGCTGTGATTTCTCTGGCCTTGAGCAGGGGAGCTTGGGAATGCCATTAGAACAATTAGGTCAGGAGTTCACAGCTGTTAAGGTGCCTTTGGAGAGAGACACCGAGAATTTTCCTGACAGTTCAGTGGGAGAGAAGAAGGTGGGAGGGAGAGGCGGCAGGAGAGGGGCTCAATCTTTCTGTGGTATCCTTCCAGGAGACACCTGACAACCTCGGTACCACACCTCGAGAGGCAGAGAGTTGCTTTAAAAAAGAAGAGGGTATAGTCGTGTTCTTAATTCAATTTAAAAAATATTTTGAAGTATTTTAAAGTGACTGTCATGGATGGGACAGCGTGGAAGGAGGCAGTAGAGAGAGTTGCTCCCCCAGACATCCCCCAAACCCAAAGACCTGGGTGATTTAGTCTTCGGTCCTGGCCCAGAGTCACAGTGATCCCTCATTACTTAATAACTGATATTCTGAGAACTCTAATAAGGGAGAGAGGATCCTTATTCAACCAGGTTAGGAGTTAGAAAATGTAGGCCATGGTTTTGCCCTTCTGTTCTCTCTCTCTCCAGGTGGGGACAATGTGGAGAAAACAAGAAGTCAAGTGTTGGCCTCTGGATTTCTCCACATGGATTTAGCAGAGGATGCAGGTCCTTAGTGAAAAGAGATTTTTCAATATTAAGAGCCAAGGTTTTGGCCTAATAGTGGGTGCAGACCAGGTTACTCTCCTTGGCCCCTCCTCCTAGGAAACGGGATATAAACCCTCCCAAGAATGAGCCCAACAGGTTTTGTCTCATATGGAGAAGGGCCAGTGGAACAGAGGGCTGTTGATGGGGACATGGGTCCTGCACAGTGTCCCCTATCAGCTTAGAATCCCTAGGCTTGAGGAGGCAGAAAATATAAAGCCAGGCGAGTGTGAAGGGAGTCTCAGAGTGGAAGAAAACTGTGCTTTATTTCCCAGGGTGTAGCCGGGAGAGGCCGCATAGCTGATCCAGAAGTAGGAGGCCAGGTTCGTGCCAGAACAAAAGAGCAACAAAGGATGAGAGGCCTCTAGGGGTCATGCGTGAAGGTGGTTTTACGAGGGGTCAGGAGTCGGGACACGCCACTGGAAAAGACGGCGCCTTGAAATATGGAAGATTTCAAGCTGAGGAATTTGAGAAATGGCGTGTGTAGAAAGACTTGTCTGACCTTCCCCTGAAGTAGGTCCTAAAACCCTGCTGTGGGAGGTGCTCACCCTATACTCAGAGAAAAGGACTGTTCTCCCTCAAGAAGAAGGGACATGGAGAGGGATCCGAAGAGCGGGTCTTGCTACATGCCACCAGTTGACTACATTTTACTCACTTTTGTCCCCTATCACATCTCTCAGTGGCTTTCTACTCGTCATGAAACCTAGCTTCAAAACACTCAGACTTAACCATTTCTTTGGGTCTTCATTTCCTTATGAAGCTTCTCGTGTCATGGAAAACTTAAATAAATGTGTGGGAGCCTGGGTGGCTCAGTCGGTTAACCATCTGATTCTTGGTTTTGGCTCAGGTCATAACCTCAGGGTTGTGGGATGGAGCCCCACGTCAGACTCTGTGCTCAGTGTAGAGTCTGCTTGAGATTCTTCCTCCCTCCCATTCTGTCCCTCCTTCTGCTCCTGCTCTCTTTCTCTAAATAAATGAACAAAATCTTTTTTTAAAAGATTTTATTTATTTATTTACAGAGATAGCAAGAGAGAGAGAGGGAGTGTGCAACAGCAGAAGTTTAAGTGACTGAGCCACCCAAGTGCCCCAATAAATGAACAAAATCTTAAAAAAATGAATACGATTTTCTTTTGTTAACCTATCTTTGTCAGTCTAATTTTCAGATCAAGTCAGGGTCTAAGGTTGAAGAAAATTTTTTCTTCCCCTAGAAAAGTTCATCTACTAGAGTATCATATGAGGAAAAGAGTAAAGGGAACATAGAGTTCTTTGTTCTCCCAGTTTTAATGACATATAAGTTGCATTTAACATTGTGTAAATTTGGTGTGATTTGTTATATGTGTATATTGTAAAATGATTATCACCATAAGGTTAATTGACATATCTATCACTTACCATAGTTACATTCTGTGTGTGTGTGATAAGAACTTTAATAATCTGCTCTCTTAGCAACCTTCAAATATATACAATATATATTTGAAATATACAATATAGTATTATATATGTATACAATATATACAATACAGTTTATAAATGTGTATACAATACAGTTTTATTAATTGTAGTCACCATGCTATATATTACCTCCTCAGAATGTATTCATAGAGTTCTTGAGTCCACAGGAAGAGCTTGGGAAATCTAAGAGTGGGCCTGTAGACTTCAAAGGGACCTTGACATTCAGGAAACGAGAGTTTATGTTGGGTGGTCCTGGGAACCTGAGCTCACGTGACAAGGAGTGGTGACATGAATTACATCTTATTGGAAGTCATGGAGGTGAGGTAATGATGACCAACAGCCAGTTGTTCTACCCCAAGCTCCATGGCCATTTCCAGGATGATATCTAAAGTCCTCCCCAACTTCCATAAGTCAAACCTGGGAAGAAAGGAAGAAAGAGAAGACTGTAATGGGCTAAATGCCTATGTTGAAGTTCTAACCCCCAGTGTGAAGGTAGGAGGAGGTAAAGCCTTTGGGAGGTGATGAGATCACAGGGCTGGATCACTTAAGATTGGGATTAGTGCCCTTATAAGAAGAGGAAGAGACACCAGAGTTTCCTTTCTCTGTGTTGTGAAGACACTGCAAAGAGGCGGCTGTTGACAATGGGGCCTTAATGGGGAGTTATTGTTCCATGGGCACAAAGTTTCAGTTATAGAAGATAAACAGAGATCTACTCTTTCTAAAGACAGAGTACTGGAGTACTATAACATAGCACTGTACCTGCAGCTGACAATACTGTATTGTACACTTAAAATTTGTTAAGAGCATAAATCTCATGTTAAGTACCACAATGATTAAAAAAAATAAGTCTAGCTTCATGTTGGAATACTAACTACTCCTGAGTAATGACTAAATCTACATCAAAGATGAAAGCATATCTATGAATGAGCTTATTTTTCATTTCCTCTCCTCCCAATCCTTCTATTCCTGGTTGTCCTGTCTGCCTGGATTACATTACAAGTTACCTGGAAGTTATCCTTTGCTCTTCTCACTTATGTCCCCCAGTCGAAAGGTCACCAGGTTCTGCTTATTCTTCTCTAACATGGCCTCTTGAATCCATCATCTCCTCTGCCTTCCACTGTTACTGTCTTATTTCATAGACTCATGCTCACCCACCTGTGCTCTGGGACCAGAGTATTCCTGCTGCTACATTGGCATAGGAGGTACACCTCCTGTGGCTTCCCAGGGGCCATTCACCCCAATTCCATTGTTCCTAGCCCCTGAGCCTCTCTCTGGTGGACTAACTCGCAGAGTGGTACTTTCTGGCAGGACCTCTTTTAAAGTTGGTTTAGGCCAGCTCTCTTCTGAAGGGTTCACATCTTGTACCCAGAAGGCACACCCTCTCGCCTGGTTTCTAGTGCATCCATTTATCTTTCCTCTGTCTCTTAGCAGGCATCCCTTTCATCTTTAGTCTTCCTTAGGTAAAAATCAACCACCCCAATCTTTGCGGGAAGCACATCGAGCTCTCCAAGGGGGTGCCCATGAAGTCCCTTCTCTCACTAGGCTTAATGTGGAAAGAAAGTAGCCCCATTCATCTCCTGAGGCTGGTAGGGGTCAGGCAGCAGGAATTGTATAGCAAAGTGAAACTCTCTCTAAAGAATCATCTCTCCAGGATGCTTTTACTTCAGGTTACTTATTAGAAAGGGTAGTGTGAGCAATAAAGAGAGCGTTGTAATGAAAATTAAATCCCTAAGGTGGGAAATGTTCTGCCAGTTATTGTTTGTTGGTTATAAAGAAATATATTGAATACTGCCTAAGCATCGTATTTCTTGGTGTCCAGTGACAAAACAACATCAGTGAAATCTATTTTCCAACCAGCATATGTGAGCAATTTTGTGTTCCAAAAATTGGTCAGCCAATAGAAACACTTTCATTCATTCATTGTACCGTCTCTTCCTTCCTTCCTTCTTTCCTTCCTTCCTTCTTTCTTTCCTTCCTTCCTTCTTTCCTTCCTCCCTTCCTCCCTTCCTTCCTCCCTTCTTCCACTCATTCATTTAAAGTGTTTGTTGACTTCTTTCCATGTGCCAGGTATGAGATTACAAAGAGGAGCAGGATATTGTCTGTGTTACTGAGAAGTTCTCAATGGCATGTGCCATTTTATGGGAGTTCAGAGATAGAAGCACTCAGTTCTTTCTGAAGCACTTGCAGAGAATTTCATGAAGGAATGACGATTTGAAATCCCTATGTCTTTATCTGAAAAATAAAACAAAATAACCCCCCTTTGATTCTAATTATTGCCGACTCTTCCTTCAAAGCTAATAACATTGAAAGCATAGTCTTAACTTGCTTACCACTAGTTTATTCTTTAACTCACTGCAGTTAGGTTTCTGTTTCATCTCTTCAATGATGCTAGCAAAGGTCAGCCCTATCCTCCTAATCACCAAGTCCAATGGGCTCTTAATCATCATCTCCTTTCTTGACCTTCCTCTGATACTTGACACTATTGATCATTCCTTTCTTGAAAGTCTCTCTTCCTTTGATTACCATGACAGTTTTTTCTCTCTCAGTTTTCTCCTCAAATTCCTCAGTATCTCTTAGTTTTCTGAGATGGGTCCTCTTATTCTTCTCATCCTATAAATATTAGTGGTACCCAGTGTTCTGTCCTTGGCCAGTTTTTTCCTCACTTTATACTCAGCCATTGTCATAGCCTCAGCTAACATCTGTACAATAATTGTCTCTTATCTAAATGTCTAACCCATAGTGTCTTATTTCTTGACCAATACAACTAACTGCCTCCTGGAAAACATTACATTTCTTGCAAGTACAGTTGGCCCTTGAACAATGCTGGTGTTAGAGGCACTGACCCTCCACACAGTCAAAAATTTCCATAGGACTTTGACTCCCCCAAAGCTTAGCTACTAATAGCCTACTGTTGGTCAGAAGCCTTACTGATAACACAAACTGTGGATTAACACATATTTTGTATGTTATATGTATTATGGGCTGTATTCTTACAATAAAGTAAGCTAGAGAAAAGAAAATGGCATTCAGGAAATCACAAAGAAAATACATTTACAGTACTGCACTGTAGTTATTGAAAAAAAGCAACATTTAAGTGGACCAGTGTAGTTCAAATCCCTGTTGTTTGAGAGTCAGCTGTATCTTAAAATAAATACATCCCAAACAGAACACAACTCCATCTTTATCCCTAAACTTGCTCTTCTTCTTATGATCCCTTTTCACTGGATCATATCAGTCACTCAAAACAAATCCTGTGAGTCATCCTGGAAACTCTCCTCTCTTTCTCTCTATGAACCCAATCAGTCAAGTCTAGCAAATTCTACTTATCAGTTTTTCATCAAATTATTTTCTCCATCCTCACTGCAACTGTCTCAGTTCGTGCTCTCATTGCTTCCTGACGGAAACACAACTCAATTTCTTACCTGTACTCCTGCTCTAATCTTGGTTAGAGTAATTTTTCTAAATCCACAAACCTTATCATACAGATTTGTTCCTTAAAAAACCCTCCAGTGTTAGTATTTTCAAGATAAAGTCCCAAATCCTCAGTATACCTTGCAAGGCTTTCCATGAAGTGACCCTACTCCCTTCTCTAATTTTATATCTTGGCATGCGGTACTCTTGCAGTATATTTAAAATTCTCTCAATTTGTATTAACTTGTCATGCTGTTTCATAAATAAGCATTTTTTTTCTCCCACTGTCCTCTTTGCTCAGAATTACTTTCTTCTACCATTATTTCATCTCTTTAGCCTGGCGAAAACTATACCATTTTTAGGGCTCTAATTTCAAAAACATCTCATTTTAGAGCAATATCTGGCCACAGAATCCTTGTGTTTTCCTTCTCTCTTCTACTTCCCTCTATACAGGCTTCTCTTCTATCAAAAAATATATTACTTTACTCATTTATGGCAAATTATCTCTATCAATACAGTAGGTAGAGTGATAGCTCCCTGAAGCTGCCCCCACACCAAGCCCTAGAGCCTATGTATGTGCTCCGTGACATGTCCCTGGGGAATTAAGGATGCTGATGGGATTAGGGTCATTAATCCACTGATCTTAAAATAATGAGATTATCCTGGATTATCCAAGTGGACCCAATGCAGTCACAAGGGACCCTAACAGGAGAGGATGGGAGGAGAAAAGAGAAAGAATGTGATGGTAGAGGGAAGGTTGGAGTGGTTGGTACAAGGTTAAGTTCAAGTATGGCCTTGATGGCTTTGGTGATGGAAGGCACCACGCGCCAAGAAATGCAGTCAGCCTGCAGAATCCGGAAAAGGCAAGGAAATAGATCCTCCCCTAGAATCTCCAGAAGGAACGCAGCCCCACTGTCACTTTGGTTTTAGCCTAGTGAGAATCATTTCAGACTTCTGATCTCCAGAACTCTATAATAACTTTATATTGTTTTAAGCCACTAAATTAGGGGTAATTTGTTAGAGCAGCAATAGAGAATGAACACTCACAGCACAATGCCAGCTCCTTAAAGGTAGCGCCTTTGCGTCTGGTGTCTGGCACACAATTAATATTTAATATTTCTGTATTGAGCAACTAAGCCTAAACCATGGTTACTGAGGGAATTCCACGAGTTTGCTTTCCATCTGTGCCTGTGCAAAGCTTTGATGCATAAAACTCCAATTATGTTACAACTAGTTATAACATAATGGAGTTGTATGGTAGGCTCAGAGGTTTTGCCTTTGCCCTGTAGGAAATGGGGAGAAATGGAATGTTAACAATTAAGGCAGAACAGCTTGGTGTGGAGACATAGCATAAGATACAATCCGTCCCTCAGGTGTACAGGTCTTAACTCTATTTCAGGAGATAAGACACATGCATATGAAAAGCAAATGAGCTTACCCGAACACAGAAAAAGAGCTCAGATGGTGAAGGGATAATTTTATCCTGAGGTGATCACAGTAGACTAGAGAGGCACAGGGGATATGAAGGTGGTGTCCCACTGCGTGTGTTCACAGCCTCATTTTGGCCAGGTGTGTAAAGGGAGGGGAGTGGATGGTTCTGGAGACCCCCAGAGACCTGGGCGTGTGGATGCACTAAAGAGCACTGTTGCAGCTGGATGCATATGGAAAAGGAAAGCCAGATTTGTATCCTATTGGTGTGCCTTTAGAAAAAGAAAAGAAATCAAGACCAGGCTTGAACATACTGCATCAAGTCATTTCAGACACCCTGCTTGCTTGTCATTGTGCCTAAACTTTGTATCAGGTGTGAGCTTGGAGAGAATGATAAAGAAATACATAAATGCCTTTTCATATTGGCTCCTCCCCTTCACTAACACAGGTCTCTTGAAGGGCGACATGCTTTCCTAAGTTTTCCTCCAAAGGGCTAGCTCTCAGTCCTCAGACGACTGACCGTGTGTGGAATACTTGCTACTGGACATGCACACTACCTCCGTTCCAGCTACCACACCAGCACCTCCCCTCCCCTCCTTAGCATCGTCTCCCTCCCCACCCCTTTTGGGATACCTTGGGTGGCCCTTAGGTGGTAATGTGGAGGTCTTCACTAATGAAGAGATCTATCTCACTATTTACATTTCCAAAGTGAAGTGAAGGAAGTAAGGGTTCCCTGGGGGAATGAAGCAGGTGGAGAAGCAAGGTCTGCCCATCTCCTCCCTGCCATAGGAGGCTGAAGCTTCCATGGGATTCCCAAGGACACAGACTGGTGCCAACTCCCGCAGGGTCTGAGGAGGGAGGCAGGTGCCCCTGCTCCATCTGGGGAAGCAAAGAAGGGGTGCTCTTGCGGGTGGCTTGCTCGTGGGAGTGAAGGATTTGTAAGTGTTTTTCATAAGTCGGAAATCTGTCGTGGGTGGGGTAGAGCAGGGACAACTGGACGGAACCCCAGGAAACTGCCTGGAAGGTCAGTGGAAGCCGGAGAGAGTCCTTGTAGGGAGCAGAAGGCAGCGCGGACATCATTCAGAGTTCAGTCCGGGGCCATCGGAGCAGACTCTGAGCAAACCTCCAAGTTGCTGCAGGAGAAGTGAGAAGTGCGCCACACATCTGCCAGGACCTAGAGAACCCAGAGCCCTGTGACCACAGTTACGTCTGAGTAAAAATCTGTGCCCTGCTTTCTCCTCTGTGCTCATGCCTCAGTGCCCTGCAAGTGGATAACAAGACCTAAGGTGGGGAAGAGGTTCTGGGTAGAGAGAGAGAGAAGTGGGCCATACTCTTCTCTTTGAAGACTGGCCTAGTTTAAGTTCTAGCTGAGGCCAGGACTGCTAAGTGGGTCTGTGGGGTGGGCATTCACATTTTTAAAGGAAGACTGTATTTGGCAACTGAAAGTCACCACAGAAATGAAAGTGTCTACCTTGCTGAAAGCGTTCACTTTATGGCTTCAGAGAGAGCGAGCAGGCTTCGCTTGGAATGGTTACCTAATGGAAACATCATAACCTGTGTGTAAACGGTGAGCCTCTGCCCCCCACGCCCACCAGCCGCCCTCACTCCCCACCATGAGAGCACAGAGGGACCCCAGTGCTGTCTGCGGGGCTCCTTGTGCGTCATCACACGTGGGGCAGGCTGCTGTGACATCATGGGCTACTTTTCCAGAGCCTGGGGCCTGACCCCACACTGAATGCCAGAGCAAATCCTTCAGTTATTGGGATTTTTTTTTAAAAAAATGGATAATCATTAAAAACAATCCTTTCAGGGTTGTTATCTTGCCTGGATGATTCTCGTGATTAAATACTCAGAAAAATCCTCTACTGAATAAATTTTTCCGTTCGTCCAATAAACACAGACATTGTTTTCTCTGTGTTAGGCCCTAAATAGTTACGTACTGGCTGTTTAATGGTGAGAAAGAGAGAGAGAGAGAGAGAGAGAGAGAGAGAGAGAGAGAGAGAGTTCCTGTTTTCACCATGGTTATAGTTAATAAAATAGGCTTACATTAAATAAATAAGCAAAAGGACCTACAAATTTTGGTGAGTGCTAAGAAGGAAAGAGCAGAGTCCTTAGAAATAATAGCAAGAGAGAACAAATTTTGATCAACATAAAAACCCCATTAGAGCTAAAATCAGTCTTGGGCTCTGCAGGTGGGTTTGTAAATTGGTACAATCACTTTGGAAAGCAATTTGGGTCATATGTATCCAGAAGTTAAAAAAAAAATCTCAGGTGCTTTAACCTAATGATTCACTTGTAGAAATTTATCTTAAGAAAATGATTCAAAATGGGATACAGAGCCAGCATATTCACTGTACTACTGAACAACTGAAAATGACCCAAGTTTATAATAAAAAGGAAATGGTTACATAAATTAGGGTAAATTCATACAATGGAAAATTATGCACTCTTTTACAAAGCATTCTCATGCTCTATTAAATTGATACAGAATTCTATACATATATAGTATAATTTCAAATATAGAACAAAAATAGGAAAATACACCATTTATTAATCAACTTATTGTGTTCCTGGCCCAGGAACTGTAGCAAATAATAGATGACTTTCACCTTCTCTATACTTTTCAGTATTTTCTACAATAAAGATGTATTCTTTCCATAAGAAGGAAAATAGAACATCATAAAACAGAAAAATATGTATTGAAAAATACTGAAAGGCAATAACTATAAATACACCAGGAGCATCTTTAGATGAGATATTTAATCCATGTTTTAATGTAGCTTTTAGATATTTCTGTTTCCTAATTTTGTAAAATGAATGCACACTCTTTTGGGGGACATCAACAAAGTCTCCCCAAATAATAGGTTTTGAGTCTCTAGGACTCAACTCTGACACTGAACAGCTATCTCTGTGAATTTGGGCAAACCAAATTCATCTCTGAATTTGCACATTTGTAAAACAGATGCAATATAGTGTCTTGAGGTTTGTCTGTCCTGTTTTCTGGGGGAAAACGATGAGAAAACTTGCCTAAATTTATCTACTATGACCCACCGTCATAAATTATTCCTTCTTCTCTTTCCTCTGGCTCTGCCTCCTCCCACTGCGTCAGTTTTTCCACGTTGGAGACAAAATTACAGTTGTTTGGTGGTACCTGTTTAAGTTGCAAACAACAATACAAAAGCTAATGTGCTTAACTGAGTTTCATGGGTAGCAGAACAAAATTGATCCATTAAAGACTTGGCAGGATTTACATCTCCCGATGATCTAATTTTAATATTTTTAAGGACCATACATTGATAGATTTCCAATTTTAATATTTTGTGGAAATGGAAAGCTCCTGAGCTGTTGTCAATGTGTTCTGTGACTATTTCAGTTGATACATAAACAGTATTTCATTTGTGTTGACAAGGTAATGGAATCTGAAGCTTGTTTTCAGCCCCTTCAATCCCTACCCTTCTATGCTACCATCTCCTTCAGCTGCACTCTTTGTGATGAGTCAGGCATAGTTCGGAATAGAGAAATTACTATAGCAGAGCCATAGAAACCAGTGACTTCCTAAATTTTAAAGCAGACCCACAATTATTCTCAGTGGTTAAAGCACTCTTTTCCCCAAAGAGTCATTGTATATTCAGCTTAAATATTAGCTCACTTTCTATAATGGCAGTGCTCTTAAAAAGATTTTATGTGAGTGCACTCAGGAAGTCGGTTATTTAATGTTATCCTATGGTGAATTCTTTATTAAAATAAATACTTGTTACCAAATTTACCTTTTCTTATACGGGGTTTTGTTTAATGAGCCAGATCCACATTGATCCCAGCTGAGTGCAAAGACATTATTTCATAGGCCAGCAGAAGTTTCCAGAGAGCTACTCTCTTCCCTGTAGGCTTGTCAGTGTCTCCTTTTATCCCTCCCCCAGCCCATCCCCAACACCTGAGTAGTGATAGTCTGAGGTGGGTGGTTGGGCGAGGTCCAGTAACTGACCCACAGTTTCCCAAGGATTTAGGCAGCCCCAGCTGTCCGAGATACTGCTGCTGGATGCTGGTAAGAGACCCTGTTTGCAAAGGGAACAAAGCTGGGCATCAGTCCGTCTGACGGCAGCAGTGGGGGGAGAGGGGAGAAGGTGTGGGGAGGGGGGGGCTTCTCTCAGAGCAGAGCTGCTGGCTGCTCATGCTCCTTCCCTGCTTGCTGACTGTCCACACGCCTAAATTTCCAGCTGTTGTTTCTGAACAATAGGAAGTCATGAATTTCTATATGATACAGTGATCTACTGGGGAATGTTTAACGACCTTTGCTGGAAAGGTGTTTGGGAGTGGGAGTGAAAGGCACTCTCATTCGTAGCACCTGTCGATTTCCCTGGTGTGAACATTTCCACCATCACTCATTTCAAGTTACCAGTGTGAAGTCTTTCAGTGGAGAGCTGGAGAAGACAGAAGGCAGCTCTTAGCAGCACTATGAACCAGCTCTGCAACATCACACCACTCTTTCTTGCTTGGGACCATGTCGAATGTATTGGAATCTTCTCTCAATCTTCTATTTGCTCTTTTTAACCTCTGCTCCAACATCCTTATTGGTTTTCTGTGCCTTTTTCTTTTTCTCTTTCCTTTCCTCTCCTCTCCTCTTCATCTTTTCTCTCTTTCCTTTTCTCTCTCTTTTTTTTCTATTTCCAGGTAGCTGGAGAATCATCTACAGATGTTTCTCCAGTATCAGCAGGAATCTTTGTCAAGTTGTTTATTTTATGAAATTTTTGTTTCAACACACTTTCTTTTACTAAAACAATGAATTGGTGTACTTCTGTTTTTTGTTTGTCCGTTTTTAAAGATTTTATTTGTTTGAAAGAGAGAGAAAGAGAGAGAGACACCATGAGTGGGTGGAGGGGCAGAGGGAGAGAGAAAAGCTCACTCCTTGCTGAGCAGGGAGCCCAACGGGGCTTGATCCGAGGACCTCTCGATCATGACCTGAGCCAAAGGCAAATGCTTAACCAACTGAGCCACCCAGGTGCCCCTGTTTGTCTGTTTTTATGCTTCAGTTTTAGTTTCTGTTTTTTTGTTTTTGATAGAGACTTTCCTGCTAGTATGTTTTCTCAATTCCTAAAGGATGTTAGGACAAAGTCATTATTTTTCTACTCCCTTCCATAATATGCCAATATGTCTTTTTGTATTTTAATCTTCATGCTGTATACTATCATATACAATCAGCTGATCTCTCAGAATTTATTGGACACAGTATTTGGTACGATGAAAACTATCACCAGTAATGAGGTGACAGTTCTGGTCTAAAATTTAATTGACAAAAGAATAATATACACTAAAAAGTAGAGAACTTTATGACTGAATATAAATAAGTGCTAAATTGTGTACTAGATCACAGAGATTTAAAACCAACAGACCTTGGAAATGTTTTGCTTGGTCCATACTGTGTTTTATAAAGTTGTTGTTGTTTTTTTTAAAGATTTTATTTATTTATTTGAGTGAGGGGGAGAGAGAGAGAGCGAGAGAGAGAGATGAGCAGGGGGAGGGGTGTAGGGAGAGGGAGAAGCAGGCTGCCTGCTGAGCAGGGAGCCTGATATGGGACTCGATCCTAAGACCCTGGGATCATGACCCGAGCCAAAGGCAGATGCCTAATGACTGAGCCACCCAGGTGCCCCTTATAAAGTTTTAATATGGGAATTTTACCTAACAGTTAGATATTACAACAAAGAACCAGATATTTGGGGACCCTAGGCACACACTAAAGTAAGGTAGCAATACTTTGAGCCCATAACCCTCCCTAACCCCATTGATCTTTTTCTAGAAACTCTTCTTGTCCCAATACTAGGGCTAACCCTCCCTTTCCATGGTAGGGATTTATGAAGTTCTTGTTCAACATTCAGGTGACTTAGTATCAGGCCATCTCTGCAGCTCTGATGGTTTAGGATTTGTACCATAATTCTAGGAACCTGGTCCCTGCCTTTTTGTCGGGAATAAGTCTTCACTATTTTCCCCATTTTTTGTATCCTCCCTCCACCCGCCTTTCCCCAGTCTCTTCTTCACCACGCCCCCATTGTTCTGGTGATATCTGAAAGTCAGACTTTGGCAGGGCCCAAGGAGGTATAACCTACTAACACAGTCCGTGGTATTGCCTGTTGGTATCTGCTTATTGGCTGGATTGGGCACCCGACTGTTTCTGGCTCAACTGCCTGAGGACAGCTACTTGTCACCAAAGGCATCCTTCTGAATTCTACTTTCTGCTCCATATCAGAGTCAGTTTTTCGTCCCATCCACATATCTGCTGTACCTCAGTGAGTCTCTCGGATTGCAGGCCCTTTTTTGTCTACACCTTCCCACCGCAGATAACCTTTCAATTATGATCATCTCAAAAAAGAACAAAATTGATCTAAATGGGGTTGAATATGGCTTGTGTGGAAACAACTTTTGACCAGTTTAATTGGTACAAGATTATGAATGGGGTACTAGTCAGTTCTCAAGAAAAATATTAAATGATTCTTTTATTCTTATTATTTATTTATTTTTATTTATTTATTTGACATGGAGGGAGAGAGAGAGAGCACAAGAAGCAGGCGGAGAGGCAAAGGGACAGGGAGAAGCAGACTCTCCACTGAGCAGAGAGCCTGATGTGAGGCTCGATCCCAAGACCCCAGGATCATGATCCAAACTGAAGACAGACTCTCAACCAACTGAGTCACCCAGGTGCCCCCCAAAATATTAAATATGATTCTGCTGATGTTCTTCATTGTATAACATGAAATGTGGAGATGCCTTAATGCTGAAAAGTGATTTTTAAACATAAAGCATTATTATAGTTCATTTTTTAAAAAATATTTTATTTATGTGAGAGAGAGAGAATGGGAGAGAGAGAGAGAGCATGAGAGGGGAGAAGGTCAAAGGGAGAGGCAGACTCCTTGCTGAGCAGGGAGCCCGATGTGGGACTCGATCCTGGGACACCAGGATCATGACCTGAGCCGAAGGCAGTTGCTTAACCAACTGAGCCACCCAGGTGCCCCATTAGAGTTCATTTTTAACAAGACATTTGTATTCATCTTATAAAGTGCTTCCCCTTCTGCATCCTTAATCATTTGCTGTTGAATTTGCAATCTCTGATACATGTTCAGCATTCACTATTCCAGGTATTGCCAATGGGAATTGAGGAAGGAAAAAGGAAAAGCAAATCTTGCTGCATTCAACATACCTTATAATGAATATTCATCTCAAAAT
Source organism: Ailurus styani (assembly GCA_002007465.1). Taxonomy (NCBI): domain Eukaryota; kingdom Metazoa; phylum Chordata; class Mammalia; order Carnivora; family Ailuridae; genus Ailurus; species Ailurus styani. The sequence goes on from LNAC01000464.1 coordinate 717,772, forward strand.
ATACCAATATGCTACCTACAACCCTCTTCTTACTTCTCTTATCCTTTCCCCTTCCCTTTTTCCCTCTCCCTTCTCTTCCTTTTTATACTTCTCATTTTACTGCTCATCTCTTTCCTCCTCCCTTTCCTTGACTTCTAGTTTTTTGTTTGTTTATTTGGAAGGAATGTAGCTAAATAAGAACACCATCACATCAGATTCTGTGAAGTGACAGTTGGGCATCGGGGCTGTTGAGAGGCATGTGGTTCTTCAAGAAATCCCAACCAGTGGGGAAATACCTCTAGCACATTCTTTTGTCTGAAGAAGTACACAGAGTAGCAGAATGTCCTATTTATTTATGCTAAATTACTATTTAGTATAAAACAATGCATTATCATCAATACAGGTAAATAGTTTCATAAATGCAAACAGTACAAATTCTTCCTCAGGGCCAGTACCTTCTTCATTTAAAGAAAATCAGCCTTGGGCGCCTGGGTGGCTCAGTGGGTTAAAGAAAATCAGCCTTTTGTTACTAATTTTTTGGTCTATAATTTTTGTTATAATTTCTAGATTTGGGGAAGATCATAGTGGGACCAGTAGTTTCATAGGAAGAAGTGTGTAAGAACTGGATCCAGTGGAATTAATGTCCTTGGAAGAAGGTGATGGAGAATCTTATCAGCACTGTGCCCTATTTAATATTCTTGCTCAGTGGACCCCTCAGGATCAGATATATGGTGGTAAAGGGAAGAGAATTCAGAATGACAAGAATGATTTGTGAATTGAAGCAGCCAACTAAAGGAATGATGAGCATGCTCAACCAAGTAACATTGGAGAATAGAATATTCTCTGTTTTATGGAATGTAGCTCAACAAAGAACTCAATGAAGTAAAAAGTCAGCTTTAGCTATTTGGCAATAATTATATCACTAATTACGTGAATTCATATTTTTATATTACTTTACACTTTTCAAATAGATCCTTGCTTTGTTTTCTTTTAGCAAACATTTAAGGTAAGATGAAATTTCATCTCATTTTTACAGATGTAGAAAGAGCTCTGGAGAGGATATGTTTACCCAGGTAATGAATGCGAGAGTGGAGTAGGGAAGAAAATCTACTGGCTCTATACGTTTCTGTGCTTCTCCTCTGACTGAATTAATAAATAATGAAGATTAATTGATCGCTGAAACCCAATGTGTTAAGAGAATGGGATGAATAAGGTAATGATATAATATTACAGTACATAACACTATAAAGCATACAGCAATTATATAATGTTGTGGGAAAAGTTTCTTAACCCTCTCACATCATTTACTTAGGGAATCCTGTGGAAGTCCATAGCTTGGGCCATTTGAAGCTGAAATTGAAAAGATGCTGTGAGGCCCAGGCTGCCTCTGAGGATAGACTGGGTGATCTGTTAAATGTGACTGGTTCAAGTCTAGAGGATTCAAATGGCTCTTGTTGTATTCATTAGAAACAGGTTTGCTTAACAGTCTCCAGAGCTCCCCGAGAATGGAGCTGACATTTGCAAATGATAGGCTTAGGAACTGTCTTCCCTCCACAAGTCCCCTTTTCTATTGTTCCTTTTCCTCTGAGCTTTCCTTCTGGATGTTGGTAAATCTCGAGGAAATGCACTTGTGTTTTCTGTTGTCACATCTCATCAGTGCTCTGCAAGGGGGGTTGGCGGGGAGATGAGGGAGAACCAGGAAGAAAGCGAGAATGCCCTGGGCTGAAATGGCAGTAGCATGCAAATGAATGCCAACTCTGTGAACATTTCCCAAGCAGTCACATTTTATTACAACCAAATTATGGGATGCGATTCCTAGAAAATGGCAAAAGAGGGATAGGGAAAAAAAAAAAAAAGAAAGTGACCATGCATAATTTATTCTTAATAGGCTCACTTATTCAAATGGCAAGGACACCTACCATCCAGTTGTGTATCTCTTTCAATAAATATATACATATTTACTAAATATACTTGCCAGCCTAGATAGGAAATAGAGGTGTGTATGTGTCTATATTAATTTTTATATCTCCATCCAAATCTTTTGTCCTTTACCATCTTGGTTCTATTGTAAATCTTCAAATTTAACTAGGTCCCTGGGCAACCAACTCTCCCACAATGCTTCAGTCCAGAAAGGCAATCCCAGATCTTAGCACATTAAGTTAGGAATAAAGACAGATATCTGTCAATGACCAGACTCACTCTGGTGAGCATTTAAAAATTGATAATCCTGGGAATCACTCTTCTGAAATTTTGATTTTCTGTATCTGGGGTGGGAGATGATGCACAGCCAGGTTTGGAAACGTGTAGTAAAGCAAATGGTTCAGGTAATGCCAAATTGGTAAAAGCAATTCATTATTTTAGTAGGCTTATAAGACCGTACCAGGTGACAATTGCAGCTTTTTGCAGGATTAAGTCAGGGACAAAAAGTGAGGTATAAATCACATATCCATCAGGTGAGGAGTATTTCAATATACAATAGAAGAAGAAATAGGAAAGGAGTATATATAACTTTATGCAAGCACTGAGAAACTCTATCAAAAGTGATTGAGATGTGGTTCCTGCCTTTCATATGCTTCAGCCTGCTGAGGAAAATAGCAGATAAACACTTAAGTGCCATATGATGCCAAATGTGTTAGAATTTGTGTATACATGAAGAAAGGCCCAAAGGAACAGAGAAGGGAGAGAAGTAGGCTTAGCTGGGTGGCAGAGGGGGCAGACTTCACAGGGGGCATGACGCTTCTGCTGACTGTACAAGGCTGTGAGGAGTTTAGTAAGGTCAAGGTGGAATCACATTCCAAAGAGAAGGAAAAAGCACATGGAAAAATATAGACTTTTGAAGTCCATTACATAAAACCCAGTTGCCTAGTTTGTTCTTGGCATAGTATTTAAACAAATCTAAACAAATCAATTTAAAATAAATCAAAACAGAAGACATAGTCCAATAATCAAAATAATTTTTAAATAATTCAAACTTAATTCCATATCCTGAAAATTTTCATGTGAATCAAACCTAGGGAAATCCATGTTTATAGTTCTTATATTACCTTCCTAGTCCCTCCTTCATGGGTCACTACTAGTAACTAAGATCTTGCCTGCTCCAATCCCCTACTCTCTGCCTTTACCTAAACTCCTCACTGCCTCCTGTTGTTGACTATTGTTTCACCCTCATTCTTTAAGCTCTCTAGCCTTAAACTATTTATTCTCCAAACTCTACATTTTTTTAAGATAAACATTAAAATGGCAAACATAATTACACTTCAAAACAAGATAAAATAGTAGGGGCTATATTTGCCATCCCATATAAAGCAACTGAAATGGATGCAGCATAAGAAACAATTGTATCCAAACATTCGATATCAGGCAAACAAATGGAGTTGCCTGTATGACTGCCTCATGGTACTTTATGGAAAGAGTTCCTTCATCATGGCATAAGGAAGGAGAACCAAAGTTGCAGACAGATGGACTCTTTGAGTTGAGAAGACATTGCTGAAAGACTAGGAAGATGAAGGTAGCTAGAGTTCATAGGTCAGAATACCAGAGAAGAGAGAGCTATACAGATAAAGAACTCGAGAGATCTGCACAGGGTCACCTTGAATATTCACCTGAGTACTAATCAACATATCTGTGTGAGGAAACTATGGCACGTTAGGAAAACCATCACCTAAAAGAACTAGGAGTAACATGCCTGGAGTGACATGGGGTCAGGAAGTGTTCCTGATCTCATTAATGAGACTAGAAAATCACACGATTCATGAGGCATTGGTAGAATATGCAGAGAAATATTGCCTTGATAGTATAAAATAATTATTCCTAGATTAATCACAAACTAGGACTGCTTAACAAATCTTAGAAACAAGATCCCAGAATATTTAATTGCTTCCAAGTAACTTACCTAAGTTTCAGAGCAAAAGTTAAGAATATTCATAGGAAAACAAAAATATCCAGAATCAAAGAAGATAAAGCCCATGATGTATGGCATCCGATCAACATTTACGAGGCATGTTGAAAGGGAATGAAAATACAACCTATAGTAAGGAGAAGAATTAATCACTCAAAACCAATGCAGAAATGACACAAATGTTAAAATTAGCAGAGAAGTGTACTAAAACAATTATTACAACTTCATTCTTTATATTCAAAATATTAAGTAGAAACATAGCAGATATTTTTAAAAAACCATGTCAGTCTCTTAGAACCAAAACCATAATGTCTAAAATTCTTTATACATACTGGAATGGACTAACAGTAGATCAGAAAATATCAATGAATGTAACAATATTGCAGTGAAAACTTTCCAAATTTAAGTGTAGAAAAAGACCCAAATATACATTTAAAGGACATTAGTGAGTTTTGGAAAAGTCATAGAGACCTCATATATACCTATATAGAGTTCTTGGGGGGAGAAGGTAGAGAAGAAAAATATTTAAAGAAATAATGACCCCCAATTTTTCAAACTTGATGAAATACATAATCTCACAGATCAAAGAAGTTTAACAAATCCTAAGCACAAAAGATAAAGAGAATTATACCAAAACACAATTTGCGCAAACCAATGATAAAAAAAAATCATGAAAGCATCTGGAGGCAAAGTCCCATTACATACAAAGAATCAATGATACATGCACTATTAGAATTGTGTGTGTGTGTGTGTCAGAAACAATGCAATCAAGAAGACAGTAAAGTAATATATTTAAAGTACTAAAAAAATAAAGTAAGAGATGTCACTACAGAATCCTATATTCAGTAAAAATACTTTTCAGTTTGAAGGCAAGAAAAGACTTCAGCCATCAGTTGAAAGGATTCATCATCAGCACAGTCAGCCCTACAGAATATGTTAAAGGAAGTCCTTGAGGGAAATAAAAAGGATACCAGATAAAAATTTCAATCTCAACAAAGAAATAAAGAACATTAGAAAGAGCTACAACATGGGTAAATATATAAGGATTTTTCTCATTGTTTAAATCTGTAAATAATAATTAACATTTAAACAGAAATAATATTAGTCTTGTGTGAGGATTTATAACCTAAATAAAAGTGAAAGGTATGACAATAATAGCATAAAAGATGGATGGGGAGAAATTGAAGTATACTACTGTGAGGTTCATCCCATGTGTGAAACAGTACATTGTCACTTGTAGGTAGACTATAATAAATTGATGATGATATATACTACAAACCCAAAAGTATCCTCTAAAATAATATGGCAGAGATTTATAATTTAAAACCTAACAAAGGTGAAAGAATAGAATTTTAAAAAATACTCAATCTGAAAGAAGGCAGAAAAAGAGGAAAAAGAAATAGTCTTCTAAATAGATTTAATCCTAGCCTGATCAATAATCATACTAAATATGAATGGACCAAATAATCCCAAATAAAAGTCATAGATGATCAGATTAGATCAAAAGCAAGGACCAAAAGAAGAGCACATTCAACATAAAAGCACAATGGATTTGAAGTGAATGAATGAGAAAACATGTAGCATGCCAACACTAATCTAAAGATAGCTGGAGATAGGGTGACTGGGGGATGGACATTGGGTAGGGTATGTGCTATGGTGAGTGCTGTGAATTGTGTAAGACTGATGATTCACAGACCTGTACTCCTGAGGCAATAATACATTATATGTTAATAAAGAAAAGATAGCTGGAATATGTATATTAATATAGTCAATGGATTTTAGAGTAAAAAGTATTACCAGGTATAAAAAATGTTAATTCATAATGATAAATCAATTTATCAAGAGAGCACACAATGCCAAATGGTTATGCACTCAATTACAGAACTTCAAAATATATGAGGCAAAAGCTAATGAAAGTCTATGAAGTAATAGAAAAAACCCACAACTATAAACAAAGACTGTAATACTTCTTCATCAAATAATTAATAGAATGAATACATCAAAAATCAATAAAGAGATAAAATAGTGAAAAAACATGGCCTAGCACCTTCACTAAAGTGATCTTTATAGAATACTTCATCCAACAGCAATAGAATATGCACTATTTTATTTTATTTTATTATTTATTTATTTTTAAAGATTTTATTTATTTACTTGACACAGAGAGAGAGATCAGATCACAAGTAGGTAGAGAGGCAGGCAGAGAGAGGGAGAAGCAGGCTCCCCGCTGAGCAGGGAGCCCGATGCAGGCCTCAATCCCAGGACCCTGAGATCATGACCTGAGCCGAAGGCAGAGGCTTTAACCCACTGAGCCACCCAGGCGCCCAATATGCACTGTTTTAAAATGCATATGAAATATCAAGATTGACCATATGTGATGCTTGAAGCCTCAATAAATTTGAAAATATTCAAATCATATGAAGTGTGTAATAATTAAGGGAAAATATGAATAAAGGATGATAGACCTTACTTAACATTGAAAACTACAAAACATTCCTGAGAGAAATTAAAGAAAACCTAAGGAAATGGAGAGATATGACATATTTATTCATTGTAAAATTCAGTGCTCTCCTTACAAAAATTTCAGTAGACATTTGGCAGAATTTGACAAACAAATTCTAAATTTCATTTAGAAATATAAAGGATCAGCAATAAACAAAACAACTTAGAAAAAGAAAAAAGTTGGAAGAAGATCAAAACCTGGCCCTCATTACATGAGATTTATTTTAAACCTTCAATAACCAGGTCAGTATTGTATTGATATAAGATAGACACATATATAGGCACAGAACAGAAAGTCTTAACATACATCCACACATATATGGACAACTGGTTACCCAAAAGATATGAAGGTAACTCAATGGAAAGAGTTTTTTTTTCTAAACAAATATTGGATCAATAGGATGTACATATGTAAAAACGAACACTGAAACACACTTGCACTCTATACAAGAAAGATCTCAAAGTTTAAGAACCCCAAATTTAAATTTTCTAGAAGAAAATATAGAATAAACCTCTTTTTTAGGCAAAGTTTTCTCAGATACAGTCTCTAAAACACAGTGTAAGTGGGGCACCTGGGTAGCTCAGTCAGTTAAGTGTCTGACTTTGGCTCAGGTCACGATCCCAGGATCCTGGGGTCAAGCCCCCATGTCAAGCTCTGTGTTCAGCAGGGAGTCTGCTTCTCCCTCTCCCTCTGCCCCTCCCCCTGCTTGTGCTCTTCTCTGGCTCTCTCTTAAATAAATAAAATCTTAAAAAAAACCCCACACACAATGTAATAAAAGACAAATTGATAAGTTAGATTTCATCAAAATAATAATGAAAATAATAATGATATTAAAGTCTACGCTTAGAAAGGCATTGTTAATGGAAAAAAAAACCCATAGACTAGGAGAAAATATTTGAAAACTATGTGCACAATAAAGGACTTATATTAAGAATATATAAATAACTCTCTAAGTTCAAGGAAAAATAAAAAGGAAAAGAAAAGAAACAACCCAATAAAAGAAATGGACAAAAGACTGAGTGGATACTTTACCAAAGAAGTACATGCATGACAAATAAGGGGAATGCAAATCAAAACCACAATAAAATGCCACAATTTCCATGTTAAAATGGCTAAAATGAAAAAGGGTGACCATATCACGTATTGGCAAGGTTATGGAGGAACTGAAACCCTCATGCACACTGGAGAAAATGTAGAATGGTATAACCACTTTGCAAAAAAATTGTCAAAGTTAAGCAAAAAACTCCCATACGAGCTAGTCATATCATTATCAAGTATTTAATAAAATTAAAGTATGTGGTCATACAAAGACTTGTATTTAGGTTTTAGAGAAGTTTTATTTTTATTAGTTTCAAGCTGGAAATACCCAGATGGCCATCAACGGGGAAATGTACAAGTTGTGATCTATTCGTGCAATGGAATATTACTCAGCAATAAAAGGAATGGACTTTTGACACATGATACAACATGGAAGAGTCTCAAATTACGTTGAATTAAAGAAGTGATACAAAAAGAGCACATATTGTGATTCCATTTACATACAACTATAGAAAATTCAATATATTCTATGTGATGGAAAACAAAAGATTTCTTGCAGGTGGAGATGGACGTAGTGGTGGAGAGGAGTCAACAGGAGGGATTCCAAAGGGTATGATGAAATTTTGGACTGATTTTGTACTCATTTTCTTGATTTGGTGATGATTTCATGGGTGTATCTATACATACATTAAAACTTATCGAATTAGGCATCTTATTAGGTGTAGTTTAATGTATAAAAGATACAACTCAATAAAGCTGTTTAAACAATAGCAATGAGAGAGATAACGATGGGAAAAAAGAAAGAGGGAGAGAGAGACAGGGCCAGTGAGACAGGGACAGAGAGAGACAGAGACAGAGACAGAGACAGAAAGAGAGGGAGGGAGACCACATACAAAATTTAGTTTTGCTGAGGTGAAGCCAGTTATGGGAATCCTCACACTTTAATACATATTGTCCCTGTTGCATGTAAATATGTTTATATGCTATTTCAGTGGTTTTCTGTAATATAGAATTTCTTGAGAAATTTCCATAAATATGTGGAACCAAGTTTTCTATACAAAGCGATGAGTCATTTCTAACACATATATTAAAAGGTTGAATTAAAAATGCCACTCTTTTTTCCAACTCTTGAATTCTGTAAGGCTTTGGTTACAATTTCAGACATGCTGTTTGAACATAAAATTAGTAAGTGTCCATTCCAGAAGACATATTAACATATCCGTTTCTGAGCTTTTTTGTCAGTGGTGCAGCTCCTACCCACAGGCTCTGTCTCCTTAATTCTCTAATGTTCTTCCTAGTTTCCAGGGGCTTTTTTTTACTCACTTTTCATTACTGTTCTCTTACCCCATTCATTTATATTCAGATCTTCACTTTGTTTTTACCTTTTTAATCTTCACCTTGATTCTGACAATCAGCTTTTCTTAAACTTAACTTCTTAAACTTCCACATTGCTTGAGACGTTTTATCTTAAGACATTCTATCTCGAAGAATTTGCTTGTCTTAGCTACCCCTGGTAGTTCTAGGTGTGCAAGAGTGTGGAAATCAGGGTCACAGCAAAACAGAACTCATCCCTGATAGTGCAAATCAAAAGATGTCGAAGAAGGAACTAGTTTTTAATGAAGGAGTAAAACATAAAAGAGTGTTCTGAAAAACCAGAACCATGGACTTGGGACTGCCCTTAGGGAGCTGAGTGAATGCAGAAGAAATACTCTGATCTTTCTTCTCCCATTTTCCAATCTCCTGTACATACTTACCAATGCCAGCTGGCAAGAGAGTGTGAGTAAGCTGCCTACGGATGTCAGCCTACTCTGGGAATCAGCATGGCAGAGAAAGGCAAAAAATGGATCTGGAGAAAAAAAAAATAACATAGCACAGAGAATGATTCTGAAATTTTTATTTCAGTTCATATATATCCCTTATTCCTATGAAATAACTGTTATGTCATGAGCTACTTAGTTCCAAAGGCAGAATTTTGAGAGGGCTTTGGAAAGGAGACATTTACTTCATCTAATATTTATTGAGCCTATCTATTAAAGCAGGGTTGTGGGTGCTGTGAGAACAAAAAGATGAATGTGGTATGCATTCTTGTCTGCAGAGGTCACATGTTGGTAATGGAGGACATATTCAGTCCTCTGTACAGTGCAAACCCATAGTAAGGACTTTAACAGAGGTATAAATAATGTGCCACCAGAGAACAAGGTGAGGGGAGGCCATTGGCATCATCAGTCCTGTTCTTTAGCTCCTCCCCCGAGTCATCTCAGCTCTCTGCTGCTGAGACCACTGATGTCCCAGCCAGTAGGCCCAGACCCTCTCAGTTCAGGGGTCAATCCTAAAAGAAGAAAGGATTTGTACATAAGATTTGCCTCGCTTCTTTCCAGTTGGACTGAGACTTGTCATGAATTTGTTGGTTCACTGAAAAAAAAAAACCAAACGAACATAGATTTTAAGATGTTGAACTTCCTGTGAGGCCAAAGACTCTTTGTATCTTTGAGGATCAGATCAGCTTTGAGCAGCAGAGAGCTTCCAAAGCCATTTACTCCTTCCCTTCATCTTCCTATATGTGCGTTTACTTGCTGACTCTTTTCAGAATGCCCATGCTATGCCAGAGACTGCACTGGAAACCTGGGGCTTCAGTGATGGTAAAGACCCATTGGAACTGTCTCTGTCCTCGTGAAGGTAACATTTTTGTGGCAAAGGGAGGTTGAAGTAAATGAACAACGAAATGCATGAATATATGAGGGTATTTTAGGCAGTGATGGGTTTATGAAGGAAAACAGCAGGCCTGTGGCAGAGAGTAAATGAACGTGCATGGCATGGTCGGGGCTGATATCTCAGAGAAGATACGGATAACACAAAGAATCAAAGGGAGGAGTGTCAAGGAAGAAGCAGCAGCAAAGAAAAGTCCCTTGAAGTGAAATCGACTTTGATTTGCTTGAGGCACAGCAAGGAGATTGTTCCAGTCAAAATGTAGGGAGAACAGGAGGAAACGTGGTCTGGAAAGATAGAAGGGAACTAAATCTTTCAAGACCTCTGGACCGGAGGAGAGGTTTCAGACTGTAATCTAAGTGCTGGGTACCTAAGCCGGAGAGTGACATAATTTGATCTCCTGTTTGCTGGGTGTGAATGAAGTCTGGGTATAAAAGGTAGACTGAAGAGGAGGCAGACCCAGGTATTGAGATGAAGTCATTCTGGCTGTGTCAAGTGTGAAAAGAAAGTAGACAGTTATACTTTCGTTGCAGAACCAATGGGATTTGCACAAGGAGAGCCGGGGGTGATGTGAGGGAAAGAGAACAAATGGGGGCTCCTAGAATCTTCATTGTCCCTGACAAATTACCATCTGGCTTTGATTAAATGTGTCCAGTGCTTGGGTTCTCACCACTGGTGAGGCAATCTATCCAGCCCGCGGTAAGGCAGCTCAGTTGGTCATATTGTCCTCTGTATGAGGTCTTGAAATTTAAATACGCAATTAATATAAACCCAATGGCTTTTTTATGTTTAGTTATTTATTTCTGCAAACTGTTACTGTTACTTAATTTTAGTTTTTCTGCAGGTGCCTCGGAGACTGCACACAAAGCTCTCCAGAACCACGTGAAGCCACATCGCAGAGGATGAGACCGCCTCTCTACGTGCCCCCCTCCCAGTGTGGTCCACGTGAGGCGACTTTGACATTTTCACCATGGCGGTCTCCGTTGACCCTGTCTGTGAGTCCCTGTAGGCAATTACTTCCTCTGTAAGGGGGACGAGGTGATTGAAGAAGTTTCTCTTTTACTTGCAACAGTGAAACTCCAAACAGTCACTGAGGGACTACTTCTGTATTATGTGAAAAGGTGATGCATAAAGGAAAGTACAGAAACATCATATAAAAATACCAATAATATTTTTCAAAGTTATTATAAAATCTGATGTGTGTTGGTTTTGTGCACAGGAAAAAACATTCTATATTCGACTGATGATTGGGAGAATATGTAATTTTATGATTGTTCTGGTAAAGTAGATTGTAGCAAAGCTATCATGCAAGCAGTAATGAGAACTTACGTTTATGTTGTGCCTTCATCATCACACACTTGTAGGAACTGTGTGTTAAGTCTAAAGCATCTGGTGATGCATAGTCAAGATGTGTGTTCTGTGTGTACCCCTGAAATTCAGGTTGAAATCCTCACCAGCAGTGTGATGGTATTAGGAGGTGGGAGCTTTTGGGAGGTGATTAAGTCATGAGGATGTGTCCTTTAAGAATGGGATGAGTGATTTTATCAGAGAGACCCCAGGGAGCTCCCTTGCCTCTTCTGCCTCATGAAGACTCTGCAAGAAAAGAGCTCTGAACCCGGAAGTGGGCTCTCCCCTGACCCCAAATCTGCCCACACCTGGAGTTTGGACTTTCCACTCTCCAGACTGTGAGAAATAAACTTTTGTTTCTCCAGGGTCACTCAGCATATGGTATTTTGTTGTAGCAGCCCCAACAGTTTAAGAATGTGCATGGAAGAGAGATCACCAGGCAGAGAGTTCCTTCACCAAGATGAGCCGGCTTTGCCCAGTGTACAGTGGAGGGGATCAAGTTGAACAATGGACAGGATGTTGCTTTGCTGCCTGCCATCCGTTTATGAACAGCCAGCCAGCTTGCTTTGCATAAGCCACTTTCGAAGGGAGTGGGGAATAAGTGATGCAAACTCATGCAGGGGCTTATTTAATGTGCTTTATGAAACCAGAGTATTATTCATAGACGTTTCATGGATGGGCATACATCTGGGGAGAGGGAATAAAACAGCTCAAATGAGCAGCTTGAGTAAATTGAAATACACTGAAAACGAGGAGGCCCTGGATAGGCCGGTGGAGTCTCCGACGAGCAAAGGTGAACAACAGATTGGCTCATGCTGTTCTGGTTCTTGTACTCAGGTAGAAATAAGGAGCGGTTGCAGAGAGCAAGCACAGACGTTGCCCATAAAAAGCATTTTATTTTACCAGAGGCTGAGATTATAATGTAGACTGTGGTTATAGAAGAAAAAAGAGCAGTGGGTTGAGAGAAACGATTGATCTTGCGGTTTTGCCTTGTTTAAATGGCCCTTTCAAATCAGCTCAGTCACATAGTCTGTTGTGGGGCCTTTGCTCCCTTACCACAGCTTCACCAAGAATGGGCAGATCAGTTAGTTACCCGTAAACCGGACTCCAGTTTCTGGTGAAAATTCCCTCTAGCTTAGCTCCTCTTGGGAAATGGAGTCCATTGCTAGTTTTCCTGACTCCCTCAAATTTTCTTGATACTGTACAAAATTAGAAAGCAGAATCTAATAAGGCTCTCTATTGGATAGTTTGTCTAATATTGAACCCTTGCTTCATCGAAACAACCTCCCAGCCAGCTTCATTGTTTTTGTTGGCCAATGGCCAATTTGGTTTTTATCTTAATGAAATTGGAGCCATGTTGGTTGTTCTCTCTCAGCTGTGCTTGGAGGAGCTTTGTTCAACTCATGTCTCTCATTTCCTCTATCTGCCTTTGCTCGTGCTGATGAATTCTGCCATTCAGAAACATCAGGCAAAAATCTCCTCTCCTTCTCAAATAGCCATTCTTGAAAATGGCAGGCAAGTCTTATACTATGTGAATTTGGTAATCTAGAGGAAAGCCCCTATTTCCTGACAATTTCTACTTCTGAGAAGTCTTTCATTTCTTCATTAAAAGGAAATGAACAATGCAAGTATTAAAAGAGTTATTGTCTCTTTATATATATATATATACACTGAAATATTTTCAGATGAAATGCTCTAATTTCTGGTATTTATTATTATTATTTCAAAATAATCCTGAGGTAAGGGGAGGTGGTGGTTGGAAGTATAACTTAAAGATGGCTAACCACGTATTACTACGTATAGATGGTTCTGGATTAAGAAGGTTCATATTTCTACTGTTGTGGTAGATATTTAAAATATGTGATAATAAACTTTTTTTAAATGCAAGCATTCTGGTAAAGTTGGGGTCATGGCTAAATATTGACTTAAAATTACACCAAGGCAGATTTGGCACATTAGCTGCACAGTGATAACGCTTGCGCTCCTAACCCATCACAGACATCACTAATGCACCAGCTGATCACAGCATACACCCCCATACCCTGTGCAATCCCGTGTTGAGAAGGATTCTGAGGCAGTCTTCAGATAACCACAACATGAATTGATCATAGTTGACAAGTGGGATGATAACCAATTGTCATCCCTATACTAAGATGTAGATAAATAAGAGTAGTTCCTATAATTGCCCAAGAAGTAGGGGTAGTGGCGCTGGATGCTTAAGGAAGGTGGAAGAGAGAAATGAAAACATAAAGAAAAGTAAAAAATACAGAGTATAAGATTGAGATCACTAAAGAGAAATTGAAGGCAGTATCCCTGAGATGTCTCCTTGGGTAGGCATCAGAAAAGGGTTTTGGGGGGCGCCTGGGTGGCTCAGTGGGTTAAAGCCTCTGCCTTCGGCTTGGGTCATGATCTCAGGGTCCTGGGATCGAGCCCCCCGTCGGGCTCTCTGCTCAGCAGGGAGCCTGCTTCCTCCTCTGTCTCTCTCTGCCTGCCTCTCTGTCTACTTGTAATCTGTCTCTCTCTCTGTCAAATAAATAAATAAAATCTTTAAAAAAAAAAAAGAAAGAAAGAAAGAAAGAAAAGGGTTTTGGGTTTTAGGACACACTGATCCCTCACTGTGCCTGAAGGGCTGGAAGCCAGTGAGTGGTTAATGCTTCAGGACTGACATTGTAGCCTTTTTGTTTCTTTTTCTGCTTGATTTCTAGTTTCCCAACTAAGGTATTTTGATGAACTGTTTGTGGAAAGAAGTCACATTCTAATATTTGCCTTTCGAAGAAAAGATACGGGTAGGGAAAAGGAAATAAATCCTTATTGGGCCCTGATTATAGGTCAGGCACAGATCCTGGCATTGTATATACAATGTACCATCTCATTAAAATGTAGAGCATTTTGAAATCACTGAGCGCCCTCAGTGTGTGTGGGCTGGATCTTCATAAACTTGGCTTTTGACTCCAGCTGATGTAGTTTAAATATATACTGTCAAGGGGGAAGAAGTCGATGTAGGCTATTTATTTTTCTCCCATATCCTATATAAGCCTAACTGCCTCATCGCAACATTTAAGGAAACGATAATCTGCCTCCAGAAACCTTGAAGAATAATATAAATCTTTACTCTAGATCTCTGTAAAAGTGTCATGCAGGCCATCCCCCCATGCAGAAAACAGAAATATTCCTTTATATTTCTCTTTAAACATATCATCTTCCTCCAAAAGCTTCCTATCTCTCCCAAGTTCCCTCTCCCCTTCCCCCACCCCCACCATCTCGTCGACACTGTCCCTTCCTGTCCGCTTTTCCAACCGCACCTTCAAAGGCAGTGCGTTGACACGTGGCTTCCCCCACTGGGAACAGCCTTTTGGGGAGTGTGGTCTGATCTTCACGATGACAGCTTTTATCCTAAGAATCAACCATACTGTAATTCTGATGGGTACAATTCCACAACTTGTTACAAATATAACTTTCTTTCTTGTTCCAAGAGTGCTGCCATCATTCCTGTTCCCCAAAGACATCAGGAGTTAGTGACTTTCTGGTTACTTCCTTCTGGAGAGCTAGGGGAGTAAAGAGGGCTGTGGGAGGGCTAGAAGAGCCTGTCAGGGCATGGTTTCAGGATCTGGTTAGGGGAGTGGGTGGAGCTGGCCTCTATCTGCTGCCCAAAGTGAACATCTAAATCCTGGGCAGGGGTAGGGGTGGACCCATATTTTGGGATGGGCATCAAAGGGAAAGTGGCATCCATTTCAGGCGGTCAAGGGCAGTTCAGAAAGCCAGAGGTGAGTCAAAACACCATGTTCAAGAGTATGGGTGAGGAGTCATGATGCATTCCCTAAAATGGGAAAGCCGCAGAAAACACGGTAATAACACATGTTCTGGGGGAAACACCTGGAAGGATCCTTGAGACAATGCCTGTGTGTGTGTGTGTGTGTGTGTGTGTGTGTGTGTGTGTGTGTGTTAATGCACGTGCATGCATGTGTATGTGTGTACTAGTGTTACAGCATTGATCTAGGACTTAGGACACACCTTTGTCATGTTTTGGACCTAAGGTCTTGAACCTGCATTTTCCCCCCCTTAATTTGCTAGGCCATTTCTGGGTTGAGATTGGCTCTTTTGGCATTGATATATGTATATTCTTGATCCCCCACCAAATCACCCCAAATTACTAACTGTACCCATGAAGGAGGATACTTTCAGGCTTTAGGTTAGTTGGGACATTTTTATCCAATATTTTACTGAATATTTTGTGGGTCACATGAGCAAATGTATTAATATTTTAAGATCTTAAAATATTTTAAGAAGGCCTTGTTGCAGCTATTTTTATATGTGGAGGTGATTGAGTCATGATACTGAGAATTTCCATCAGACTATTTCAAGTGAAAATGCTGATCATGAGTCTTTAATCATATCATAACAGTCTCCCTGTGATATTTGGTTCTAGTACCCCTATTTTCATATGAATGTGCCCTTCAGAAATAACACAAGATTTCTTGTCTTAAACTTAGCTATTCTCTGTTTACTATTTGGTTTTCTTAGGGTGTCAAGAATAAAATTCTATCATTGAGGTATTCAGAAGCCTGACTCAGAGCTCCGTTGTATATAGTATCACTTAAAATAAATACAAAGTCTTTTAACAATGGCAAGTACTGTGTGTATGCCAAGATTAATAATAGTAATATTTATACTATAAAATCTTATGTTGCTGGCTGGGTTCTCTGGAAGCAAACACAAGATAGAATTTAGCTTGTTTATTAGGGATCAATACTTTGAAAGGAAGGGGGATGACGCAGGGCTGGGCAGGACTCTGGCCCAACCAAGCCTCGACCACTCTGGCAGTGACTTGTGGGGTGAATATTGCTCAACGGGGTTGTGCGGATAAATGTTTAATGATGACTCTCTGGAGGAAAAAAATAGTCCTGATTTGTAGTGTTTGCCAATTTACATTATCTAAATTTCCCTACTAGGGGCAGAGTTCAAGCTACTCAACTTGATGTCACTAAGTGGGGAGGGAGGAAGAAATGCACCCAACTCCAGCACACCATTAGCCACTTCAGACCCAAATGGCCAGAACTGATACCATTGCTTTGCTCCGTTACTGGATGTAGGTTGCTCTGTAAAAGTCATGACCTTGAAGCCTGTGTCTACAAATGAGGCAGAACTGGGAGGAGCTTTTGACCACATTCCTTCCAGGGTGGTGGGGTATCGGGTCCACTTTTTAGTGAGTAATTTGGACTATTCATCTCTCCGTCTGTGACATTTCATTCCATATATCAATCAGATACACTTTTCTATAGGGCAGCACTTTGGTTTATAATTTAGTGGGGTTCAGGGTGTGTCCTCTAAAAAATGAGCTAGTTTGAGGACCAAAACCCAAATCCAGAGTTTCAGGGGTATGAAACACAAAGCTCATTAAATTATTAGATGTGATGAGGAGACCACTGATACCTCATCTTCTTGGTTCCTGGAACTACATATTCTTCCCACTGGGGACGCAGAATATACTGTGTCCTGGTTGATGGCACTATATCCTTGAGAACAGGGATTGGCGAACTTTTTCTGTAAAGAGCCAGATAGTAATTATTTTAGAATTTGTGGACCATATGGTTTCAGTGACAACAACTCAAGTCTTCCCTTGTCGTGCGAAAGCAGCCATAGACAATATGTGAGCGAATAAGGATGGCTGCATTCCAATAAAACTTTTATTTACAAAAGCAGGTGGCGGGCTAGATTTGCCAGCCCTTGCTCAAAATTATAGCCTCTCTGCTGGAGCTGGAGCTACAACTGTGCCTCAGTAGGCCATTCCAGCATTCTACGGGACCAGCTGCTTCCGGCCGTACGGTGTGTGATATGGCCATTGGATTCCACTTTCTTGCGCCCGCACCGAGTACACTGTGGAATGGGTCCCGTGCTTGGACACTCTGTAAGAGAGGGGTGCAGGCTGAGCTCTGTGAACAAAAAGGGCCAACTGATATGGGAACAAAGACTCCCTGTGAAGAGGAACTGTTGGCCCGTTCAGTATATAGGGGACCCAAATAAGTCTACCTGTCATCCCACGGCTAGATGGTACCTTGGAGGAATAGTGCCCTCCTGGGGGCTGAGTGTACCTGTCACACTGTTCATCTGAGCCTTCGGCGGCAGCAGGAGCTAGATCACCCTTTCTGAGTAGGAATTTGTGCTGTTGAGCTCATGCATCCCCTCCACCTCTGTCCCTGTTCATGCTGCTCGCGCGCCCATCATGTTCAGTCAGCTGGTCGACTCGATTACGTGCTGCTTCTGTGGTGGATGTTCTCTGGTAGATGCTGACAAATGTTCGAAAGATAACATTTTATACCTACTCCATATTTTCGTATATATGTCTACCCAAGGTTGGCTTGTCCTTGAAAGGCCAGTCTGTTTCCTCCCCCGCCCCTTTCCATCTGGTCATGCACCACTGCCCATGAATCCTCACAGATTTGGATGTAGGGTCACTCTCAGCACAAAGTGTGTGAGCAGGTGCACTCTTCCAATACTCACTTGCTAAGGGGATTTTCTCTTGCCAGCCCAGGGGAGGCTGCAGGGTGCCTGTAGTCCATTTTCAGGTTTGACCCAGTTACCAGAGTGTCCTTTTATAAACCAAGCTTGGACTTTTTCTTCCTCCTTCAGGAATACCCACAGAACTGAAGATGGAAGCTGAGTAAGGTGGGCTGTTACAACCCTGGTGATGACCGGTGGGAGTCCAGGCTGTCTGCTTATGCAGCTTGCTCTTGCCCCCTGGTCCTGCTCACTCCCAGTCTCAGAGGTGCCCCTTCCATCCCACAGTGGGCTGTGGCTGCATCCACTGATTTCATGGCCTGCGGAGTCTGACAGGATCCAACTCATGATGGGAAGTTCCTGCTGCAGTCGCCTGGTGTCTCATTGTCAGATGTGTGCTCAACCAGGGCTGAGAAGCAAGACAAGAATTGTTTAAAAAAAATACATATATATATACATCTCAAATATATATCAAAAGATATGTGTATATGATTCTTTTCAACAGATGGCTAAATCCAGCATTCCAGGATGCTGCAATGCAATTCTCCCAGAAGCCACACTTGACATCTTTTCCCATCACTGATACTTCTGGAACCATAGGAATATGGTCCAAGTGGCAAGCCAGTTAATACCACAGCCTGGACCTTCTGAAGAGCCTTCTCCTACTCCAGGCCTCACTCAAAACTGTCAGCCTTTTTCATCTCTCTGTATGTGGGTCAACGCCATGTCCTTAAGTGTGGAATGTGCTGCCCTAGGACCTGAAAAAATTATACTTCGTTCCTCTTGGTAGGAAGAGCAAAATGCAATAATCTGCCTTTACTTTGAAAACGATGTCCTAGTACAGCTCTTCCGCCTGGACCACCACAGATTTTACAGATATATTTGGTCCCTGAGTCTTCCTGTGGAAGAGTATGTGTGCGTGCCTTCCTGAGGTCTCTACTGTTCTGGCCAGCATTTGCTTGTCCAGCACTATCAACTTAATTGTCAATGTGGATCAATGTGTTTGTCCATGAAATATCCAGGTGTTTTTAAGCTCTATTAGCACAGAAGGAGGGAGAGTTAGTATAGCTGGAGGAAAATTCTAAATGTATAGTGTTGTATATTCCATGAGAATACAAACGTTTAAACCTCCTTTTCTGCTTAGGAAAGGGAAGAATATATTAACTTATTAATGGCCACATACAATGTACCCAAGTTTATAATAAATGGCTCTAGGGGACAAGAGATCTGTGAAGTAGGATAGACATCAAGACTCAAGATGCACTGCCCAGATCCCCCTTTCAAAGGAAGGCCTTGGCACCCCAGTGGTTCTACTTCCAATGAACTATGTCATTGAACCAATAGCCACTCATGTTATGCCTGGGACTGGATGCTCAGGATGCTAGATCCGGAACGCCAGGACAGATAATGCCAGAAAGAAGAACTTACTGACCTAGGAGCTCTTTCCTCACATACAGGATTTAACATCCTGCCAAGGACCTAAGGAAATAGTGTACACTTCCTATCCACATAGCTCCTAGAGACATTGGAAAAGGCATGACCCACAGTGAACCAACTTGAAATGCCACAGGTAGCACTACAGTTTGTGGGGAAGGGAGTAAAAAGATGGGGAAGGTTAGTATGCTGGGACATAGAAACTCTAAACAGCTGGGAGAAATAAACCAAATGATTATATTTCCATGGAGAGCCCCAGGGGACAGACCACCTATCAAAGTGATCAGGAATGCATGGTGAGAACAGCTCCAGAACCACTGAAAGCTCTAGCATTGGCCTTTGTCTATAGGTCCACCTCTTTTGAATTGTCTGGCCATTGGTGACTAATAGCTTTTCTGAGCTTTCATTTCCTTGTCTAAAAAATTGATCTAATACCTACCACATAGAACTTCTGCCAAGATTATTTGAAATGCTGTTTGTAACATTCTCAGTGTAGTACTTAGCACAAAATAATAGCAGTTACTTTGAAGTGCTAAGACAAAGCTCATTTAAGGTGCTTTGGGAGTATATTGGAGGGACACCATGGAGAACCTACGTCTTAACCTGCCTAGAATGAATTTCCTGTCCTAGTCAATAACACGTAGCTGCTACTTACACCACCCCCTGATTTTATGTCCAGACATATGGTCCTTCAGAGCACACTCTACTCCCTAAGGGACACTGGATGAACACTTGATCCACACCAAGAAAATGATTCCCCTTGGGATCCATACTAGAATTAATGAGGAAAAAAGAAGCTTCTCATCAATAGATTTTAGCTCCCAATGACAATCTGGTCATCTTCATCAAGATTTTGAAAGAGATTCCTTGAGAATGAAGCAACACAGTGGAGATCAGAGTCCAGAGGTTGGTGGGAGAGGGAAGGCTGGGGAAAGGGTGGGGAGATAGATTCCTGAGACATCTGTTGAACTCTTGGATGTAGCCACATGTTTCCAGATTCTCCTCTGGAACGTCATGATTAGTGGATCAATATCTACCCCAACATCCTTTCTGAGAGCTAGTTCTAGTTGGCTTTCTATTGCTTGTGGTTGAACAATTCCTGACCTACAGAGCTAGGTAATCCAGTCTTTGGTGTTCAGAGAAGTCTTCCCAGGAAAAGTAAAATCTGCCGAGATGCTTGAAGAACGAGTAGAAATTGACATGGACAAATGAGTCATGAGGAAGGATCAGTCAAAATTGCGTGAAAGAGTTCTCTCTTAACCTCCTCCCTTTCTATAATAGATTCAGTTATAAGGGCTTGGTGATCAGAGCACATTGCAGATAATAGATAAGAAGGAGAAGAGGGCAATGCAAATTTCAGACCTACTGACAGAGTGGCCTTCATGTGAGCAGGGTTGGCTGGACAGTGGGGGTGTCCACCTAATGGTGAGGTGCTGCTAGAGAAAGCATAGAGCACAAAAGGCCCAAGGACAGAAGATCATCATGTGTGCCACAACGAGAGTGGAAGCAGAATCCACAAGTGCTGTATGGCAATAATAATCATTTTAGCTACAGTGTCATGACTCCTGACTGCATTCCAAGTACTGTGTGAGGTGCTTCTGTCTCATTATCTAATTTTCCCCTAATGACAACTCAGAAAATTTAGTGTCATAATCTGGCACATCATCATTTATTTTTTTCTCTCCATTGGATCATTTCTACAAATATGATGCTATTCTTCTCATTTTAAAAACTAGGATAAAAAAACACTTTAACTTCAATTGACCCTCCAAATACTATCCAATTCATTTGACCCTCTTTCCCAATCCTCTTCCCATTTGAGGACTTGGTGATAATTCAGTGACTCCAAGTCTTCTACTCCGATTCTCTCTTTCTTTAAGTTGAGATTTAGGAGCACCTGTGTGGCTCAGTCAGGTAAGTGTCCCACTCTTGGTTTCGGCTCAGGTCATGATCTCAAGGTCATGAAATCCAGCCCTGAGTCAGGCTTCATGCTCAGCGGGGAGTCTGCTTGAGATTCTCTCCCTCTGCCCTTCCCTCCTCTTATAAATAAACCTTAAAAAAAATAAAATTGAGATTTAATGAACATTCAACGAAAGGCACAGCTCTCAAGGGGAGAGTTCAGTGAGCTGTGACAGGGCTTACACAAATGTAACTGGCGCCCACAACAAGATACAGAGCATAAGCTTCAGCCCAGAAAATCTCCTCCTGCGCTTTTCTCATCAATGAGCTTCCTCCCAACATGAATTTCTATCTTTGTATAGTTTGTTTTCGGACTTCATGGCCTCATAAAATCATGCAGGAATTATTTGCTTTCGATCTGATGTCTTTTGCTCAACATTATGTTTTTAAGATTTATTCATTTTGTTAAGTGTTGAGAAGTTACCATTATAGGACAACACCATAATTTGAATATCCATTCTCCTGTTGATGGATATTCTAGTTTTTTCCCTAGGTTTTGACTCTTAGGAAGAGGCTGCTCTGAGGATTTGTGTACAGGTCTTTGAGTGGATATATGTTCCCATTAATTTGGACACATATCTTGGACAAGATGTGTTGGATGTTATGGTTAGCGCATATTTTGCTTTGAAGAAACTGCCAAGCACTTCTTTAGCATACTTCTAACATTTCACATTCCAACCAGGAATGTTTGAGAGTTCTATTTACTCTACATCCTCACCAATGTTTATTGTGGGTGGTCTCTGATTTTTAGCTATTCCACTGAGTGTGAAATGGTCTCTCCTGGTAGTTTTTTTAATTACATTTCCTCTGAGGACTCCTCATTCTCTTTTAAATCCACTTGTAGCAGGTATTTGCCCTGAGCAGGTCCCTCTAAAATAGGGTTTGCCAAGGTTTCCAATGATCTTCCTGTTGGCAGACAGCATGGAAACCCTTAGTTCTCTTATTATCTGACATGACTCATCACTCCATCTTCTTTGATGGTTTCCAGCATGCACTCACCTTCCCTCATTGACCATGTCTTCTCATTATCCTTTCGTGGTTCCTCATTATCTGACTTCTAACATTAGATGATACCTCATCCTTATTCCTTGTCCCTCTTCTCTTTTGTTGGTGAACTAACCCAGTTTGTGACTTTGCAATGTGAACCCTGTATCTCCAGACCTCTCCTCTCTAAGCCACAGACTTGGGCATATGATGGCTTGCTGGACATGCCCATTAGGGTGTCTATTAGGGATTACCACTTAGCATGTTCCAAAAGTGAACTCCTGCAATAAATCTGCTCCTCTGTAGTTTTCCCTGTCAAAAGCAGTAGGCACTCCAGCCTTCCAACTGCCCAGACCCCAAATCCTGGAATCATCCTTGACTCTCTTCTTTCTTTTACATGCAACATCAAACTCACTAGCAAATGTATCCAGAGTCAACCATGTCTTACCACATGCATCGCTATCATTTCTGCCAAAGCTGCCAAGATCTCTAACTTAAATTATTGCCGTCACTTCCTAACTAGTTTCTCTGCTTCCACCCTTGTCTTTGCTTAGTTCCTTCTAAAACAGCAGCCAATGTGATCCTCCGGAAAGGTGATTCAGGTCATGTCACTATTGTATGCAAAGTCCCTTATTCACTGAATAATCATCACCTAGCATGTGCCAACTAGGGGGGTTCTGGCATAAAAAAATAACAAGTCTCTAGCCTTCAGACCTTGTGGTTCATTAGAAAGTATGGAGATTAATTACATTTTTATTTCATAGTAATTCTAATAACTTTCACAAGGGGTGAGTACATGGGGCAATGAGAATGTGCCATAGGGGTTCAGGAAAGACTTCTGGGAGAAAGGATATCTAACTTGAAATCTGAAAGATAGGTAGCCCCATGCTGGTGCTATGAGTATATAAAATGTCATGTCATTAAAAGGTGGTGGAAAGAGTATTCAAAACCAGGTTAATAGGTTTCCAAACCTTGAATTTCTAAGCATCATGTAATATCGTCCTTGATGTTGAATATGGTGACCATGATTTATCAAAATCACTAGTCCCATAGGTAATGGCGCTTGAACACAAATACAGGATCAAGTATTCTTTTTCTTTTTTAAACTTGGTGCTCATCCATCATTTTATGGCAAGACTTACATTTTGAAGTGGATAAAAAGAAAATTAACTCATTAACTATATTCAGAAAATCAAGCTAAAAATGTATGTTAGGTGGACTAACTGTAATCACAAGCACCTTTACATAAAATTTACTATATGCTAGGTACTGTGCTGAACACTCTACATAAATTATTTCATTTAAATTTCATACAGCATTATAAAATGAGGTCTATTATTCCCATTCTGCTGACAAAGACATTGAAACATGGGAGATAAAAATCTTCACCTAAGGTCACGTGGTCAGGAAACGGCAGGAGTGGGTTTTGAACCAGGTACTCTGGCTTTTGAGTCTGCCGTCTTAAGAACTGTTATCACTGTGAATATGTCTGTGTTTTTAGGCTGAGTGTGCTCTGGCCACAGCAGCTCCCAGTCACGCTCTGAGCAAGCAAGAGTTGCAGAAAAGAGAGTGTTATTGATTTTTGTCTTCCAGTTGTTATTTATTCATCCCTGGCCCTTGTCCACACCAGGGCTGTTAGAAACCAGTGTACTTTGGTAGCAATTTCAACACCTGCTAAGTTAATGGCGGACAGGCTGTGGGATTGCAGAAGCGGAGGTGTGTCAGGCCACCTCATGTGGGGCTGTGTGAGTGACAGGGGGCTCGCACGGGCTCCACGCACCCCCTTTCGGGCCGGCCACTGTAGTGTCCTAAGCACCTCCTAAGCGCCTTACTGAAACCGTTATGGGCTGTCTTTAATGATTCCTCAGAGAGGTTCTATTTTTAGATCCCTCTTTTTCTCAGTAAGAACAAACACGTATATTTAAAAACAAAAGGATAAACATAACCAACCATAACAAGAAGCTGGCGCCTCCCAACTTCTGAGGAATTTCGCTTGCAAACAGCTAATTGAAACATTCCTTCGGTCTGTGCTGCTCCGTTTTGACAGTGGCTCTGCCCCTTGTCATAAAATCAATGGTCTTTTTTATCCCTTCCCTTCTTTCCCCGTCTCGCCTCTGACGGTCGGGCCTTCCTTCCCCACTCAGAGTCTTCCTCAGATCACCGGGGTTAAGTGATCCTTTCAGACCGCCTGGCCAGACTGTCACAAGGCGTCGAGTGGCTTTGGAAAATGAGCCATGTTAAATGGGCTTGATGGGGTTACAACCACCATTACTGCCATCACCACTGTGATGAAATGGAGCAATAATGACGGGGGAAGGTACTTATCACTGTCTTTTTGAGATCGCTTAAGATAGTTTGGGGCTGAAGCTTTTTGCCAAAGATAAATGGAACATGTACAAGATAAATGTTGCTACGGCAGAATCTTTTGTATGTGAACTCGCGTGGGCCTGGGTGGTTTACCTGGGCGACAGCTCGAGAGGGGCAGACAAAGACGGGCCGGTGAGCTTCTGGTTGGCATGAGGTGGCCGACCACCTGTCACCGCTAAGGGTCACAGTGCATTGCTCAAAGTGAGTCAGGATAGAGGGATGGATGAGGACGGAAGAGTGTGTCGCTGCTTTTTCACTGCCAGGATGCCATCCCCCCTCCCTGAGCACGTGAGACCGCAGGATGGGTCGCACCGTGTGCTTCGAAATCCAACGGTCCCCCTGGTTGTGTTGGAAAGCCCCAGAACCAGCCACTAGGAGCTCTGGGTCCTCGTCCCGTAGGTCACTCATTTGCTGTGTGAGTTAGGATGAGAACCGTGACTCTCCTGGGTCTCCATTCCCCAGAGGGATCAGCTCACCTCGCCTGCCCCAGACTGTTCTGGATTTAGCACCGAGATTCTCCTGTCCCAGGAAACCTCTCCAAATGGCTGGTGACCCCATTGTTTTCTCATCGTCCATGTCCTATAATAAGAGTACCCTGTCCTATGAAAACCGTTGAATAACATAAAGCGAGTTAGAAATGTAAAATAATATAATTGTGATAACATGGCTATCCCCACAGGGCACAACTTGGCCCCAGCTCCTTAAAATCTCCAAGTAGTTCCCATGCGTACAAAGGTCCCTTCCTCCTAACTGGGAAGGCCTGAAGTTGGCTTAGCACCTGCAGGTAATGGGAAGAGACCGTGGCAATGGTCAGACTTCCTGCCCCCCAATGTACACTGATTAATGTCCTAAGAGATAAAAAGGACCTTTACTTGTCTCCCTTGCAGGGAATGCTCACCTCAGAAGGTGTGTGGTTAAAAGAAGGAAAGACTTGTTGGATAAGAATCCAAAGACACTGGTTTGCGGCCTGATCTCTCTTCTATTTTAAATGGTTTTGAATATCCGTTTGCTGAATTGCAAACGGCAAAGTATCAGTTACTGTGCAGATGAAAGGGGATTAAGACTGTGTTTCTACCTGCCATGTGCCATGTACGAGTTTCTCAAAAAATGTTACTTTTTTTTTCTTAAAAGTTTGCTCCTTGTTTCATTTATTAAAAAAGAGAAGAAAAAAAAATGGGAGTCAAATGTTCTTTTTCTTTTATTTTTAAACATAAAAAAGCTAAAAGCTGAGTTGGTCTATTTTTTAGCAACTTTGCATTCGTAATTCCAAAAGTTTTATTTTAGTTGAGAAACACGCAAACTAAAATAGCACTAAGTTTTTTGTTTTTTTTTTCTTAGTTAATTGTACTTGGGTTCACACCTGGCCTACCCACGGCATAGGATAATAGTTTTTTGTTTTGTTTTGTCTTAAGATTTATAGATTTATTTATTTATTTTTGACAGAGAGAGAAAGAGAGAGGACGCTGGGGAGGGACCGAGGGACAGGTCCCCCCCAGAGCATGGCGTCAGATGTGAGGCTTGATCCTACAACCCTGAGATCATGACCTGGGCTGAAATTAAGAGTCGGATGCTTAACTGACTGAGCCATCCAGGCGCCCCTAGGATAGTAGTTTTATTTTCAATTCTTTCATGATGAATAGTGAAATGCCGAGTGCATCTTTATTACAGACTTTGCATGGGACATGCCCGCGGCCGGGAAATGCACAGAATGCTAGTCGTTGATATTCCTACTCTTGTCAACACAGAAATGGCACAGACCTAAAACCAGGACATACTTGACCGAACTGATTGACCCCCTCCCTGTATCTTGGAGGAAAAACAGAAACCTGATGACATTCCAGGACTTGGTTCTGATTTCAGTTCAGTTGCTAAATGTTATAAAATGTCTAGACTGTTGAAGTGAGAAACTACCTCAGGAGTTTGTTGCTTGCATTTGCTAGTGACTGTGACAGCCAGTCCTGTGACTACACTGTTTGCACAATCTCCTCAGTGGACACTTCTGCAAAGTCCTCAGCAGTTAGGGTCTGTGGGCAGAGAAAGGGAGCGTTTTTTCCTCCTGTGAAGTCTTTACCGGGGGAGCCAACAGATGCCGGTAACCTGCCGGTTGCTGAGAGCCTCCGTCAGGGACCGTGTGCTCAGGGCCTGCCTTGGGGTCGTGGCCCCGTTGGGTCAGCTGCTGCAAAGTCCCCAGGCAGGGGATTGTTGTCTAACCAACAGTCAGGGGTGGAGCCCTTCTTCAGTTTCTTTTACTGAAAAGACTAAAACAAAACTAAGGCCACATGCTGGGGAGACCAGGGGCTCCACTCGTGGAGGGGAGTGGACCAGTGGCTTTCACTCGTGAAATCCCTGGAAACCCTTTCCGTTCTATTGCCAAGTCAGGGACCAAGGACATAAACACACCTTGCCAGTGCTTCAAAACTGGAAGGGCTAGAGTGGCATAAGTTTTCAAGCGTAGCCTTGATTAATTTATGATGCAAAATACCTATATTTTTTTATGTTATTTATAGGTTTAAATGAGATAAGTCACTCCATCTGTCTGGACTGTAATGATTCCACCTATAAAACGAGGTACTTAGGGCAATTCTGAAATTTCTCCCAATTCAAAGACTATGCTACTCTAGAATCACCAGTATCCTCTATAAAATACAGAGATTTGTGGAATAATCCCCCATGTACCCATCACTGGTTTTTCCATCCAACGACATTCCAGAATAGCTTTATATAAAAAGGAAAACAAGGTGTGACTATTAAATATGTACTCCTCTTGAAAATGTAGGCAATCCATGAAGGAACAAAATGAAATTCATCCTATTTTCTCTTCTCAGAGATAACCACTGTGGCACGTCCTTATAGATGTGTTATTTGACAAAGCACTCACATTTTTAACATTTGGAATCTAACTCGTCATTGCCAGTATCCTTCAGCTAAAAATACAAACCAAAATAATGGCATAGAAATTGGGAGATGTGAATTCTAATCTAGAACCAGCCACCGGCTATCTGCCACTTGCCCTCCACGTGCTTCATCTTCCTTGTCTTAACGCTCAAGGAGTTGAGGTAAATGATCCATGGGTTCTAGCCTAATGTATCAACAAATTAATTTTATCATTACTAGGAAATAAAGTTAAAACCACAGATTGAGATTCAAAAAAAGAAGTGGCGAGGTTGTCCTTTATAAATTCCAGAAAATATTTTTTTTTCACAACTGTTTATCATTCACTTCCACATCTCTGCCTTAACTTCACATCCTCCTGGCTGCTTAGGTTTGCTGGCTGATTAACGAATATGGAACTGGCCAATCAATGGAGCCCCAACACTTCCTCATGCCTCCACAGCACCAACTGTACCACGCTCAGCCTTGGACAAAGAGCTCATGGTCCTGGATGTTCAGGGCAGACCTCAGGATTCAGGGATCTTCTGGGCTCCATAGCCTATGCATAGTCCAGGAGGAGTGGATAAAGGGCTCAATTACCCTCAAGTGTGCAGAAAGTCTATGTCTACTATCCATTCAGTCTGCCTCCAGTAACCATTGTGCACTCGTAAGTGTCATTGTCATGTCATCTTTCTCAGCACAGTACTCCTATGCCCCCCAAAATCAATCGGTGGGTGATGGTGAGATGAAACACTTCTCCAAGGAAGGTCTGTGGATCGTCTGTTTCAGAATCACCTGGGGTGTTTGTTTCAGAGTTAGATACCTGGAGCTTGCTTTGACCTTGCCGAATCAAGAACTTTGGGTTGTGAACCAGGAAACTGGGATTTTAATAAAATTCTCAGGAGAGTCTTAAATAAAGATGGAATCTTTGTCTTTCTGGAACTTCTTTTATGTTCTTATAATTAGCTATTCTCCATTGCGCCATTCACTTACTCATTAAGTATACCAAGTCTTTTATATACATTTTTCTAGGTGCTGGAGATAAAAAGATGAACAAAAGTTAGTCTCTGCCTTAGAACAGGGAATTCCTGATGCCGTGAAGTCTTTTCGTATTTTACATGGTTTTATCCTTGGAAAACACACGTCGTCTCGTGTAGAGGACCCTGTAGTCTATGTTTTTAGTCCAAATGTCTCCTCCCCAGAGAATTCTCTTATCTTCAAAAACCTTCTAGACATTTCTATTTGGATCTCATATTGTCATCACTGAAGTAAAGTGCCTAAATTTCAGTAAGTTCTATTTATTTCTACCTCAAATAAAAATCAGCTTCCCTTTGATTTCCCCCATCCTGGAGTCTGCCAAGCTTGAAGTTTAATTCTGTTCTCTCCAAATTAGTTGTGTTTTCTCTGGCATATTCCTTATTTCAATCCTGTTGTCATCATCTGGCCCAAACCAGTTTTATCTTAGATTCAGAGTATCTTAATTTGGTCCTAACTTTACTTTGGACTTATTCTGTCCCCACAGTATGTACTTGGCCAGATTACTCTTTTTAAAATAAGGAAAAGCCATCGAAGCAAAATAGGCATAGGATGTTTTCCCTCAAGTCCTTGTTTCTTCATTCCTCTTTCCTTCTTCCCTCCCTGCTGGCCTCCCTCCCTCCCTCCCTTCCTTCCTTCCTTCCTTCCTTCCTTCCTTCCTTCCTCCCTCC